>JAXQQM020060025.1:0-435652 GCA_034641835.2 Pinus albicaulis
TCTCCAAAATTCCAGCAAACCTCTGTATGATCTCTTTCCCGATGTCATAGACTGCTAGCTCCACAGCTGAGCCAGAATTATGCTCTGATACCACTGTAATATCCCGGAAGGGAAATAGACAGCAATACAAGCATACGACAATATAGAAAATGCCAGAAATAGAACATAAAGCAAATACTCATAAAAATGCCGGGAATGCTAATCCATTTTATTAATCTGAGAATATAATGAAATACAATGGATAATCAGAATGATAGCACCTATTCTTGCTCAAGGTAAGTGAAGATTCTCTCAGAAAGACAGGAAATGGCTGCTACAAGATACTGCGTCCCAGCTGCTAGAAAACTGTCGTAAAATTGCTGCTGCTGGAATGCACTGAAACTAGGGGCTGATCCCCTTGCCGGAATGAGCTGAAAATCTGCAGATCACCTGCACTCACCACCCCAAACAAAACCCAGAAACCATATCAAGAACGGTCAACCTCCGAAAATCACCAAAGAAACCCTCCTCAAGGAATTACGCTGCCTCTGCAAGGCTCAACGCAGATGCCAAATGATAATAGCTGTGACAGTGCCTCAAACTCCTCAGGAAACCTCCTCCTGGCAAAGACTGATCCTCCACACCGGATATCAACTGAAACTCCTGTAGAAAACCCCGCGACGGAACACCTCCAACTAGAACTGCGTCCTCTCTCCCAAAGACTGCGCAGTCCCAAGAGAAGCCCAGCTCCTCAGCCAAACAACCAACCAAATCTCCCGCTAAAGACTGAAGGAAAAACCTTGCCCGAGCAGGCACTCGAAGTCCCCCGGGGCTAAGGGCGAGATCTCCGACCGGAGACACTCAACGCACTAAACAGTGCTGCAGACAGGCTAAACAGCGAGCATGCTCAAGAAGACAAAATGTCTAGCTCCAATATCATCAACAACAAGAATGCCCCAAATGAGGAGGCTCCTCCACCTTTTATAGCATTGGTTTCCCTCCAAAACCAACGTAGTCTCTCTCTCCTCCACGTGGTGTGTGGCCCCCCTTGGCTCCCCCCTTAAGTTACAACGTTGTGCTACTAGGAAGGTGTTTTATTCCATTAAAGTGAGTTAGACCCCCTTTTACTCACTTTTTTTTATTTATCTACAAACCACATACGACAAAACAATACAAAGTCGAATATTCCAATTAGCTGTCGCTAATTAGGAATATTACATAACATCTCCTTCCTTCCTTTGGGACCCGCTCTTCCATGACTTTAATTTCTCGGACCAACATTGTACCTCTTCTTTGCATGAGCAGTGAAGGCAGTAGGGTCACTTCCATTCCCATTTGAGGGATGGTCTCTCTCCATCATCCTTGTCTCCTCTTGAGTGCATCTCGTCAACAATTCATCAAAATCAGGAATTATATTATTATTGAGAATAGTAGTATTAAATACATACCATGGCTGAGGGAGTCCTCCAAGAGGAATGAGAGTGAGCTCTCGATCAGCTATAGCCTCTCCAATAGCTAAGAGATCATTCTTGATTTCGGTGATCCTTATGAAGTAGGTTTGGATGGACTCTCCCTTGTCCATCTTGATGTTCTTCAGCTTGTTCTTCAAAAAGAGAATTTTATTAGCATTGCTTGCCCTGAATATGCTGACCAACTTATCATACATCTCCTTAGATGTGCCCAACTCGGAGATATAAGCAACCAAGTGCTTATGTATAGAATCCCTGATGATCTTCTTCGCTTTGTTTTCCCCTTTCTTGTACTTTGTTTTAGTGGCAGCTAGTGCATTATATGAAGGCTCAACGATCTTTCCTGCACATAATTCATAACATCTTGATCCTCCAATGTCAGATCCAAGGACATTTTCGTAGCATGATCATCAGACTTATCATTCAGCTTGTCATCAGTTTTGAAGAATGAGGAAGTCATTGTCCCTAGTGCTTGTCTATTCAACTTCGGTGATTGCTCTTCTCACTCTTGTTTGGGCTTTGTCTTCACCTTAGCTTTGATACCATGTTAATTTTAGTTAACCATGATATGTTCTATACTTAGAGAAATTTACTTCAATTCTTCTTATTAGCCCAATTCAATTTCAGATATGCAATCACATAACCATTGAAATTAAATGCTGCTAGAACATAAAATAAATCGACAAAAGACAAGTCAAGACAAGAGACAAATATTCTTGTAATTCTTCTTATTCAGTAGAGAGAGAAAATATGTTTTACAGCAGTCAACAGGATGCCCTAACCAACAAAGTCTTCACTAGTCAAACGAACAATTTAGCGTCCAAACAAACTTGGTCAAACTCAACCTTCCTTCAAAGTCAAACACAACCCAAAATAGTCCACAATTCTGGTCAACGCAAAAGTGAAAGTCTGCGGTCAAAACAACAGTCAACGTTGCAATCAAAGTCAACGCTTGACCTCAGTTTTTGTGCCTCCAACTGCAGCCTCGTAAAATCAGATTTTTAAGCTAAAAGACGTAGTCAAATGATGAGAGTTGATCCAAAGTCAATGCTAGTCAACGCTGTCCAGAAAAGCCCTAAACCAGTGCGAAAATTGCAGCTGCTTGTTTCACACGTGTGGAGGAGAGAGAAGCCTCTAACGCTGTATGAACCAATCAGATGAGACAGAGGTGTGTGAGATGAATGAATGATAAAATGAGCACCATGTCTCTCCTTTTTATATCCATGACTATTGGTGTGTGACACAAATTTTGGGGCTTGTGAGCCTACATTACAATTCTGGCCGACCTTGACAAATTGCACGTGTGAAAAAATAAATTCAAAATACAAGTTCTGCTCATCCAAACAAGATGATCTATAGATCAATATTGCACCTCTCCGAAAGAGGAATCCAACAAAAATATCATCTCCGTCATATGAACAGTGCAACATGGAGTTTGGCCCTAGTTGCCAAATTTAATAGTCTTGTCATTTGGTAATTGAGTATTGGGTTTACTTATCATGGACACTTCTGGACTTGGATTGATGGGTGGATTCGGCAGAAAGAGTGGGCTTAGTTTGTGCTTTTGTCCCCTTAACCTCTTTTGGATGTTACCCTTGCATTTTAGACTAGTGGGATCTCCTTTACTGACCATTTGGTTTTAGGGTGGTACTACTTGGGAAACCCCGACTTTGGTTGCGTGGTCCCGATCCCTTATCTACATATACCACCCCACTTCCATTCACTCTACCTCCATTCATCATCTCTTCCGCCTGGGTCCACATTTCCTCACTGGGTCCACATAGGGCTGGCCTCCCCATTCCCTTGCCCCCACCTTTGGTCAGGCTTAGAATGATGCCTCGGAGGTTGAAGCAGCTAAAAATTAAAGTAAAATCATAAATGGCTACATTCAACACGAAAATGTACCACAAGATGCAAAATATGGTCGGGACAAACGTAATTAGCACGTGGGAAAAACCCAATACATGAGCTCTACCCTATACCCATGGCCATCACCCTAGTTCCATAGGCCCTTGATGAACCTCCTTTATCATTCAAGAACCCATGATTGTCCAAACCCCTGGAGGGCAACGAACCACCCTACCAAAAAGGGGGTAATCACTGCTATATCTTACACATCACGCTCTTATCCTTTGAGCTCCGAGAAGTTAATCAAAGAAAAATCATAAAAGGCAAAAGGCATATAAAGAAGGGTGGAAAAATCAAGGTCGGGGCACCTCATGTACCCAAGTGTGGGCCTCCCTCCTACACATTACATACCCAGGTGTGGGCTTCCCTTTCTCTAGCTACCCTTATGCCCTGATATGTGGCCGAGGATTGCCCCTCTTATCCCTATTCCATTTCACCTCTTTATCATATCCCACCACCATTTGAGGGATGTACCTTGGACATACTGTTAATTTTGGACAACTAGGTCCAAAATCCATGTTGTGATGCTCAAATGAAGATGCCAATATTTTTATTGGATTCCTCTTTCGGAAAGGTGCAAGATCGATCTAAAGATCATCTTGATCCGATAAGCAGAACATTTATTTTGAATTTATTCAAAATATTTGCAGGTCGTCCTGAAATGAAATGGAGGCTTGAAGCCCCAACAATTGTGTCACACACCCTCAATTATTGATATAAATAGGTAAACGTTGGAGGTCATTTTCACTCATCCATCACATCACATTCTCTCTCCTCTTCTGATTGGTTCGATCATCTATTGGAGTCTCTTCTTCTCACACGTGGGAAAATTGCAACAAGAAGATTTCTGTTTCTGACCTAGAGTTTTTCAGCGCAGATTTGACTAGCGTTGACTTTGGTCAATGCTTGGTCAAACTGGCCCCAAACTTGGTCAAAATTCGATTTCCCTAGTCTGCATTTTTTGGCACTTAAATCAAGGTTGACCGTTGACTTTGATCGGGCTGCATTGACTTTTTGCTGCTGTTGTTTTGCGTTGATCATTGACTGGACAACGTTGACTTTCATTGACTTTGTGTTGAATGATATTGTTGTCCGAGAGGGTTGTGTGACACTTCTGGTTGGCTGACCGTATTGAGACTTTACTGGTTGAAGCATCCTATTGACCATCGTAACGCACCAACACACATATATTTTTGGCTTGTCTTCTATCGATCTACTGGTATGTTCTATCTGCATTTTACTTTCTTGTTTATGTGATTGATGGTTGATATTGGGGATAAAAAGTAAAGTTGCATCAAGCATAGAACATCTACAAAAATTTACAGGGTATCAGAGGTGAGGTGAAGACAAAGCCCAAGTTTGTAGCAATCACCGAAGAAGAGCATGGGTACCTCAAACTATAATGGCTTTAAAGCTGATGACAAATTGACTAGGAAGGAAGAATTCCATGCCTGAAAGATGACATTGGATCTTATGTTGGAAGACCAAGATGTCATGGACTATGTGTAGGGTAAAATCCAAGAGCCTCCATCTACTGCACCTGCTGCCACCAAGTCAAAGTATAAGAAGGGGGAAATCAAAGCAAAGCTGATGATCAGAGACTCAAATCACAAGAGTTTGGTTGCTTGCATCTCTGAGCTGGGCACATCCAAGGAGATGTATGATAAGTTGGTCAACATGTTCAAGGCCAACAATGCAAATCAAGTCCTATTATTTAAGAATCAACTGAAGAATCAGAAGAAAGGCAGGGATGAATCTGTTCAATCCTATTTTCTGAAGTTGACCGAAATCAAAAATAATCTTTTGGCTATAGGGGAGACAATAGCTAATCGAGAGATGCTTCTCACTGCACTTGGAGGTCTCTCATCCGAATGGCATGTATTCAACACTACCATTCTCAATACAATGTGATCCCTGATTTTGACGAAATACTATCGAGATGCGTACAAGAAGAGACAAGGATGAAGGAATATGAAAATGAAGGAAATGTTGCCTTCACTGTTCGTGCTAAGAACTTTGGTGGTCCAAGGAACAAAGAAAGAGCAGGGGCCCAAGGGAAGAAAGGTAAATGTTACACATGTCACAAGACCAGCCACTATGCTAGATAATGCCCTTTTAAGAAGGATTCTCCCAATGATGATGACAACAACAATAATCAGAGGAATGGCAATCAAAAGAACAACAGGTTCAAAGGAAAAAGGAAGGCTCCCTCTGGTGGAAATGGGCAACCTTACAAAAGGTCGAGAAATTCTAGGTATGAGGAATCAAATGTTGTTGATGATAAAAGAAATGAATTCATTCTTGTATCTGCCCTCTTTGCTGCATCTCCACCTGACACTATGGATGTCTGGTTGATAGATAGTGGTGCCTCAAGGCACATCACTGGGTTCAAGGAAGCACTTTCTGACATGGTTGAGAAGGATGTTAATCTCAAAATTATCCTTGGAGATAATCCCACACATCCCGTGAAAGGGACAGGGACTGTGACCCTCCACTTGTCTCAAGTCAAGTCCTCCGCTTGCAAGATGTACCATATGTACCTGATTTGAAGAAGAACCTTGTGTCTATTTCGGAAATGGAAGACAAAGGTTTCAATGTGGCATTCATTGATGGGAAGGTGCGTATCTAGAAGAAGAGTTTCAAGGAAGCTATCACGATTGGGTTTAGAGTTGATACACTCTACCAAGTTGGAGGAAGTCCACTGGGAGCGATGACATGTGATACTATCCGACAGACTGAACTATGGCATCGGAGGTTTGGACACCTTCATTACAAATCCTTTCTCGAAGCAAGGAAGGTGGTGACGAAGATGCCCGAGTTCACAAATGATCATGAAGGTGTATGTCAAGGTTGTGCCGAAGGAAAGCATACAAGGGGAACTTTCCCCTAAAGCGTCTCAAAGACATCTGATGTCTTGCAAATAGTACATTTTGATCTGTCTGGTATGCTGCCTGTGACATCCTTGGGAGGATGTTCTTATTATATGACATTCATAGATGACTTCTCTCTCAAAACCTGGATATACTTATTGAAGAAGAAGGATGAGGCTTTTATGTGGTTTCGTACCTTCAGAGCATTGGTGGAAAATCTAACAGGGAAGAAGATCAAGATATTGAGGACCGATAATGGCACTAAATATGAGACGAACGAGTTCAAGAACTTTTGCAGAGAAGCTGGCATCAAGAGGGAGACCACAACTGTCTATACTCCTGAGCAGAATGGCGTTGCTAAAAGAAAGAACAAGACCATTGTCGAAGTTGTCCGTGCCATGCTATGTGACCAAGGTCTTCCTAAGTTTTTGTGGGGAGAAGCTGCGAACACTGCTGTGTACATACAAAACCGATGCCCGCATTCCGCTCTAGACTCCAAAACTCCCGAAGAGGTTTTCTTAGGTAAGAAACCTGATGTCTCACATTTTAGAGCTTTTGGATGTCCTGTTTATTTTCATGTACCGAAGGAGAAGAGGAGCAAGTTGGAGGCTTTTGGAAAGAAGGGAATGTTTGTGGGTTATAGCGAAACTTCGAAGGCCTATAGAGTCTATGTGCCTGGTCAAAGGGAAGTGGAGATATGCCACTATGTTACCTTTGACGAAGATGCTTCCTTGAGGAAAGTAATCAATCTTCCAAGATCTGAGGAAGATCATGAAGCAAGGCCTAGAAATCAAGAAGAACCGAAGGATGAGACGATGCCCGATGTTGAAGGACCGATGGACCCTATTGATCGACCTCCTTCAATGAGGAAGAGACCATCATGGCTCAGGGACACTCTCGAGGATGCCGAGAGACATATGGCCCCAAGGGGGACATTCCGTGAAAACAAGAAGCCGAATAGATAACAAGGGTATCTAGCAGCCATGAGTACAATCGTACAATCTAAGCCTGGGTCTTTTGAGGAAGCCGTAAAGCATCAAGTCTGGAAGGATGCTATGCACGAAGAATATGAGTCCATTATGAAGAATGATGTCTGGGATGTGGTTCGAAGACCGAAGGACAAAGCAGTTGTTACCTCAAAATGGCTCTATAAGATCAAGCATGGATCTGATGGAAGTGATGAAAAGTTCAAGGCAAGATTCGTTGCCTAAGGCTTCTCTCAAAAGGAAGGCGTAAACTAATGATATATTTGCACCTGTGGCCCAATATACCACCATCCGATCTATCATAGCCCTTGCTGCTACGCAAGGATGGAATCTTCATCAGATGGATGTGAAGACCGCATTTCTGCATGGTGCAATAAAGGAAGAGGTGTATGTGGAGCAACCTCTCGAGTTCGAAGTCCAGGATTGGGACACCCGTGTTTGCAGGTTGAAGAAAGCCCTCTATGGGTTGAAGCAAGCACCTAGAGCTTAGTACGAGAGGATAGATAGCTACTTGATGAAGTTGGGCTTCACTCGTAGTAATGCTGATCTGAACCTTTACTTCAAGGTTGATAGAGAAAAGCCTCTCATTTTGGTGTTGTATGTGGACGACCTCTTCTTGGCAGGTGTTGACCCCCTCATTCATCAGTGTAAGAGGGAGCTCGCTGCTAAGTTCGAGATGAAGGACCTAGGACTGATGCATGACTTCCTAGGCCTGGAGGTCTGGCAGAGACCTGGCGAGATTTTCCTTTCTCAAGGAAATTATATTGTGAAGTTGCTGGAAAGATTTGGAATGGTGGACTGTAAGTTCGTGTCAACACCGATGGAGCTCAACTTTAAGAAGTTGAGTGGCAGCGCTGCTGTGCCTGTGCCAGCAAATCCTACTGAGTATCGTCAACTCGTAGGGGCCTGATGTTCTAAGTGAACACCCGTCCAGACGTATGTTTTGCAGTGAACACCTTGAGTCAACATATGGTTGAACCTCATCACATTCACTGGGTTGGTGCCAAGATTCTGTTGAGATATCTTTGGGGCACGATAAACCATGGGCTGAGATACACTGGCGAGAGCGTGACACTCCATGGATATACTGATGTCGATTGGGCTGGAAGTGTGGTGGATCGTAAGAGCACATTGGGATGTTGCTTCACACTTGGTTCTGATTCGATATCATGGATGAGCAAGAAGTAGAAGTCGGTGGCTTTGAGCACCGCGGAGGCCGAATACATTGCAGCGAATATGACCTATTGTGAAGCAGTTTGATTGTGAAAGCTCTTCAGTGAGTTGTTCGGGCATGTGCTAGATACCACTGTGATACTCTGTGATAACGAGAGTGGGATTCAGTTGTCCGAGAATCCCATGTTCCATAATCGATCCAAGCATGTTGATATCAAGTACCACTTTATCCGGGATATGGTACATTGAGGTGTCGTAAGGCTAGATCATATAGGAACTGATAAGTAGGTCACGGATATTCTCACAAAGCCCTTGGGGAAGGTCAAATTCCTAACCTTCCATGAGAATCTTGGTATCGTGAAACGACCCTACGCTGAGGATCCTGTTGGACGATGAGCTCTTGGAGCTCTGAGGGGCTTTGGGGATAGCTTCTCAGAGCTACATGCACACACGGGGCTAGGCTTGCCGAACCTTGTGGTGCTTCTACCCCACGATTATTATGATTGAGGTCACCTCTCATGATCTGTGCCCCGTATGCATCCTACCCATTTAGTCCCGGACTCATGGGAAGTACCTCTCATTTGGCCAGTGAGGTGGGAAAAGGTAGAGACCAGTAGCAAATACTGATGGACGCATTAGAGATTGCCGTACTCTCTATGTCTAGGATGGCACGTTCCAACCACTTGATCTAGGATCAAGTCTAGTGAGGTTTCAGACCTCCAACTCACTTCGAGTTAGGTAAACCAACTTCGGGTTGGTATGAGACTCTTTTTGAGTCCTATAGAGGTTTTAGAACTCTGGGCTAAATCTATCAACCGGGAATGATGTCTTTGTGACTAACCCACTTTTGTTCTAAAATAAAGAAGTCAACAAAGCAAAGTTACGGCAGGTTGACGCATGATGTTTGGATGGCACAGGTGGATGGAGTTCTCCCTAGTTGAGAGGGAGTGTTAATTTTGGACAACTAGGTCCAAACTCCATGTTGTGATGTTCAGATGAAGATGCCAATATTTTTATTGGATTCCTCTTTCGGAGAGGTGCAAGTTCGATCTAAAGATCATCTTGATCCGATGAGCAGAACATTTATTTTGAATTTATTCAAAATATGTGCAGGTCGGCCTGAAATGAAATATAGGCTTGAAGCCCCAGCAGTGGTGTCACACACTCTCATTGATGGATATAAATAGGTCAACGTTGGAGGTCATTTTCACTCATCCATCACATCACATTCTCTCTCCTCATCTGATTGGTTTGATCATCTATTGGAGTCTCTTCTTCTCACACGTGGGAAAATTGCAGCAAGAAGAATTTTGTTTTTGACCTAGGGTTTTTTAGTGCAGATTTGACCAGCATTGACTTTGGTCAACACTTGGTCAAACTGACCCCAAACTTGGTCAAAATTCTGATTTCCCTAGTCCACATTTTTGGCACTAAAATCGAGGCTGACCGTTGACTTTGACTGGGCTACATTGACTTTTTGTTGCTGTTGTTTTGCGTTGACCGTTGACTGGGACAATGATGACTTTGTGTTGACTAATATTGCTGTCCGAGAGGGTTGTGTGACACTTCTGGTTGGCTGATCGTATTGAGACTTTGCTAGTTGAAGCATCCTGTTGATCATCGTAACACACCAACACACATATATTTTTGGCTTGTCTTCCGTCGATCTACTGGTATGTTCTATCTACATTTTAGTTTCTTGTTTATCTGATTGTTGGTTGATATTGAGGATAAAAAGTAAAGTTGCATCAAGCATAGAACATCTACAAAAATTTACACATACTATCCCCTCTAAAGGTGGAAACCGCCTAATAAGGTACCTGACTAACCCCCTTTGGAGCTTGGAGACATTAGCATATGCCAAAGCCCACTATGGAAGGGCATGCCATTATGAAGAGTACACTTGTTGTCCATGGTTTGTAAGCTCTTTTACCCAAATATTTTAACGAGTTGTTGTACTCAAAGGCTAGGGGGCGCATTGGATCTTATGCAGGATTGCAGATGGTTTCCATTTTACATTTGGTCTCCCTATACGGGGTCCTAACCATCCATAGGGCTACATTAGCACATATAGGGTGTGTGTAGAGAGCCATGGGCCTCCACAACAATAGAAAACACTCCATGGATCCCCAGATATGTTTAGAGATTTCTAGAGATCCACCTTTTGGATGAGGAAGATGCATTTGGTACACTATGCCATGTTGGCCCCACAAGTGAACCACACACTTGACAGGTGTTCCAGAACTTGTATGATGATATGGCAGGATTCATTCCATCATCTCAGCCCTTACATATGGTCTACAGGCTTCTTCGACTCATATGGAGACCCATGAGGACATTGGTGTGCCCGCATACCCACTGGGAGCACCACAAGTTCATTGTTTGGAGAACAAGGGGCCACCCCCTTGTCCATCACTTTTGAGGATCATGTTCATCATTATGGCACTTGTGGACCTCTTTAGGCCTCTTGGAGGGCCCTACGACATGCATAGATTATTATTTGACCTCTTGAGAGGCTTATTATTTTATTTGTGAGTTAGTTTGGTAGGTTTATCACCAAAAGTTAGTTAATTTGCACATTATTTTATGTTTATGGGCTAATGTAGGCCCATTAGGTAATTCAAACTCCTAACGAGTGTATAAATAGGAGTTGGATGGATTCATTTGTATCATCACTTGGATTTGGATCATTCTCTCATTAGAGAACTTCGCACTTTTTCCTTGGTGAATATTTTTGGATAATGGATGAATTTTGATGTATGGATTAGGTTTTTCTTATCTTCGAGCTTCTTATATTGATATATTCTCTTACATGTAAGTGCAATCTTAATGCTATTTTCTTTCATTTTGATACATAAATTGGTTATGAGATTTTCGCTATTTTAGGGCTAATTTCTACATGCGTTTACGACATCAATGTGGAATTCTATTTCTATTTGGCTTATCACTATGTATGGGCCATGTTTGATGAATGAATTGTCCTAGAGATTGTTTTATCTCAATAAGGTTCTTCCATTTGCAACGAAGTATAAATTCTTTTAAGGTCACTTTTCTTCTCTTGCTCTTAACATTGGACGAAGTTGACTTTGAGAGCCTCCTTGAACAAGAAACGAAGTCCATCTTCATAATTCTCCTTAACTCCATATCCCCAAGAGGAATTAGACACTGATACATCAAAGGGTGGTCATCTAAACCATATTCTTTCACCTTTTCCTCCCTCTTCTAGGTCTAGCTATGCTCAGCCACCTAGGGCATCAATTTCTCGACAAAATAGCCCTAGAAAAATTTCGATCTCCTAGACCCTACTACGCTGGTGTGTCCTCAAGGTCTCCTCCAAATTTGAAGAGATTCCGACAGTGGGATTCCAAGATATCCAAAGCCCTAGGTTTAAGATCAAATTCTTCCCTAGTGTTCCCAAGACCAGCACCTCATAGGATCAATTTGACATCTTTAGGTGAAAATTCTTGTTTGATCCTTTCCCCTTGCCTTGGTTAGGCTAAGAATATCATTGGTTGCTAGATTCCATCCCCTTAACCTGGGTTGGGTCCACTTGGTCGTGTCTGGTCCCATTTCTTATCAAAGAAAATTCATCAAGGGCAACTCAGGAATCCAAGTTCTATAAGGATTTTAGGGATTGGGAAACTCCTTTTCAAGTCATATTCCTTTAATCTAACCCTCAAATCCTCACCTCCTTTCTCTAGAAAGTCTTGTACCTTGCTTAAAGATCAAGCAAGCTCCATTCCTAATCATATCCTAGGGAAAGGGTCTTTAAGGTCACTTCACATCTATTTGTTGATCCATCCTTTATAAGTGACTTCCTAATTATCAGGTCTCCTCCCATCGGTGAAATTCTGTAAAGAGTAGGGAGTCTTAGCTATGGTGGCAGTGGGCTAAGTCTCCATCGTTTCCTTGCCCTAGCAGTTTCCCTCTTAGGAGTCCCTTTTAGGTCCCCTAATGGTTTGAGTGGTAGTATTTATGGTGTCGTTGTTAGCATGTCTACCTCCCTAGTGAATCATTGAAGAATTGATTCATTGACGACACTCTCATTATTCCTCTGGCGACTCCACTCATTGAAAGTGACAATATTCCTCCTTTAACTAGGGCCGCTGCAAGAAGGAAAGAACGTGATCCATCACCTATTAGAACCGCTCTTCTTCTTGAATTTGAAAAAGCCAGTGATCCCACTCCAGAAATGGCAGATACTTCTAGCACTAACAAACACAAGATGACCAAAAGTGAAAGACATTTGGTCAGTGTTTTTGTTCCTTTGTGTGAAAGTTTTTGAATTTACTAAACATAAATCCTACTGTTAAATTCTTGATTTACTTCTCCTACTTACATAAGTTATTAATCTGAAATCTTCAACCTTAACATCGAAGTAAATACATTAACAACCTACACATACAGATCTAAATTGAATAACATGCTCAATAACAAAGTGACACAAGGATTTTTTGGACAACTGTCCCTGGAAAAACCCAATGCAGGAAAAATGGCGTTGTTAGCTTCTGGAGGGTTTTTATTATTAAGCAAATTCTGAGTACAACAAATCTGGGCACCAAACTGGTTAACCCGACAGAGAAATATAAACGGCAACAATACCTCAATCTCGGAGACAGGAAATTTGATTTATTCACACCCTCAAACGGGATTTACAGAACTCAGCCTTTTCCGGTCTTTGGAAACCCCAACGTTGCTCTGAAGCCCTCTGCGTCAACCTCTGCGCTGCTCAGGAAGGGCCTGTGTCACCCTAGACTGGGTTACACTACCTCTGCGCTACCCTCGCTGGGCTTGCGTCAGCCCTTTTGGCCTCCTGCTGCCTCTGCGCTGTCCCTACTGGGCTTTCGGCTGCTCTGCGTAGCAGCTGCCTCTGTGCTTTCTTGGTCTGCTACTTCTCTGCCCTTGTTGTACTATTGGCCTGGGACTACTCCATCCCCCTTTACAATATTTTCCCTCGCTGCAACTGAAACACTTCTAAAATTCTTAGTAAACCATACCCTAGAATTCTAGCTTAGCTTCAGTGCTCTTCCAATGTGTGTGTTCTCCAACTGATCCCAAGTCCTCTTCTTATACTTTTCTCGTTGAAACATCAACGACCGCGATCTAATCTTGAATTGATGACTAAGATTAGAAAATTATTGATCCGCGTCACTTAAGTCATTCTCATCACATGTTTAATTTAATTACCTTTAATCTTTTAATTTTCATAAGTTAGACTTAGGGTCCTTAATTAAAAATATTATTTAATTAAATATCTCTTAAATTAGATGGAATTTCCCAAAACGCTTTCTGGGTCATGGAGATCTTATGTACTCTAGTCCCTCCACAAATGTTAGGAGCTAGAGCACATCCGATGCTACCCCAACACCCCAAAATCTCAACTCTCCCTCTTAGTGAGGAATGTGCTCTAGCAAAACACTTCACCACGAAGTTCTGCACTGATCTCTGGTGTGGGTCTCTGCGTTGATGTTTGGCTTGATGCCCTTCACTGCGTTGTTGCTACTCTTCTGTACTGCTACCCATGATGCTGCCACCGCCACTGCTACATCCATACTACAGCTCCCTCTCAAATTGCTGCATCTTTCTACCCATAGCACTACCACTGCTAATTGTTGCACTACAACTCAGTTGCTGAGAGTAAGCAACTAAAGGACTCCTTCCCAATCTCAATCACTGAAGCTCCATAGGTTGCTACTCTGCACTGTCCTCTGGAGGCTACTGCGCTACTGCATTTCTGCACTGCGTAAGCAAACCTCCTCTGCGTTGATGTCCTCCACGCTGCTGTTGCGCTGCGCTGTCGTCCAGAGGCTACTGCACTACTGCAACTCTACACTGCGTAAGTAGACCTCCTCTATGCTGATGTCCTCCACGCTGCTGTTGCACTGCACTGTCCTCCTGAAGCCTTTGTGTGGCTACAACACTGCACTGTGTAAGCAAGCCTTCTCTACGCTGCCTCTACACTGCTGCTGTATGTGCACTGCGCTGCTCCCTCTTTAGCGTGTCAGCCTCAGCCTCAGCTTTATCCATGATGTTCTGCACCCACTGCTCCACTTGTCCCGCTATCGTCTTAAGGCTCCTGTAGCTCGTATGTGATCCAAGAGCCAAGCTATTCAAGGATCCCGCCACCACTATGTAGCCGCTCTACAGATCAAGATCACCCCACTTCCGTGGTTCATGAGTGCTCATGGCTACATCATTGTCGGAGCCATCGTCTGCTACAGTAGCCTTGGAACTAGAAGCTTCCTTGTCCTTTTTCTGCTAAGGACAATTGTTGGTGAAATGTCTAAGTTCCCCGCATTGGAAACATTTAATATTTGACAGATTGCGCTTCTTTTTCCCTTGCTGCCTCTTTGATGCCAGGGTTGCATCTTCCTCTTCCTCTTGCTTCACCTTGCTCGAACCGGTGTTGTACTGCCTTTTGGTCATTCGGCGGATCTCCTCTTGTCGGAGGATAGCCCACATATTGTCCCAATTGGGAAGGTCCACTTTGCCCAAGAGACTTTGGACAAAAGTTTCCCATTCCTCTGTGACTACATTGAGAGAAGTCCTCACCATAACATCGTCATCCACCTTGACCCCCATGCCAATCAATTGATCCCGGATCGACTGTAGTCTGGATAGGAAAGGATCAATTTCCTCTCCCTTGGACATCATGAATAACCTCAACTGGTTCTCCAGAAGCATCTTTCTCTGGACGGACCTTCCTTGATACAATGTGGTTAGGGCTTCCCACATCTCATGAGCCATTGCCTTCTCGGCTATGTGTGGTACCACATGATCTTTGACCCTGTCCATAATGAAGCACTTGGCATGTGTCGCTGCTTCATTGTGCTTCTCCGGGAGTTTCGCATCGGTCGGTGTAGCTAAGACTTTCTCTGCATGCTCCTGTATACTATAGGCCTACACGACTACCAGGATTCTGGCCTCCCTGATAGAAAAGTTGGATAGGCAGTCCAACCTATCCTGATCATGCAGTTCGTGTGGTGCCATCTGCTCAGAAATTTGTCGGAACAGATCCTCCTCTCTATGCTAGAGACTCAAATCTAGGGTCCTTGGCGAGACAAGCACCCTCTGCTCCCTCTGACAACTGACTTCCTCCCTTGTAAGTCTGCGAATCACAACGAATCAGCTCTCTTCGATCACCCTACGATCGATCTTCAAATTTCTTTGGCAGGGAATTTACTGAGAAGTTGTTCTCCTTCCGCTCTTTGTCAACTTAGCTTAGGCTAAATTTTGCACCAGTAGAATCTTCACCCCACCAAAAACTGCTGAAGGTCTACAGCTCAGCTTCCAGTTCATTGCACTCAGCACAACAATCAAATTTTGGGTTGCGCCACCCTAGCTGGCCTCTCCGTGAGCAGACTGGCTCAACGCACCCTCTGTGCAATGACTACACAACGCAAACTGCTCCTGCGTCCCTCTAGAAGACTCTGCACTGTCTCTGCGTCACCCATATGGGACTGCGTCAGCCTCTGCTACCTCTGTGTCCCTCTGCTGCTGCACTGCCCTCTCTAGTTTATCTACTGTTGATGTTGCTTTCTCTACTACTTTCTGCAACACAGATTCTTCAGCCTTCTTGTTGGAGATTCAACTAGATCTGCAATCGCTTTGATACCATGTGAAAGTTTCCGAATTTACTAAACATAAATCCTACTGTTAAATTCTTGATTTACTTCTCCTACTTACATAAGTTATTAATTTGAAATCTTCAGCATTAACATCGAAGTAAATACAGTAACAACCTACACATACAGATCTAAACTGAATAACATGCTCAATGACCAAGTGACACACAAGGATTTTCTGGACCACTGTCCCTGGAAAAACCCAATGTGCGAAAACCAATGCTGCTAGCTTCTGGAGGGTTTTTATTATTAAGAAGATCCTGAATACAACAAATATGGGCACCAAAATAGTTAACCCGACAGAGAAATATAAATGGCAGCAATACCTCTATCCCGGAGACAGAAAATCTAACTGATTCACACCCTCAAACGGGATTTACAAAACTCAGCCTTTTCCGGTCTCTGGAAACCCCAACGTTGCTCTGAAGATCTCTACGTCAGCCTCTACGATGCTCAGGAAGGGCCTGCATCACCCTAGAGTGGGTTACACTGCCTTAATTGGGCCTACGTCAGCCCTCCTGGCCTCCTGCTGCCTCTACTCCCTAACACAGTTAATTAATTTCAAACAACATAAGTAAGGTTATACGCAGAAATTTACTTGCAGACAAATATTAATTGAAGTAGAGTTTCAGCAGTAATGTATTTAAATGAAAATTTACAGTAATCAACGGTGAAATTTAATTGAGAAGCAGTTCTATACATACAAGAAATACCTGGTACACAGTTGCTGGTTTGATGGTTTTGATGATGGCTCTCCTCCCGTGATGCAGATGTTAGATAGATAAACAGTTTATCGAAACAACCAAGTCCTCCCAGCCAATCCGGGAATAATCCCAGACCCAGAGGATGTCTCCTCTGCCCCCGTGCCCAGATATCCAAGAAGAACAGAGACTCCCAGCAGTTCAATCTCACAATATGCAGTTCAATCTCCCAGTATTTCAGCAGAATTCCCTTCCTTTTACCCCCCTCCAAACCTCCATATTACCTCCCTTAAATAAGTTCCATCCACCGCCTCCAACTTCCGAGGTCCTTTTTCCCTATTAATTGTGATATTTTCTGTAGTTATGGTGCTGTACCTTTCATTTAATTGAGATAGGAATATATATTAAACAATTCTCCGCCACCGCCTCAAACCTCCCGAGGCCTTATCCATCCCTAAGTTCATATTAAATGTTTCTTTTCATGGTGGGTGATCCACATTAAGATGAGTACGACTATATAATTATGAAGGTGGGATTATATCACTATTTTATTTATAGAGCTTGGGGCTTTATTTTAAGTTCTTTTAATATTAATTAATTTATTTTTATATTTTTATATTGCATACTTATTTTAATTTAAGGATTAACTTTATTATAACATTTCTTTTATTACCTCTTTTCATAAAATCTATACTTAGATGATCGTAATATATATATAGATCTGAAATCTTAATATTAAGTCCCCAACCTTTGAAATCTTGATATTAGGTGGGCGTACTAGTGCGATGTGGACGGTATAGGCAGGTGTAGCTATCAAATGCCTATATCGTTCACACGCTAATATTGTTTTGGGTATAACAGGGGAATGGGTCGTTACATACTTCCTCCCTTCAGAAAACTTCGTCCCGAAGTTTATGGTTTATATACTCAGATTCATATTGTGTTTTTTTTTTTTTTTTAGAGATTAGGGTGATTGTAGAATGCCTGTATTTTAAGATTGAATTTTCGTTTTTAAAATAAGTATGTATTGGTAATTTAATTGTTACTTCCCATCTTCACCAAGTCTCCAAACTATTCTAAAATCATCCGATCCTTCCTAATCTCTTCCACTCCCATCCTATCCGTCCTCTACAGGAATATGCCATGGCATCAGTTTTACTGATCCATTCATAGACCTCAATGATATCAACGTCGATTACGTCGACCTGACATGTTGGTAGGCATCCGGTAGTCATCATCACACGTCTAGGGGAGCGTGACTCGCACAGTCCTCCCATGACTCCAGGTATTGGAGGATAACTAGTGGGCAACACCTCCACTCCTCCCAGTAGGACCAGGGTCAACACCCTATCGTGGGATCTCGGGGAGTCTCTTCTTTCTTGGATATCTGTCATCACGTAGATTGTTTCGGTAATCTGTTTTCTGTTTTCTGCAGCATGGTATTCACCGGTACATAATCTGCAATGTAAACACTCGTACACATATTACAACATATGCATCTATATTGCTCATAACCAATTGTTACCCATATAACAACCTTTACATATTCAAATACTTTGATATCTATGATATTAATCCTAGAACTTATAAAAGAAAATTTGTTTACATAGGTATCAATATGTCCCATAAAATTTCTCATTTCAGACACTGCTTCTGTTTAGTTCATACATGTTCTATTTATGATGCATTGCTTTACCCCTGTCAATTTATATATCAATATATTTCACTTTTCATATTCTTGCAAATGTTAATTTAAATGACATCTCGCACATCGGTGTCCACGCACCAGTAAATTCTAAACTAACATCATATATCTTGTATCAGTAAAGTGAAGTAGCATTCTATGTAAACATAGTGAGAGATGAACCTCTATACTAATAGAGCTTTTATTACCCTTATAAAAGGTTAACCATGTGAATCCATTGAATAGTATAGCTTATATGATACTGATCTTACGAACATGTTGACTACTAGTATTTCATAACAAGTCCGTGTGTTACTATTGGCCAAGTATGGCCATTTCCATAATAAGTATACCATGTGAACTAGGTGAAGCAAGAAGATCTCTCTTATATATGAGTAGAAGATATATCAGATAGGATTCAACCTTTATCAAGTCTATGATTGCCATTATTTCCATCCTTATTCGTACTCAACTAGTGAAGGGTATAGGTGTTACTCATAGTGATGGAAACAACGTGATGTGTTAACGCCGATACATGTACGAGCTTATTGATCAGTATTTATTATGAATACTTATTAATTACAACCATTGTTATAATCACAGCTGTAATTAACAGAATCAAGTAGATCACAGTTATTGCACTAGTAATGAGTAGATACGTATGTTATTAGAATACCTGTATTTTAGACAATGAGTGCCATTTGTGAGTATCCATATATGCCTAATTATTCCCATATGAGCACAGTGAATGTTCTCTTACCTCATCTATATGCATAGAATCGTACAGTCAATCTATGATATGGAACTCGGTCAATGGTAGAGATAGGTAGTACTAAGGTCATTAAGAGTATAGAGTCACCACATTTCCATTAACATGAGCTTGTATCCTTATTGTTAAATGAGATGGTGGTACTCATTTAGATCAAAGCTTAGAGAATAGGTAATACTAATGAGAAAACCCATTGTACTAGCAAAATGCTACAAGCTTATACTACTAATCAAAGTAATGGGAATATCGTAATCAAGGAGGTGAGATTCTTTTATATGTGACCATAAATTACATTCACGTAGATATGCGAAATTTGTTGTGGGATTAGAGAGAATATTTTCAATGGAGAAGATTCAAGCTAAAAACTTTGTTTTTATCACTTTCTCATGACTGCTTTAAATTCTTCCCTTTTTTTTACAAAACTAAATGTCTCGTGCCTTGATGCGAATCTACACTCTGCTATTGCAAATACATATTTGAACTAAAATAGGAATAGGAATGCGATGAAAAAAAGAACAAATGACAAAAGACTCGGGGCACCAGCTCATCTAGGGATGGATCGAATAAGCAAATCCAAAGGATTAATGGAGGAAGGTTTCTCCAAGTGGTTCTATTGAGAGAAATGAAACATTTCATTGATAGGTAAGCTTGATACAAAGAGGGAGAGGACCTCTATTTATAAAAGGAGCAAAGCCCTTGCTCAAGCTCCAAGCTATCTTTAGGCTTTATGTGGTAAGGAGACTATTATTTAATTTAACCAATATGAAACACTCAATGACATATTCCAAGTTCTTATTTAACACAAGTTGCTTTTACAAAGGTTGGAGTATCATAAATGCCTATAACTAAAACATTATAAAATTAACAATATACAGAGATTGTTGTGCCTAGATACACAACAATCCTTCTTGGCACTACATATTTCATCCGTTTTCAGGTGGTCCACATGTATTGTTCCCCTCTTTTGAGGCCCTTCACTAAAGGAGATGAATTGCAAGTGCTACGTCTCTTGATTTAGTTTTTTTTCTTTAATTGCCTTTGTCACTGATATTGGATTGAGGTGGTGCTAATTCCAAGCCATAGGTGACTAATGTCATTATGATCTCAATCAAACAAGTACACTGCCGAATTTAATGTTGAAATCAAATTTCAGCCCATAGCATCAATCACACAATAGCCAGAAATTAAACGACACACGCATAAAATTTAATTTCACAACATAGGTGATTACCCATTTGAATCGATTTTTCATTCCTCGAAAGACTTACAAGGAAGCCTCTATATGCTGCCTTGTATGAAATTGCTTGGCGCTTGTGCTGATTGTCGCTTGTTGCCCAAATTCACTTCTGCCTGAATCCTTGAGTTACCTTTCTCTCTATCACCTGGCTGGCCAGTTGCTCAATTTAATGTGTGTTGAAAGCTTCTACCTTGCCCTGATTTATTGTTTTTAGTGTAGATCCTATTTTTAAAGATTACTCCTAGTCTAAGTCATGCATGAGATATAATTTTAGACTTAACTACAAACTATAAGACTTTCACTTTTCCAAACAAGTGAATTACAAAATAGAATATTTTGTTCCCAAATAGGATTACTTTCGAAATATCTCAAACTACTTTTCACATGTTCATATTGAACATATGCGAAACTTCCTATTTGAGCTATAACTCTTAACAAATGTAATAACCCTGGTTTTTTTGTTTTTTGTTTTTTTTGTTTTTTTTTTGAAGGTTTGCTAAACTTTGATTATCATGTTAAATGACTACAGGCTCCAACTTCTGATCAAACCATACCTTGAGTAACTTGTGAAGCCATAAGGTAAGTATATTGGTAGGTGTTTATGCATTACTCAATTTACAACTAGCTTGATCATATACATATATTATTTACTATTTTTATTAAATTCCGACTCATTATAATTTCCTTAATTTACTAAATCGGCCGATGACAGGATTTAGTGTCATATGTATTTATAAATTTAGACCCTGCGCTATATATAATAACTCCAAATGATATCTGTATATATATTTACAAGAAACAACTATACACTATTTTCGTCAGAATCACCCGGAATTATGCCCAGCCTTATTTACTTGAAAACTCATGCCAGGCATATGGGAGAGAGACCACAGCAAGAATGGAATCCTAGTATACAGCCGAAGACTTTGTCAACGTCCTCAATGAATCACTGCCCTGCCTAATTGGCACAGGTGAGTTACTTTTAATCAACTAGCAGAAATCCATTTTAACACTATATCTGATTATGTATTGAGAGGAATTGAAAAACTCCAAGAGCTCAAAGTCTATGGATCTTAGGTAAATGGCTTTAGCTTTAACACTCTGTTAACCTCATCAGTTAAACATCGCATTGCCACAATGGTACACATGAGAATTTTAACCTACTAGAAGGCTTGTTGGGCAATAAGTGAACTGTGAATAATGAATTCCATATATAAGTCGACACTTTGGACTAAATGTCCTTTTTGTGAACCAAAATTTCTGTTTTGGTCGATTTTTAAATATCACAAACTTGGTTGTCCAACATGTGGAAAATTATTTATTTATAGAAGAATATCAATTTAATGAGCATATGCAAACAAAGGGATTAAAGTATGAAGTTGCGGAGATTCAACATAAAAGTGAGGCTTTGGAAAAGAAAGATAAATTTTAATGTAAGAACTCCACTGAAGTTCCTCTTTGAGGTCTTTTGGCAACAATCTATCTTGATACAAGCTCCCAACCCAAGGGCTAGGGCAGCACTGCCTCTTGACCTCTGAGCATATAAATTTGCCCACTTGGACAGTTTTCTGTGTAATAAATTCCAAACGGGACTTTTAGAGACACAGCATTGTTGACAGAATTGTAAAGCTCCTTGTTATAGCAACCCGCCATATTATTAATACAGAACTGGGGTATAAATTCAGGTTTAGGTCAACAGGTGATGCAGCTTCAAAAAAATAAATAAAGGAAAAGAAACCTTTGACAAATTTCAGGTGGCTTTAAAGTTTAGCCCTCCAACCATGAGCCTCACAGCTACGGTGCTCCCATTGTCTGAAAAATGTTTTGGGGAATTGTACCAGCAAAATAAGCAATTTAAGATGTGATTTCTAATATTTGAATAACCTGCACGACACTAAAGCAGTTTAATACAACATCAAGATCAGGAAACTCACCTTGTAAATATACCTCTGCACAAATTTCCAGGCTATATTTCCGTGCAGTGTCATCTTGTCTGATCAGATTTGGTTGAAGAATACTAGAATTATCATTTATGGTATGATTTTTTTTTTTATCATACAGAATCACCTAAAGAGCTCTATGAGAGCCCTAATACCAAATGTAGCATCTCATGTATATATATATACTGGGAAGTATCATGTTTGTTAACCATATATATATATATATATATATATTTTTAATTTGACAGCCGAATCGAATGTAAAAATGAAATCGTTGGTTATAATAATAATTAAGCACGGGTACTGCTTGGGTGATATGTTTTAAGTGTTCGGGTTAAGTGAGGTTTTGTGGGGCAGGTTTCCTGGGTTCAAAACCCGATCCCACCCACTTTAAATAATTGGCGTATAATGGATTGCGTTGTGGCATATTGGTGGAAGTGCACAATGTTACGAGAGAAGTCATGCGGTTGAACATGTCCTCGCCCCTAAGACATACATTTTCTGATAACCATAGTTTATATAATCTCAAACTTTGGCATACGTTTAATATGCATAGTTTATGGGCTTGCGGCATGGTAAAAAAAAAAAGGAATTGTTTGCTGAGTGGTCGGGGTCAAATTCCGCCCCTCCCAACATAGCACGATTTGCAATTTTGTTTCACCCAAAATGCGTTTAATCACCCGATTTCAAAACCATATGATACGCCGTTTAAATATGCATATGGTTGCTGACCAACAGTTCAGTTTATAATTTATTTAAATGGCCACCGTTTTATGTAACGAATTTAATAACCATTGGTATTACCGCCATCATATACGTATGAACCTGAAATTTAATATACCCACTGTTGCAAACGTGTATTATGCCACCATTCGAAGTTTAATGTACGCCATACCATATTCGAATCATATAATAATAATAAAAATTTGCCAACGTATGTAGAAACGTTCTTGAAGTCACGCCGTTAACAGGTTACCACGGACAACGACACATAACCCCAGCTGGATACGACACCTCTGTGCATGCGTTTGCCTCGGTGCCAAGAGCTCCCATTCGCACGATAGCTATACGCTGGGCGGTGAGGGTGTAGTCGGTGATCAGCTATCGGTTTCTTTCTTACGGCTGTGGTCTGATATAAATCCCGGAGTACAAAAGAGGTTGTTCTTGAAGTGCATGTAAGTGTAGCAAAGTTGAATTTTTTTAGTTAATTTTATCCGATTGACATTTATTTCCAAGGGAAGATGCACGACATGGCTAATTTCATATTCTAACTTCCAGTAAGGTTGTAGGTCGAATGAACAGGACCAGACTGATCAACTGTTCTACTGTGGCTAATGCTATCAAAATTTGCTTAAAAAAAGAAATATTTCTCTTCTTGACAGGCTGGAAGCTTAGAAATTTACTGAAGCAACATCGTTAGGACATTCACATGGACACATTTTCAAGTTGGAGAATTGGTCTTCCATGCTGAGCCAATGATCATACTTATAAATGAAGCTCTCCTGTGGTTCACAGTTGAGGGCTCTGCCTTTCTTCCCAACCTTGGTGCCCTCTATTGTTGCTTAGCATTTCTGATCTCTGATTATTAATTACTAACGGACAACTTCTCTTCCTATGTTGTTTATTACAATTTACTTCTAATCTGTCCAGTCGTGGTACATACCTATGTCATATAATGTCATGAGATTGGTACTGTTTTTCCTGGTCTTCTTTTCTTTCTCTTTTCTTCTTTATATTTTTTTTTTTTTTTTTTTTTTTGTTAATTTGGTATGGAAATCTTTTTTAAACAGTGCAGAACAAAAGGAAGAGCAGCTTAACTTGCACTCTTGAGTGCACATAGAGCAGAATATTCTGGATATGCCAGTTAAGAGACCAAAGTAGCTGCAAAAAAGTGATTTTAGAAATCTATGTCGACACTGCAGCTCTAAAATGATTGTTACCTAATTGGCATCTGACCCCCACAAAATATGCATCGCAGCATTAGAGCCTCCGATTGCCAAATTGAACAACCAATGGAATGTACTTCATCATCTGTGTTCATAATGAAACGACCCTGAGCCGACTGGTCACATCATCTTGTTTTTCTTACACTTCCTTACTCAGCCACCAATGTGAACCATTGGTCTGTTTGGTGTCTTTGCTAAATCAAACATGCCTGCATGAGCAGCTTTTTTTCCTTTTGACCTGGTTGAAAGTTGAAACAATGTATGTCGTGATGGGTTTATCAGGTAAAAATCTAAAGCATTGGTATGTGGAAGAATTGATTTAATAACATCTTCATTCTCACGTTGATGAATGGATCAGGTACTATATACACCCCTTTCAATTGCAGGAATTGATAACGCATGCAAAAATCTTACCCCTTCCTTTTATTAGTCCAGCCAACTGAACAGTTTTATTGAGGTTCTGTCTCTGCGATACTGCAGACACATTGTAAATACTAAGACTATAAGTTTCCCTCTAGAGGTACCTCAGAATCCCGTCTTAGTGATCTAAGATTGATGAGTGTCATTATAGAGCAGAGTGACCGAGACTGTGTGCTATGCTAGAGTGATGTATTTGTATAGACTGTATTGCTATAGCTGTAATTTGCCTCCAAAAGAATTGTAATCAGAGTTTGCTTGCCACTACTATTTTGCATGGTTATAGGTCAAAGCGTTGTAAAATAATGGATTGAGTTGTAGTAAGGATCAGGTTTCCTGGACAGAGTATTCATACATTGAGCAGCCAATTTATTTATTAATATTTTGGTAATGATCACTGCGCGGGGTTATTATCTCGTAGCATGACTAATTTTTTTTTTTTTTTTAAAGTCTGAATACATTGCTTAATATGTCAGTGAGATATTTTGAGTATTGTATATTGAGCAGAGTAGAAAACAACTAAGGTTGTATATTCACGCTCCTGGTTTAGCTTACTTTAGTTTTAATCGTTCACCACCAGGGTTTCCGTGTTATTTAATCTGCTGGCCTTGTGTAGCTGAAACAACGTAAAACATGAATCGATATTGGCCAATAGTTGAGAGAAACCAAAACGCTACCAATTTAGTTTGGCTTAGTTAATGTAATAGGGACGTTGTACAAAGGAATACATATATGAAGCCCTTTTGCTTTAATTGAATACATATAATGCCATGTAAGGAATTTATAGATAAGGCGGATAGAAAATCTTAACTGTGATTCAGTTTCATACCTTAATCTTATAACGTCCTTCACTCTTATTGTACTGTGAACATGTTAGATTAAATAACAGACATTTGACATCTTTCAAAACATGTATTTGGCATGTAAGTTGATAGGATACATCAGAACTCTACAGCCTCATAATACTAACCTTCATGTCGTGGATAAATTTTACAGAGATTGAAACAATACGTTCATACAGTCTGCAGGAATTTTGGAATGGTATCCCTTGTAGTTCAGAGTAATTTATAATGCTTTGTCCACTTTAAAAATTAGAATTGGAACAGCCCTAGACTGGTTTTAAACATGCAGAAGCTTTATAATGAAACTTAATGAGCCTATAAGGTCGAAAAAGGGTTGAAACACCCTCTGATACCAAATGTAAGGTCCCTAACACAGTTAATTAATTTCAGACAGCATAAGTAAGGTTCCTAACACAGTCAAATAATTTCAGACAGCATAAGTAAGGTTATACGCAGAAATTTACTTGCAGACAAATATTAATCGAAGTAGAGATTCAGCAGTAATGTATTTAAAATGAAAATTTACAGTAATCAACGGTGAAATTTAATTGAGAAGCAGTTCTATACATACAAGAAATACCTGGTACACAGTTGCTGGTTTGATGGTTTTGATGGTTTTGGTGATGCAGATGTTAGATAGATAAACAGTTTATCGAAACAACCAAGTCCTCCAGTAAGTCTAATAAATCAGACCAGAGGATGTCTCTCTGCCCAGTGCCCAGAGATATCAAGAAGAAGCAGAGAAGCAAAGCGATTAAATCTCACAATACGGTCTGATACCAATGAGAATTCCCCCTCCTTTCCCCCCAAACCTCCATATTACCTCCCTTAAATAAGTTCCATCCACCGCCTCCAACTTCCGAGGTCTTTTTTTTTTTTATTAATTGTGATATTTTCTGTAGTTATGGTGCTGTACCTTTCATTTAATTGACATAGGAATATATTTTAAACAATCCTACCCACCGCCTCAAACCTCCCGAGGCCTTATCCATCCCTATGCTCATATTAAATGTTTCTTTTCATGGTGGGTGATCCACATTAAGATGAATACGAATATATAATTATGAAGGTGGGATTATATCATCATTTTATTTATAGAGTTTGGGCTTTATTTAAGTACTTTTAATATTAATTTTTAATATTGCCTACTCATTTTTAACGTAAGGATTTTAACCTTATTATTTCATTTCTTTTATTACCTTGTTTCATAAGATTTTATACTTAGATGATCGTAATATATATATATATATATAGATCTGAAATCTTAATATTAAGTCCCCAATCTTTGTAATCTTGATATTAGGTGGGCGTACTAGTGCGATGTGGACGGTATAGGCAGGTGTAGCTATCAAATGCCTATATCGTTCACACGCTAATATTGTTTTGGGTATAACGGGGGAATGGGTCGTTAGCCATGCCATGTGTCTCTTGCTAAAACTTAATATCTATACTTACAAAACTGAACCTACAGCCCAATGTAAATAAGATGGGAAAAAACCCTTTTCAGCTGTCCTTATAGTTGAACATAAACCCACTTTAAAGCTTTCATCACTAAAAGATAGATCCCATTTTCAACTCATCACCACTGATGGCTCTTTAAAATCCCACGGTCAGCTTGCATTAGATATGCCTTACAAGTGACAATATAGATTTAATTGACCTCTGTAAGATTTTTCATGAATTAGGATTTGATTTGCAGCTTCGACATATTAGTAAATTTTAGTTAAAGTCCTCAATAGTAGTTTCAACATGAGCATCTAAGACCTCAGTTGACACTAAGAGTTTGGAATTTGTTTTTATTTTTTTTCTAATTCCAAATTCCTCTGATGGACAATTCAAGAACACATCTCAATTTCTTTCTTCATCCAATAATGACTTTGTAAGTCCATGATTAAGGTAACAAATCTTCCTGTGGCAATGATTCCATGCTTGTTCACTCTCTGTGCAGAATTAATTATCAACAGCCACCTTGTTTCCACTTTAATTAGGAGATGTAATGCTGTGGAAAATGTCAGTGAGGATGCAAACTTTTCGAGCATCACCTTCCGTGAAGATAGTTTTATTGCAGGAAATAATATATCTTGAGATCAGAGATATAAACAGAAGAATAGAGAGATAGATAGTTGTAACAAAAATAAGGAAGTTCAATTTATTCACAGTTGAAATATATATGGAACAAATTTACCAGACATGAACTCTAAAAACATAATGAAAGCCTCTAGAATGCATACTTATCATTCTCAATGGCTGAAAGAAATGGAATTCCCGATGGTGGCAGGATCTTAGAGAGAACAGTTGCGTAGAAGAAAACTATGAATGAGGAAGCTCCTGATATAATTAATACTAGTCCCCAGTAAACCGTACTTGAGCCCAGTTGGAGAGGGCAAGCAGTAGATGAGTACAACTGAATGGTCCCTGAATTTGAGCCCATTGTTGCTTTTGCCTGCGTTGATTAAAACATGGAAACAAAGTCAGACATTCCACCATCAATCCCTATATTCCTTCTAGTATTTCATTAATATTGTTTTTACACTGCACACGCTAGTGCTTGCAGAGTTATCTGACTCTTCTATAACTCGAGTCTTTCCGAGTCAACAAAATTATGAGTACTCGCCCAAGGCTCTTCCCAGAAATTCTCAACTTGCTGAGACTAGTCCAGAAATCAGAAAACTTGCCAAGACTTACGAGTCCAACATAAGACTCACAAGTCAGGCAAGTCCACAGGGCTGCAAGCGAGTAATGAAAAAATAAATAAAGCGTTGGAAAGGTTGGGAAAGGGAAAGAACTAAATCCCATAAAACAAAAAAAGATACCATTTCAGCATTAAAAAAGTGGTTCTTCATCTGGAGCAATGTTGCGATAATCGTGATCAGGATTAAATTGGCGAGGATCCGGAAAAAAAGAAAAAATCATAAAAATTGGGATAAAATTGGTAAAAATCGGAAAATTAAAAAAAAAATACAAAAAATACTATTTTTTGGGAAAAAATCACGATTTTTTCGAAAAGCTCACGTGATTTTCGCAACACTGATCTGGAGAGAGTTTGAGAAACATCTTTTAGTGGAATGGGTTATTCTTGGATGGAGATCTGTTGGAGAACATTCGTGTTTGCCAGTAGGAGACTGAATCCAAGGTAACAAACCATTGCATTGCAGTTTCGGATCTCTGGTTTCTATTGCATTTTGTTTTTGGATAAGGTGTTTTCTGGTATTTTAAGTTTTTAGTTGCATTTGTGATTTCAGCCTTCATTTTCAATTTCAAACTTCAGACCTCTTTGTCTTGACTCCCCATGGCTCCTAGAAGACAAGTAGACCAAGCATGGGAACATGCTAATCTGAATTAATCCAAATGATGACAAGGTTTTGAAGTGTAAATATTATAACCACCCTACGAAGGGGCATAAATGGGCTGAAATACCACCTAGCATGAATAAAAGCCCAAAATGTCATGATTTGTGATCATTGCCCTGCAGAAGTTGCAGGCAAAAAGAAACTTGCTCTGTATACTGTTAGCCCTCATATTGTATGAGGGCTAACAAGTGTGATCTTCATTACACATACAGATGGTGTTCATAGGTGATGTTTCGGTTTTTCTGGTTTGAGATGGTGCATCATGGTGATGAATGACACTACACATTGTTGGTTTGCATGGTGGATTATCTGGTGCCTATTTCTCTTCATGGCTATACCTTGATGCTTAGTTCATGACAGTGATACACTCGTTGGTGCTAATAGATGGCCTAACTATTGATATGGAGGAGATCAAAATTATCCTTGGGTGATTATTATGGTCAATGGTTCATCTTTTCATCTTCTTCGCATTGCATTGGTACATCGTCTTGGTATTAGTGAGTTCTGAAAGCATCATCTCCAGTATCTATGAAATATTCGTTGCATTGAGCACCCTCAAGAAAGAGCAAGTCTTGGCCTTAACATAAAGTTACTAAATGATGTAGGACAAACATTTTGTTCCCTTGGTGCTATTTTCCCCACTAATTCCGTGATAATGACAGTCTTATTTCATTGAATATTACCTCAACATCACCCTAATAATCAGCCACAGGAAAGTACCAAGAAGTACAGTGAACAGGCTTTGTACGATCCCAGCATGTTTGAGTAAAGATTGTCTCAAAATTCGTACAGAAGAACAGGATGCATGAAATGATGAAGTTTCTGTCTATGTATTAGGACTACTAATGCATGGTTAAGCCAGAATTGCAGATTTAGACCTCAAAGGGGCATGTGGTCCTTTGCAAAGAGGTTGCAAAATTCCTCAAAGTCCAACTGGCACCGGCATATTTTAGTGTGGGCTTAAACCAATCATCCATGCAGAGTGAGGATTATACCAATGATGGTATGCAGAGTGAGGTATCAATGATGAAATTGAATCAAAAAGCCATGAGGATGACTTAGCTGCAGTAAGTGAAGTCAATTCTGACAGCAAGCAACACTCCGCAAATTCAAAAGCCTGACTGAAGAAATCTGGGAATTCAATTGTTCGTACATTCCCTTCAATGGAAGCTACTGCATCAACTCTGAGTAGGGGCTTCCTAAATGAACAGGAAGCATGCTCTAATACAAAATATGGAGAATGATTTCCAGGGCATCAGAAGGACGTCGCCTAGGTAGCAAAGGTGTTACGGTAGCTCACCAATTTGTATTACATCGTACAACATTTACTTTAATTTTTGGAATACCGAATAAAGGCTTAGTAAGTGAATCAGGATTCTCAAACATGGGTGATGGAAAACAAGATTCCCAAAAATAGGTGTGTCTTTGGGATTGTCACCTTTGGTACAAGAAATATGAAGTTGTGGTTCACCAGTTGTATGCTTTAGAGGTTTGTGTTGATTTTTGTGTAGCTTGGGAGTGTAGAAATTATACAACATGCACATGTATATTGGATTCACCCGATCTAACAACGTACTAAAGTTGAATACTAAATCGCTTCTACATATCTTTTGCGGAATTAAAAACACAATCACTAATCACATGAAGTAAAAAAGAATCAAATCACACACAACACAAATAATTTCCCCGGGAAAGCTTGCTGTTCAAAACCCCACTATCTTCTATTGTATATTCAGCATGGATCATGAAACAATTACATACAAAACTCTTCTCAGCTAATTGTCTCACACTTTCATACAAAAACTAACCAACACTTAGTCAATTTAGCCTCCAGACAGCCTACCTTGCTTGTGAAATCCCTGATGAATGCAATCCCTAAAAGATAGGAATTCTTGCCTTCCTTGACTGTGCAAGTATCATGGGCACTCCAATGAGTGTTTGGTTACATGTGTGCAACCCAATAATCCTACAATTAATGGTCAACTTCCCTTTCACCTAGATCTCAACTGGGTCTCCACTTGATCTAACATGCATGCAGCTAATAATAGTAAATCCTTAGTTGCATGTGAGATCACTAATAGTGAATTAATTAATAGTTAATTCACTTGATCTCTCACTAGTATATCTTCAGTTACAACTAGCACAACTGAGTTTAACTCACTTAACTAAGTTAAACTGATTACAACCTGCATTAACTAATGCACAACTGCACTTCAAACTCTATTACAACTAGAATTACTCTGCATGCCTCACCAACTACCTCTAACTAGAAATCCACTAGCTAATTGAGTTTATCACTCTCAGTTAACTATTACAATTTATCATTGAGAATAGATTATAGTTTATTGTCCATCTTAATTAAGGGATAACTAAAATAGACATGCACCAAAAATAGCACTGTGGGCCCCACTCTACTGTAGGTGCTTAATGCACTAAGCGTGGGTGCTGAAATTTTGTTGTTGAATCTCAACAAGGAGGTACTCCAAGCCCTAGGGTTCCTGGATTGGAGGGCAAAGGGCCACAAATGTCACTTGTGGGCCTGGAACCCAAGCATGGGTTTTTCACCCATCGGGATTTGGGCCAAAACCGTGACGAGTTTTCGATATGTTATGGATAAGGATGATAGTGCTCGTCGAGACAAATCCGACGCATCGAAAATCATCCGATTCCGAGTTGTCATTGAAGAGTTATGAATTTTTGAAGTTATGGTTGGGGTTCACACATGGGTGTCAAGGTCGGCCTAAGGTTGTTTAAGGCTTATGACAGTTGGACAACCCCTAAGATAACGTTGGAGGAAGCCCTCTCTATGGATATATATAGGAGGTGATATCAGAGTCATTTCGATCATCCAAGAAAGCATCACATCAAGGATCATCTCTGAAATACAACACAGATCTGAGGCAGCCGAGATCAAGGAGGACATTGGCATGGATTTTTGGGACTGTTTGTTCTAATGCTGGTCCGAATTTGAGAAGGAAGGCTGGCCACTAGAATTAAGGGTCATTCTAGGAGAGCATGCATTGAGATTGCTTCTCCTTAGAATTGAAGCCGCTGTCCTAAAGGGAAGCTACAGGTAGGATCATGCCCTAGATTAGGGCTGGTCTGCGGTCAAGGGGTGGCTAGAACAGCACCTTAGTATGACATTTGTAGCAGCGTGGAAGGGCAGATCTCAAGGAAGGAGGAGCGAGGGTTTTAGAGGTAAATGAAGGCTGTTCGGGTGCACATTTAAGGGCTTATCTGTCTCTGAAATAAGGCCGCAGAATTCTGAAGTGTTGCAGAAGTTGTGTCTACCTAAGGAGAAGGCCGAGAGGCCTAGGAGCTGCCCTCACAATAGGCCGCAATAGGATAAGGATCAGCGCAGAAATTTCAGAGGAAAAGAGCAGGTCTGTTGGAGTATGTGCAGCAGGGAATTAGGGTTGTTGTATACCCTAACCCGATGTGTCAATACTCAGTGAATGTGCACAGATGCCAAGGACGAGGAGAGCAGAAACAAGGTATGTTGTCTCTCTTTGTTGATGTGTTTGCAGGTGGATGGGAGTCCTAGGAGTTGGACAGTTTGGTATACATTCTAGAGCAATTACAACAGCAGATTGATAGGTGTCATGTCAAGAGGAACAACAGCAGGTTGCAGAAGTTGTTGAGCTGATGTAATATGCAGCGGTGAATGTATGTCATGTTGATGAAGACTGTAGCAGCCAAGTGATTGGGTTGACATGGACTGTCAGATGCCCTAATCAGTGGGCAGATGTTGCAGCAGTGGAGTTGTTTGAGCCTAGATTTGTGCAATAGCTCCTCTATTGCAGAAGCAAAGGGCAGTTGATGAGAAATCTGTTGGCAGACATGTGTAAGGGTCTCCTAGGTGTGAGGATGCCCTAACTAAGTGCAGATGCTACACTGTGGACTTGGTCACTCGTGGACTGTTGGAGGGCAGCATGAGAGTGGATCAAGTGTGAACGTGGATTGTGCACTTATGGTCTACTGGAGGGCAGCGTGATAGTGTCCAAGTTGGAGCTCAGTGTGCAATACCTTGATGGACAAAGATAGTTGCTAGAGTGGCAGTTGTTGGAGCTCAAGGATCTGATCAGCCAGGAGCAGTTTTGTGTAGCCCGAGACTTGTGTGTGGACTTTGGAGAAAGACTTCTACAGCAGATGATGAGCAGTCCTCCTAGTCCGTGTTCATTGTGTGAGATGGACATCTTACAGTGATAGGTGGCAGCCCTTCGTGCCCTATGTTGGTCTTCATCAGAGCAGCACAGGAAGACCATAGTGGGTTGAAGTCCCTAAATAGCTGAGGAGCCGCAGTGGGCAGATTGGGAATTGTTCACAAGTGGAACTGTGAACAACTCGACAGGAGTCTTGATGTGTTGATGCGTTGGTGGACGAACTCACAACTAGAGAGCAGATTGACAACCGAGCTTTAGTAGCCAGATGGACTTGGAGCATTGATAGAGGCAGGAGTTGCAGATCGGGAGCTAAAGGACCAAGCAGGTATAGGGTACGACCGAGAGGAGCTAAGAGAGTGCACTACAGCTAGATGGTCAGTGCATCTTTTTTTGTACTAGTGGATGTGTGAGGGCCATTATCCATGGTACGGTAGCCCTAGACTATTAAATTATATTTGGTTTAATATAATGAAGTTGGGTTGAAAAATGTAAAAAATTGTCTATATTCTGTGCATGTGTGATTTATTGTTGTTTATATTCCATTGTGGAAAGTAGTTTTGTTGAGATTCTTGGTTTGGTAGCGTCAGAGATTTTAAGACTCTATCCTAGACCCAAGGTCATGGAAATTCAACAGTTTGTCCACATGAAGACTGATTATTGCTACCAGCCATACAACTCAATGGCCCTCCTTTAGCACCAAATTCAATTGATATAGGCAAAGTGCCCTTCAACAGACAGGGGTACTCCATGACATGAAATCCCAATCAGACCTAAAATTGTTTTGGTGTAGAAGACCCAGCTAGACTGTGATCCAATTACCATTCCTAGTAATGAATGAGTATGGTGTGATTGGTATGCAAAATACAGAGTGCAATATGAACTAAATCTAAATATTGTGTTAGACTGTGAGTCCCTAGACAATCACAAAGTCCGAAAATACAATTGTCATTCTTATTTTGATAAGGTGTCGTGATGATGGATTGATGAGTTGTCAATAAGAACTAGATTTAGATCTAGAAGATCTAGAAGGTCAATTGATATATAATAAATTCACATGTTGAGATCAATACAATACAACACAATGGAATTAGGCCTTTTCCACCAAAAAAAAACGAGTTATGAAATAACATTTCTTAACAAAATAATTTTGTAACAAGTTTTAAATATCGAAAAATTTGGTAGATCTTTTTTAAAGGTAATTGTAAGCCAGTGTGATTGCAAAGGAGGGGTTTTTATCTTAGCTCATACATGGCTCATCACATGTATGAGGGTTATACTTGGGTTTCAATTCAATGCAAGCAAAAGGTGGTTAGAAAAACTAGTTTAAGACTTGTCAAAGCATTCTCAAAGAGAGTATGTTGAATGTTGAAGCCCTCTCTTGGAATATCATTGCAATCGCAACAAAGAAATCCTCTAGTAAAATTTTATTTTCTCTACTTCTTGCCCTAGACCACCCCGAAATTGAATAAGGGGGTCTAAGGACAATTGTTCTTGGTGATCAAAGTTCAAGTTATTGTAACCAAAGTCAAGTGAGTCATCAAATTCAAGATTGTAATCAAACTTCAAGGTGCATGATCGATAGTACTCGACACCCTTAAGTAACATAAAAACCAAACGAGTGTGATCAAGCGAGCGAGTAAAAGCGAGTGTGACAAGAAAGCGAGTCAAGCAAAAAGTGGGTAAAGGATGAAAACGCCTACTAGTTGCCTCTCAGGAAATTAAAGATTTGCAAGACTGCAACCATAAATTGCACAATAAAATAAAGGTATTGAGTGGAAATTACAGCAAAATCAAACCATAAATGATCAAATGGCTAACACTAGCAGCTGCGAAAGATCTTCAAAAGAAATAGATATGAAGGACCAATTGCTTGATGCTCTTTAGACTAAATCAAGAGAAAAACGGGATTTGATTGATGATATGATTGATGCAACATCTACAATGAAAGACCATGTAATTTGTGATAAAAAAGATCTAATAGAAAAGGTTAATGCATCTTGTGATGTAAATGAATTCATCCAGACAGATGATGCAAGTTGTGGCATAGAAGAGCTAATATAGCAAAAGTGATGCAACATGTGATACAAAAGACCTTATTCAAAGGTTTGATGCAGCAAGTGATACAATTGAACTAATAAAAAAAGTTGATAGAATGCAGGTGATTGATGCTTAGTGTGATACAGACAACTTGATGGAATCAATGAATGAAGCACAAAATAACAACAATAGCAGTAGCAGGAGCAATTGTGAAGAAGACAAAGAACAAGAAAATAATCTTTCTAAGATAGTTGTCAAACCTTGGGAAAAAATCTCATTTAAAAAAAATCAGCATAGATTGGGATACACTAAAGATGATAGTTTTAATATACTAGATTACTCCAAACCAATTCAGTTTGTGACTCTAGGATTCCTTGAAGATGATCAAAATTTTGTTAAAAAATGTCAGCACTGTAAAAGAGATGGTCATATGGAGAGTCAATTTTTTTATCTAAGAAAGAAAGATGTAGAAAGCAGAACAAAACTTTCTAAGATAACAACAATAGCAGTAGCAGAAGCAATTGTGAAGAAGACAAAGAATAAGAAAATAATCTTTCTAAGATAGTTGTCAGACCTTGGGAAAAAATCTCATTTAAAAAAAATCAGCATAGATTGGGATACACTAAAGATGATAGTTTTAATATACTAGATTACTCCAAACTAATTCAGTTTGTGACTATAGGATTCCTTGAAGATGATCAAAATTTTGTTAAAAAATGTCAGCACTGTAAAAGAGATGGTCATATGGAGAGTCAATTTTTTGATCTAAGAAAGAAAGATGTAAGAAGCAGAACAAAGCTAAGAAAACAATCCATTATAAATGGATAATTCCTTGGAGACGGAATCAAGAAGTAAAGAAGCTACATAAGTCCTATAGCTCAGTCAAGACAAAGGTAGAAGCAAAGTTTCATGAAAAAAAGAACAAACAAGGAAAATTTTGTTGATTTTCCATGACCTTGGGTCTAAGATAGAATCTTAAAATCTCTAACGCTACCAAACCAGGAATCTCAACGATACTACTTTGCACAGCGGAATATAAATAGCAGCAAATCACATATGCACAGAATATAGACAACTTTTTAAAATTTTCAACCCAACTTCGTTATATTAATCCAACTGATATAATACAATCGTCTAGGGCTCCCATACCAAGGATAATGGCCCTCATACATACACTAGTACAAGATACAAAACAAGATACTCTGACCATCTGGTTGTAGCATGTTCTCTCAGCTCCTCTCGGTCGTACCCTGTACCCCCCCGGTTCTTCTGCTCCTGATCTAAAGCTCTTGCCTCTATCAATGCTCTAAGTCCATCTGGCCACTGAATCTCGACTATAGAATCTGCTCTCTAGTTTTGCCTTAGTCCAACAAGGCCACAACACATCGAGACTCCTGTCAAGTTGTTCACAACTACATTTGTGAACAACCCTCAATCTTCCCACTGTTGCTCCTCAACTACTCAGAGACTTCATCCCACTATGGTCTTCCCATGTTGCACCGATGAAGACTAACATAGAGCACGGAGGGCTGCCACCTATCACTGTCAGATGTCCATCTCCCACAATGAACACGAGCTAGGAGGATTGCCCATCATCTGTTGTAGAAGTCCTTCTCCACACACAAGTCTCAGGCTCTACAAACTGCTCCTGCCATATCAGACCCTTGAGCTCATCAACACTGCCACTCTAGAAACCACCTTTGTCCATCAAGGTGTTGCACACTGGGCTCTAACTTGGACACTATCACGTTGTCCTCTACCAGAACATAAGTGCCCAATCCATGTCTACACTTGGTCCACTCTCACGCTGCCCTCCAACAATCCAGGACTGACCAAGTCCACATTGTAGCATCTGCCCCTAGCTAGGGCATCCTCACACCTAAGAGACTCCTACACACGGCTGTCAACAAACTTCACCAATCTGCCCTTTGCTTCTACAATAGAGGAGCTATTGCACTAATCTTCACTGTGGAAATTGCCCACTGGTTAGGGCTTCTAACATGCCACGTCAGGCCTACCTCCTTGGCTTCCACAGGTTGCAACAACTCTGTCCACACCTACATCACTCCATAGCGGGATCTGTTGCTAGTTGGAGTTCCTTCATGCCCAAGGCAACTCCAACAAATGGCACTCAACAATCTGCTATGTAGACTGATCCAAACAATCCTTTCTTCACTTATGGACTGATGTGCTTACTGTCACCTTGGCTGCCTAGTAGGTGCTTCAGAACAGTCCTTGTTAGACTCCTCCAAACAGCGCCTAAGGCCTTCTACAACTACTCATCAACCGATCCAAGCCTGGGCCACAAATCACGAACCCAACGAAAGGCACAATGTGATTCTTAAGTGTGTTATGTTGTTGTCATATTAGTGACTGGGAAATTACCCTTCTCCCTCAAGCAATTTCTAGCGCGACTTTGTCTACCAGAACTCAACCTCCTGGAGCTCTGTGTCAGCCTCTGCGCTACTCTGCATAGTTGGCTGCACGGATTGCCTCAGATTGGGCTCTAATGAAGTCGTTATGCCTTTGGCTGCTGAGAAAATCGTCTCTTCGGCACTCTAGGACTTCCTCATGGCCTCTGAAACTGAGAACAATTTTTCCTTCCTCCAAATCGAACTGCCTGGCTGAAGCAACTGTGTTGTCCCTCAGCGTTGCCTCTCTGGGATAACTCAACCCTCTTCCTACTGCCTCTTCGGATCTAGAAAATCTTTCCTCCAAATCACTGTCCCTGCCCCTCACACTACTTCGATCTCACTGACTCTCTCTCCAGCAACTGACTGTTGCTACTCTGGAAATCGATCTATCAATAAAATCGAACTCTCCAAGTGTGTTCTCCATCACCACAACGACCTCCTCTTATAATCCTTTGTTGGAGCACCAACAGCCAAGATTAAATCTTAATAAATGGCCAGGATCATCTTGGAGTCGATCCGTGCGAGTTTCTAGACTATTCTCGCCTTATCTCAATTAATACTAATTAATTAACCATATTCCCTAAGTTTAGACTTAGGAAATATTTAAAAATCGGTTAATAATCTAATTGAGACACTTCTAAGCGAAATTTCCAAAAATGATTTATGGGTTTTCGAGATCTCATGTATTCTAGCCTCTCCACAAAATTTCATGGCTAGAACACATACAATGCTACTGTTGTCAACCCGTAATTTCTGAAGGTTGAAGATAGAACCACAGGGGGAAACATCAAACTGCTTTGGAGTCCAGGACCTAGCCTTCCTCCACTCAGAGAGGGCTCTCTCTATTAGATATAGCTTTGTTTATAGGGGCATTTTAGGCTAGCTATTAGTGCATAGGGATTTGTTTGAAGATTTGATTGAAGCAGCAAAAGGGGGCCATTGGGCTATGGAGTCAAACAGGTGCAAACAAATTCAAGTGGATGAACAACTGAGGTCAGGTGCAACCAGGCAAGCTAGCCATGTCAATGGATCTTAACAGCTTGTGAGATGAAAAAGAGGAGGAGATTAAGGTTCAACGGGAATGCAGAGCAGATCGTCTTTGAATTCTACATTCTGGTCTCAACGTGAATGCAGAGCAAACCGTCTCTGAATTCTGCATCCAAGTCTCAGAGGAAAACATAATGTACTGTTTCAAGACTGAGCAAGGTACCCCATGGTAAATCCTACACAAAAATTTCTATCCACAGTAAAGAAAAGAAAACAGTATGTAAAACAGAAGAATCACAAATTACATGGGAGAAGCACTTCAGCACAGATCATAACACAAGAATCTGGAAAACAGCATACTCATTCATTCATCCAAAAGAGAGTGCTTACAACCAGCAGAGTCTATTACAATGGTTTTTTCCCCTTCTGGGCCCCCTTCATACTGCTAATGCATGCAGTATTTATACAAAAACTAATTCGGTTGCCCTATCCTACTTGACAACCTTCTATTGATTACAATTTAGCAGAAAATGGACAAGTGTGGCCATGCAAGGCCTGAACAGAAATCTCTGACAAAAGCACCGCTTGTAGAATTAATTTTGGGCAGTTCTTCATGGATCCAAAAGCTTTGATGGCTCTTCGTAAGATCAAACAATAAACTTAGAGGTGGCTGTGATGGTCTCGAAGAGGTAACCAATGGTGGTTCTGACATCTGGCCCTGCTTTTCAAGAAACTGGCGTTTGGTAATTAAATCTAGTGCAGCGCTGGTTACTTTTCATTATTTGGGTGATTATGTTGATGTGTTCTGTATGAGTGCCCTTTGCCCAACTCGACCTCCTTTGCTTGCACACCTTGTCGGGGCTTATTTTGTTACAAGTCCTTCTGTCGTGTTTTGGCCTATTTCTTCATAAAATGGCGCACAAACACCATATGCCCGGATGTGAAGGGATGGTGGTTGGCGAACGTGGATAGATGATGGAAGACGTGGTGCGACGGCAGCAATTTGGAGGACAACGGAAACAGCGTTTCGGAGGGGGTCTCAAGTGGTAAGCGATAACGGAGAGGGGGGTGCGAAATGACGAGGGGAAGACACGTGGAGGAGTGGGCGGTATTGGATACCGCCCATTTCGAACCCTTCCCCCATGGTTGAAGACTGAAGGGGGTGCGAAAAGCGTTAAATGGACCTTCAGATGCGGAGAAGAGGAGCGCACACAGGTGGGACCCGACCCGCATTGCAAATCGGAAGCTTTAGCTTATAAACAAAGGAGGTAAACTATAAAATTTGCGAAGTGCGAAGTGCGGGGAGAGGGAGGTGATGTGGCAGGGAAGGTGGGACTCAACCCGCATCGCAAATCACAAGACTTAACATTTATTGCACATCGCAATATTTAAGGCTTGTCGCACATCGCATATTTCAAGGTTTATCGCACATCGCAGAGTTTAGAGTTGGAAAAATGCGGTAAGTGCTAAAACCCGCGAAGTGCGATTTGCGCTGATAGAGGATGATGTGGCAAGCTGGAGATGGAGCCCACTGCATCGACAGAGTTATAAAGTAGCGAAAGGTTTCTGCAGTAAGGTAAGGTTTATGAGGTTTCATAGTGTATATGATATATCTATGTATTTCAAGCGGCCTGAAGTGGGGGGCGGAGCTGCTATGGTGGGGCCAACCGCATCGCAACTTAAACAAAATACCTTGCAGGCGCTTTAAAAGGTAAGTTACAAAATGTGCAATCTTGCGATGCGATGGATATCGCAAATCGGCGATTGCAAGATTTAACTTTTGGGAGGAATGCAATAAGTTATTTTTGCTGATATGCGATGAGGTATATTTGCCAAGCTGTGAAACATTATTTGCGATGTGAAAAAGGTAAGGTAGAAAGATAAAGCGGAAAGGCGGAAAAGGGTAAGGTTTATGGTGTAATGTTGTATGCCACGGCAGTTTGATGGGTGGGCGGAGCTATAGCATTTAAGACTTCGGACTTTGATATACGTGGGTTTATAAAGTGATAAGTCTGAAAGGTTATGTGCGATGTGGGTCTTGGGGTTTAAATGGAATTCAGAGCATTGGAGTTCAGAATTTGGGAAAATGAAAGGCAAGAAGAGGGTAGATAGAATGAATGAGGGCAGTATGGAGTTTGCTCACCATCACACCTTATCAGCAACACTTTCCCCTTTCCACTGAACTGAAAGAGGCAAATTTATTCCTTTGAAGCTCTTGACAGTTAGAATCTCCCTTTCTTTTTCTGAAAATAAATGATAGCCATAGAATATTATTTTCAATATGAAAAATCTAATCAATAATCAGTCACCTTGTGATATTGTGAAATACAGGAGTCTAACAGTGGCTCCAGCTGGGGACGCAGCTCCTTCAAGAGGTATCAAGAACACCGTAGACTAGTGGCCTGATCCATTGGGATGATCCCAAATCTGCAACTTACTCTGATACAAAACCTCTGTGGCTGACAGTTTTCAAGTTGAAATTAACACTCTATGCAAAATTGAAGTCTGGAACACACTTGAACTGAAAAACAAAACAGTATTCTGGAACTAAAACTGGAAAAATGCTCAGATTACTTGAGCTTTATTTGCACACCTGCCCACCCTACTCTAACCTGGAGATGATATATACACTAAGTGAACTCCTTTTTCCAACGTTACCTATTTACCATTGGAGTGGCACCTGATGATAATGTGAAGACTCCATGCCCAAGGATGAACCAGAAGACACTCGTGCCATCAGATATCATCAATTCAATAGAGTTTTTAAACTCTACTTCTTCTTATCATTTTCTTCTCCAGTCTTCAGATTCTACAGCCCTACGGGGATATTGTATAAATGTCACTAGCATGATGAATAAAGCCATGTAACAGGCCTAGGATGTTGGGACTCAATCAGCAAGCGAATACACCTTGGAATGTTTTTTTTACTTAGTGAATTATTTCTTCTTTTTAGCGGCGAATAATTTCCTAGGTATTTTCACTCATTGCATTACCCCAAAGCCGAGGTGACGACTTGAAGATTGAGCCCCTAACACATCTTAGTGTCTATAGTCGATGTATATTACCAAGCTAGGTCATCTCTAAAATTTCGCGGAATTTGACTAGGTCTAAGTAGGATTTTTTAATAATTAAAAATTTCCCGCAAAACGGGATTTTTTAATTAATTTCTATGTAATGATGTAAATAAGTGGCCTTAGGAAATGTCTGGGGCGTGTGACCACTCGAAAATCATCCTTAGAGGCCCAACATTATTTTAGGACACACTTTGAGGGTCAAAAAATGACTTGTGGTCCCTCAAAAACTAATTTTTCTAATGTCAGTGGCAAAAATGAGAAAAAAATTCAAAAGAAATGAAAAATTGGAAAAATTCATAAAATTTTCCAAAGTCAAAATAGGTCAACCAAGTGACAAGGAATATTGAAAGGAAGTCAAAGATGAACTTGCAAGCATGTGGGGCCCACCACATAAGGTACAACAAGCTCAAGTCAAAATTTCCAAAAAATTAAAAAAAAAATCAAATGATCTAACATTGAGTTCATACGTATGGCTAAAAGTTCAGTAGGGATTTAATTCAAATGTTATGGACTAAGGTATGTGTGGGATGGACCCACCTCACCTCTCCATAGTGTACGACGTACGTATAGCCAACAAATTTTAAAAACACACATGCCAAAACAATACGCACATGTTGAAAGAAGATTCCACGTAGTCAAAGGGAAATGCACACGTTTCAAATCAGCAAGCAAAATCAGCGTATTGCATGAAGGATTTGAGGGAAGATTTAATTGAAAAAATCATGGAGTGCGGTCTCCACTTATTCCAGCAAATATTACACTTGTACGCTGCCCAAATACTCAGTCATACACAGCAAATTAAGAAACAGCGTACACGCAGTTAATGGGCAGCTCAACGCATGGTAGTTGTTGGTTCAATTTGGGAGGTGTCGCTCTTTATTTTTGTATTGAAGATTCGCTGGGAGTTTGTCTCCCCATCATTTGCATATTTTCATACTTGGCAACAAAAAAAATCATTGTTGATCTTCAAGGGAGCACATACAGCCAGTCTTCACCACCTACAGCAGTTCGTTGGCAATCTACAGAAAGCAAGCAACCACTTGCGCAAATTCGTTTTTGCATTGGGATTATCTCCCTTCTCCACTTGTCATTTGATCTTTCATTGGGATTTGCTCCCATAGTTCTATTTAAATGAGCCTTGGGCTCATATTGTATCATTGTTTACTAGCTATTGTGCTTGAGGAAGCGCTGCTGCCTTGTACACTTTCAAAATATCAATAAAAAGACTTTGGGGGTCCATTCATGGATGTTATTCCTTTGGAGCATGGTGCATTTGGAGCTATTAGTATAATTCTTTTTATACTTTGAGTTATTTCATTTTCCATGTATTCTTGTGAATTTGCTAGTACACAGCTATCTTGTATTAGCATTTGATTTCAAAGTAAACCTGTTGTCGCACAAAATGTCTAGGCACTGCGACAACGGCTCAGATCGGGGGCTGTCACCCTGATCCCCAATCTCTCTATCTAAGTTGTCTCCTTGCAAGCTAAGGGAGGTAGACCCTAACAAAAATGAAGGAAAAGAACTAGTTGAAAATCAACCAATTCAGGAGACACAGCTAGATAATCAAATACTTGTTAAGATTTACGAGATTTTATAAATCCAATTAGATTCAAAAGTTTAAACCAGTGCCTTATGGAGTCAAAATATCCCGTTATGAAATTAAAGCCAAGTATCTGATATGTAACTGCTGCTATGAAAAATAGATTCACCACAATGATATTCGATAAAACACACCACAACTATGCATTAAAATACTTTGAATCCACAGCAATGTTATCATGAGATGACCATCAAATTTAAATGCCTGATATTAGCAATATTTCCGAATTTATGATGTTCTAAGTAACCCAATCCAGAAATTTAAAAAAAAAAAATTCATGTAGTCAAACTTTAGATAAAAATTTAAAAGCTCACTTTAACTATGAAATAAAAAATTTTGAGAATTTTCTAAAGTTGAAAATTTAGAAATTTTTGGAAAAATTAAAACTAAAGCTAAAGTAAAAACTAAAATCTAAAAAATCGAAAAATTTAAAAATCTAAAAAAATGAAAAGCTAAAAAACTAAAGTCTAAAAAGGTATTTTTTTATTTTAATTTTGAGTTTCTTTTTTATTTTCTAAATCTAAAAATTAAATTAAAAAAAATGAAATTCTAAAAAATTAAAACTAAACTAAAGCAATTTTAAATGAAATCTAAAAATAATCTAAAAGCTACAACCTAAACTAAGACTAAAATCTAAATAAACGAGATTCTAAAAAAACTAACACTAACCAAACTAATTAAAACTAAAAGTTTTAAACAACAAATCTAATTAAAATTAAAAAAAACTAAGACCAACACCTAAAAAAAAAACGAAAGTCTAACACATAATTAAAAAAAAAAAAAGAACCAAACTAAAAAAAATAAAACACATAACATTTCTTTTTTGTTGGTGTGCATTTGTTTTTGCAGGTCGAATGTCGACGGCGGCAAGAGCAGCACGCAGAGGATGTCCGTACAAAGCCATACGGACGTACGGACGGCATGGGAGGAATGGGCAGCGGGCTCGATGCAGGTTGAAGGGAGAACGCAGGGTATGCGGATGGGTCGATAGAGAAGTTATGGCATAGGAACACTTGATTCAGCGTGAGGTTATGTGAGCAAGTGAAAGAAATGGCCAGTGGAAAATTTAGATGCCCGTGGAAGTAAGCAGGACGGAGGAATGGAGGGAGCAACATATGTAATGTGTGGAGGGAATGGATGCAGAGATGGCAACTACGTGAAAGCAATCCGGGACAGAGGGAAAGTGAAGGCTTGAGAAGGACAGTGTGGCACAGAGATTGCAATGACGCAAATTTCAAGTAATTTTCTTCAGCCAGCAACAAAATTTCAATAACTCAGATCTTCAAAATATGAATTCAAATACACCTGAGATTTATTCTTTGTAGCGAAATGACCCTCAGATCTGCCAGCAAAAACGATTCTGAGACCAGATCTTACCCTTTGGGGGTTAGATCTGGCTCAGATCTTAAAAAAAAAATTCTGAGAATCCCCCTGCAAACCTGCAAAAACCAGAACAGATCCAAAACTATGCACAAAAAAAATAAATAAATAAACCCTTACACCCTAGAGAATATTTGCAAAGTTACAATGCTAATTTACAGATTAAAGGCCCTCATGGCCAGATTTAAATCGTTTTTGCACAATTAATAAGAAGATAAAAATTTAAGAGAGACACAAACCCCAAAAGACCCTATAAAAACAAAATTTCGTAAGATAGCTTTGGGAATTAGGAAACGATGAGCTTTTTCAGATTTACGAAATCTGAAAGTCGGCTGGTCTAACTGAAGACTTCCCCAAACGCTCAAACCTTAAAAAAGATTCCCTGCACACTTAGATCTGAACTTTAGATTGATAGAGATTTAAGAAAATAATCATGAAACCTTTCAGAAAAACAGATAACTAATATTTCTGTCAAATCAAAAATATCATTTTAGAAACCCAGAAAATTGAACAAGATACCTGTATGCAGATTAATCCATAAAGGCCATCAACCATAAAAATGCCAAATAAAGTAGCAGAGTTTAGAGACAAATCACCACATAGATCTGGAAAAAGAACACCAAAGTTTGTAACCCCAAAGTCTTTATGCTTTATTGATCAAAAAAAATCACAAGAGCTTCCAAGAACAAGTGCATAATTCAAAGATCGGATGCAAATGTCATACCAAGACCTCTAATTTATAAGACAAAATCTCCAACGGCTAGTTCGGTTGATCCATGTCAAAATAATCTCGACCGTCGAAAAGATTTGATCATCTTTTAATCTAGATCATCGAAATTATAAATTTGAGGAAAAACGAATTTATCATTTATTTCCATTTTAATTAACTCAAAAATAATATTTTTGAGTTAATTACCTCAAAATTTTGACTTTGACTTAACCACCTAGGCCCAAGGGTCCAAAATTTCTTTAAATTCTCAATATTCCCTTGGCCTGAGACCTTTAAAAATTCATTTTTTAAGGACCAACGAATTTTGCTTTTGAAGAAATTTAACTCACCTAGGACTTGAAATTAATTAAATTTCTGACTTAGGATTTTTTATTAATTTGGCCAGAAAATTTAATTAATTGACTGAAAGAAGATTTAATTATTTTTTCCAACCCTCTTTACATAAAATAAATACATTTAGACACATGAAGGGGGAATACCCATTCGTATAGACCTTCAAATAGTTACCCAATTCTGCGACTCAAAACATGATTTAGTAAACCAAGTAGCTTGTAATAAAATAATCTAGCCAATTAGCTAAGATTATTCCCAAACTACTTTTACAAAGACTCGATAGAAAACACTAGAACTCAGCATCTTGATGACAAAATCCACCCTAGCTTTGTGTGAGGCTGAAGGGGAAAACTCTGCCGATCACTTGTGTCGAAAAACACAAGTAAATCAGTGAGACAAAAAACCTCCTAGGATAGAAATCGTCACCAACATACTAGGCTTATCTAGGTTGTTACATACATGATGGTCTTACTTTGATCATTTACATCATAAACATGCAGAATGGATTTACATCATTTATAAAAATGTCGGCTGCTGATGAAATCTGAATGGCATGAACCTCGAACATGATGAGTCCCATTTGAAAAAATGGGGGTGTACTGCTATGGGGTCATTGACAAAGTGTGGTCAACAAGGCCCTAAAGGTTGAAAGTTATAGTTTATTTTTAAATAAATTTCTAGAAGTTTCAATTCATTGTTTGCTTATCTAAACCTACATGAACTAATTTGTGACTTGAGTATTGTAGAAGAATTATTTTTGGATCAAGCGTGAGGGGAAGTCTTTGGGAGACCAACCCACTCTTGAAGCACCTTCAAAGGAACTCTCATTTGTTATTTGGATTTTTATTGTTTATCTTACGAAAAAGTGTCTTGCAGGGATTCGTTTGGACATAGTTTGTATGCATGCAATCATTTAAAAAATATTTTACTTTTCATTGTGCATCAGTGGATCATATTTTGCTATTTAAAGAGCTTAAGCATGGCTAGACAAGAGGAGAGTTTACTCATCCTCTTTGGCTGAGCCCTTTGTAGATTATTGTGCAATATTTTGTGATTTTCTTTGTCTAACACTTGGTTGGTTTTTTGTAGCCTTCTTTTTCTAACTTGTTTTCTTGTAGCAACTTGTGGGATTCACCTTCAAGAAACTACTAACAAATTGTTGCAGGACCTTTGAGCTCTAATGTCAAACGAGGAGGACTCTCTTCTTTTCCTTTGGTCGTGGGCAATTAAGGAGCTTCCTTGAGGAAGATTGAGTTCCTTTTGTGGCTTCTTCCCTCATTCGTGGCCGTGAGCATTGAGGAGGCTTAGCCTCTCTTCTTCACTTGTAAAAATCTGATTTCTATTGAGCCTTTATATTGCAGAAATTTCTCATCAAGGATAAGTCAAAGACCTCAAGTTTCATTTGTAAAGGTCTTCCTTGAGCTTGTAGGAGGCTTCATAGTCTCTTCGTTCTAACAACTAATAAAATTTCTGATTTTGGGCACGTGGGTTTTACCCATTGGCATCTCAATCTCTCCATTTTTTGAGAGGACTTGTTGTGTGATTTGTTGATCTCTTTAAATTGTATACATCTCATTTAATTGGTCAATTAACACAGCCATGCATTTCATTCATTTCACTAACTATTCACTTTGATTTGCTACAAGATTTAAGAGCATTTACTTTCATAACAAATTCAGATTTTTTTTATATGCAAGCATCTTTACTTGAGTTTATTTAGCTTGAAATCATACTTCAAATTTGCTTATGCTTCACCATTGAGCACACTCTACAATATTAAGTTCGATGCATCAAGTAAAACTACATTTTATTTCATGACAAGCAAATATATTTCAAGTTGAAGTTGAATTTTCATTTTCATGTTAATTTACTTTTAGATCTTACATGCCCCAAGAATCACTAAAATTTACCTCCAACTTAAGTTGGTTGAATAGACATTTTAGGGACCCTCTACCTCTATGGACTCCTCACTGTGAGATCCAAATATTTCGGCGAGGGTGAGGTCTGAGGATTAGAGTTCAATTGTAACCTTGCTTTAGAACTAATTAATAAAATAAACCAAGAGCACTATCTCATCACATTTAATTGCAAAGTTCCCAACATTTTTGCTATCTTGATGGTTTAAAGATTCACATGCAAATATTATCTCAAGAAGCACTTTGGATGCAAGCATTTTAATTCCTTAAATTTTGCAACAAGTTTAATTCTATGGTACTTGGAAATTTGTTTACTTTTGCAATTTCATTGCATGTTGTCATTTTAATGATCATTATGCTTATGGATGATTGAAATATCTCGTTTCATTGGCAAATACCCTTATTTGGTGTTGCAAATTTAATTGCATGTTGTGATCTTGGTCTAACATCTGAGTTTTTCTATCATCTCATTTACACTCTCCAAAAGTAAAACATTAATTGTTTCCTTATGAGCAAGATAGTTTCTCATGCTTTGATTCATAAATCTATTTATCTTGAAAGCATTTTTGATATCTTGTGCTAACAGTCTTTTGTTTCCATTTCAGGATTACTGTGTTATCATCTCTTTGAGCATTTCGTTTGCTTTTGAGCACGTTATTTGTAAAGGCACTGGTTAAATGGTTTGTCATTATTTCAAAGTTGCTCATAAATGTTCATGAATCTTCAAAAGCAATCCAATCTCACTCTAATATTCTCCTAGAAAACTCACATCTTTAACTTAGTTTTTCTTTAGGGACCACCCCCCATAGCTAACCTAGGAGATAGCTTAAACGGAGAGAGTCGGGAATAGGTGACAGCCCCTTCTCTGAGTTCCTTGCCACCAACCACACCTTGTGGGGTTAAAGGCTTTTCTTGCTAACTGTAGGTAGGTGTAGGCGGCAAGCGATAACATAACCAATCAAGTAAATGACTACATGATTGATTCTTGTACACTTTTTTGAGTAGGCTGAGAAAACAAAAGGGCCACTCCCATCTTAATTGCCATTGAACAGCAGTGTTCAAAATTTTCCTTAAACTCTGCAACAAACCATTCACGACATAGCATACTCCTTCCTTAGATGATTCTAAAAGGCCAACAAAAGGATCTTGGAACAATATCTGGCCCTGAGGATTCAAATAACCAACTACATCCAGGACTGCTCTTTGTTCCACTTTGTCATGCTCAGGATCCTTCTGAAAGAGAATGTCTACACATTCTTCAGGGCCATCTGACATGGCATCCTCATTGTATACCAATATGCTGTCCTCAAGCAGACCTGGTATGTCTTGACTGAGATTGTTGAATTCTGTTTGAAGGCCATCATTTTGATGAACATAAGCACTTTCTGGGAATAAGCCTTCTTGAGAATGTAAAATAGCATTAGTATCAATATGTTCTACATTTGTTTCTTCATGAGACAACACTTCAGTGCATAAATCAACAGTAGAACAAATAGAAATAATCTCCTCATTACATAAAACTTGAGAGGCTGGCTTCATGCTTAGAATCTGATTAATTTCTTCTTCAGTTAGAGGAGGAGGCAGTCTTTGTTTTCTTTAGATTAAACAACAATTGTTTTCTTTCTCTTGTGAAGACTAATCATGAGGTTGAATGTCTTCTTTAACCTCGCACAAAAGAGCAAATGAATGATGAACATCTAATGTTGCCCTGAGCATCTTCATGAGGCAATCCTCATGCCATTCGACCTTCAACTTCCATGAACGTATATGAAATTTAATGAGATGTAACAAAGCATCATCAACATTCTCATCTTGAAAAATAGGAAGATTTCTTTGCCAATTTACCTGAGGCATTTTGTGTGGGAATCCAGGAATGTGATCTCTGTTCATTGGAGCATACCTGCGTTGTATTCTTGGATCCATCTTGTCAATCAGTCAGAGAGTAGGGTCACTGCATGTCCGCAACAAATCTGGATTCTTCTACCAATGGAGCCTTTAGGTCAACTGAAAACTATGGAGTCGCCAGTGAATCTCTGTTTCTAGATTTTGCTGCCAATGGAGTCGCCAAGTGAATGGAACAGCCTTCTAGTGTTTGACTTCTATTCACCATCAAAGTCAAAACTGAACTTGATAAGTGTTACTGAGGAAGATAAATTTTGTCCCCAGTATGGTCGCCATTATGTTGTCACCCCGTGAATTTTGAAGGCTGAAAATAGAACCACGGGGGGAAACATCAAACTGCTTTGGAGTCCAGGACCTAACCTTCCTGGACTCAGAGAGGGCTCTCTCTGTTAGATATAGCTTTGTTTATAGGGGCATTTTAGGCTAACTATTAGTGCATAGGGGTTTGTTTGAAGATTTGGTTGAGGCAGCAGAAGGAGGCCATTGGGCTATGGAGTCAAAGTTTCAAACAGGTGCAAACAGATTCAAGTGGATGAACAACTGAGGTCTGGTGCAATCAGGCAAGCTAGCCATGTAAATGGATCTTAACAACTTGTGAGATGGAAAAGAGGAGATTAAGGTTCAACGGGAATGCAGACCAAACCGTCTCTGAATTCTACATTCCGATCTCAACGTGGATGCAAAGCAAACCGTCTCTGAATTTTGCATCCAAGTCTCAGAGGAAAACATAATGTAGTGTTTCAAGACTGAGCAAGGTACCCCATGGTAAATCCTACACAAAAATTTCTATCCACAGTAAAGAAAAGAAAACAGTATGTAAAACAAAAGAATCACAAATTACATGGGAGAAGCACTTCACCACAGCTCATAACACAAGAATCTGGAAAACAACATACTCATTCATTCATCCAAAAGAGAGTGCTTACAACCAACAGAGTCTATTACAATGGTTTTTTCCCCTTCCGAGCCCCCTTCATACTGCTAACGCATGCAGTATTTATACAAAAACTAAGTCGGTTTCCCTATCCTACTTGGAAACCTTCTTTTGATTACAATTTAGCAAAAAATGGACAAGTGTGGCCATGCAGGGCCTGAACAGAAATCTCTGACAAAAGCATCACTTGTAGAATTAATTTTGGGCAGCTCTTCATGGATCCAAAAGCTTCGATGGCTCTTCATAAGATCAAATAATAAGCTTAGAGCTAGCTGTGATGGTCTCGAAAAGGTAACCAATGGTGGTTCTGACATCTGGCCCTGCTTTTCAAGAAACTGGCGTTTGGTAATTAAATCTGGTGCAGTGCTGTTTACTTTTCATTATTTGGCTGATTATGCTAATGTGCTCTATATGAACTCCCTTTGCCCGACTCGACCTCCTTTGCTTGCACACCTTGTCGGGGCTTATTCTGTTACAAGTCCTTCTGCCGTGTTTTGGCCTATTTCTTCATAAAATGGTGCACAAACTCCATATGCCAGGACGTGAAGGGATGGTGGTTGGCAGACGTGGAAAGATAATGGAGGACGAGGTATGGCGGCAGCAGTTTGGAGGACAGCGAAAACAGCTTTTCGGAGGGGATCTCAAGTGGTAAGCGGTAACGTAGAGGGGGGTGCGAAATGACGAGGGGAAGACACATGGAGGAGTGGGCGGTATTGGATACCGCCCATTTCGGACCCTTCCCCCATGGTTGAAGACCGAGGGGGGTGCGAAAAGTGTTAAATGGACCTTCGGATGCGGAGAAGAGGAGCGCACATAGGTGGAACCCAACCCGCATCGCAAATCGGATGCTTAAGCTTATAAACGGAGGAGGTAAACTATAAAATTTCCTAAGTGTGAAGTGCGAAGTGCGGGGAGAGGGAGGTGACGTGGCAGGGAAGGTGGGACCCGACCCGCATCACAAATCGCAAGACTTAACGTTTATCGCACATCGTGTTGGAAATACTAAGAGGCGGGTGAATCAGTGTTTCTTTTCAATTGTTATTTTTACCAGTTAGATCACTTATATTTAAACACAAAATGAACAATAAGAATAAATGCTTTTATTAATTTCTCCTTTGCAATAAATCAAGTACAATATACGTAGGGCTCCAACCCTAGATGAAGAAACCGATCTTCAATCTCCCAGGCTCCAACCTGTATTTGCCAAGCACCGACTTGGACTTCCAAGGCTCCAACCTTGTCAATTCTGAGGCACCAACCTCAAGGGCTCCAACCCTGTTTCTGGTTCAAGCTCCAACTTGGTTTCTTGAGGACTCCAATCCTCTAGGACTCCAACCCTATTCTCCAAGGCACCAACCTTGTCTTTTCGAGGCTCCAACCTCTTGGGCTCCAACCCTATACTTTGTCAATATATATTTTGTTATACTTCACGGCTCCCAATGTCTTCTGCAACGAGCCCTGTCAATCTTCAACTATCCCCTCGCTTAGTCTCCATGTCACGTCATCAATGACGACCTTGATCTCTTAGAAGGTGTCACCATTGCTCTTCATCGTACCCAAGCAAAGATCTCCAAATCACCTTAGATGACATCATGGTCTTCAATGATCTTCACAAATATTCAATGTGTCTTCAATGAGCAGCCCTAGTTCTGCACCTGCTATAAGCCTCTTCAAGGGCCTCTTTAAGAACTTTCCAAGCCGACTTCAAAAAACTTCTTTAATAGGCCTGCCCACACCAAACAATTCTTCAAAAATGTCTGCACAACAGATTCTGTTCAAACTGCTTCAATAAGTCAACAAAAAGGTCTTCAATATACTGCTACAAAAGTCCTCCAAGATTCTTTAATGAACTTTGCTTCACAGGCAGGTTCTCTTCATGATCTTTCAACAAGGCTATGGCACTGCTCAACAACCTTTTCCAGGATGATCTAAACTCTTCAGGAAAGCTTCAAGGCACATGCTTCAAGATACTTTTTTACAGTTCAAAAGACTGCAAGTAGAGTACTTCCAAATCTCAACAGGACTAACTTAGTGTTTCCTCCAAAAGATGCTCAAAGAATGCTACAATGGTTGTTCCAAATTGTCTGCTCCTAGATGAGGTCTTGTTGCTTCAATAGTACACAATAGGTTTATTTTGATGCTTGTTGATAGCTTCAAATGTTTACCAAAAAATTGCTTCCACACCAACTTGAAATGGGTCCGAGTCTCTTCAACATTAAGCAATAGCTCCAAGCTTTTTCTCACATGTCTATCACTCCGTGCACTTTCAGAAGAGACTGGTTGAGCCCTTAACTTTACACTTCGATTCTCCGCAGCTAGCTAACTTCAGGTCTGAAGCCAGCTTTACCACAGGTGACTGATATATACTAGTTTGTTGTTGTAGGTCCTAAACATGTGTGACTTTGTGTGAGGTTTGTTTCATATTTGGTTAGACAGAGATATGAATACGAGCTTGAAGCTGTTACAAACTCCTGTAGGTGACCGAGCTGACTGTGGTGAGTTCCTGGTGGCTTATCCGAATCCACAATCCAACATTAACTTCAGTAAAAGATATTATCATAGGTCTGAGGGTTAGTTAGCCCTGTTATTGCTTGTCTGAAGTCTGTTGCAGCACTTAATTACTAGTCCAAGCTTCTACAACTGCCTTTGGTGGTGTCCTACAGCTCCTTGCTTCAATTGTCAAATAATCCAAGCCAGATTTATCACCCAACCGAAATTTTCCAGAATTCTCCTTAAGTTTTCTATCCTCGGTGTCTTAGTTGCTGTTCCTTATCTTCTGAGATATCTTCACCGAAATTCCTTGGTCAAATGAACAGTCCGAACCTTCTTTTTATATGAATTTGACGTCAAGATGAAGGGACACATCTTTCTGGAGGTAGGCCGACATTAATGTGTGAGTGTAGGTTGGTTAGCTTAAAAAATAGGATATATAATCTTCAAAATTCGATTTCTCTTAGAGTATTTGGAGTTAGGAGGCGTATAATAGCTCATTAGAAAGAGGAAAGAGTCCTCTTCAAGATGGTGAAGGTCTCATGGTGGAAAGATGCCTCCAAGGTGTCCAAATTTATTTTTCTTTGTGACTATTCTTGAAATTTTTAGTGCAGAAGGTGATTGGGACAGCAAGAAGTCAGTAGGGCTTCTTTATTGTCGTGACTCTAACAATGTCATTATACGTCATCAAGTATGGTGAGGTCATTCATGTCATATCTTCCATCATTGTCCATGTTATCAAATGTAATGTCATCATGTATGTTCTTATGTGTGATAGTGTAGCATTAATCATGTCACCAACCATGTCATAGTGTAGCGTCCATCCATTTCCATCAAGAGAGCCCATCATAAGATTATATTTCATCAATGTATGGCCATTCATCTATAGTCATCCTTATAGTATCCATCAAGGGTTTGTATGTTAGATACACTATTGGTACTTAAAAGTTAGATCACTATGAACATCAATCAACGCACATGATTGGTACGTGGCATCTTTAGACTCCTTTATTAAGAGTATATTAAGAGTAAGGACATCATCCGAGTTCTAGGGCTTCTTCATGGTTAGTTTAAGCACATCATCACTAGGGTATTATGATCAATGGACATTTAGGGCAACATCAACCATCATAAGAATTTGCCATCACGAACAATGCTATATTGACATCAATGATAACCTTGACTAACAATCTCCCCCTTTGTCATTGATGGAAATATTCTTCTCCGTCCAACATTTTCTCCCCCTTTGACATCAATGGCAAACGGGGTGCTGAAGTACTCCCCCTATCAAGCTGCTTCTTTTCATCATATTTTCTTCATCAATAGTAGTTCTTCATAGGTATGTTGCTCCCCTTGTCATGGTGCTCTTTCTTCTGACAATGTGGTCCATGATAGATGTGTTTACATTTCTTCATGTGATGAACCAACTCCCCCTGCCGGCATAAACTCCTCTATCTCATGAAGGATCACTTACCTTTGGAAGACATCTTCACAATTTCATGATTGTCTTCAATGGAGTTACTCTCGAGAGATGATCTGTCAAGATTGTCCAAGTGTGACTCATCATGGATTTAATAGGGCCCTTTCACGGATGGCTTCTGCAAGAATGATCTAGAATCACAAGTTCCCCTTAACTGTATGCATGGTCTCCATTTAGGCAGATTCTCATCATCAAAAAAACTTGGAACATCATATCTGCCAAAGATGTCTTCATCAAATCAACAACATGTGTTGTTGGCTTGAGTGTTCAAAGACTTCCTGATTCAATTTGTTTCCGTCTCCATCCCTGTGTAACTTTCTTCTCTGACTTGGTTTTCAATTTAACTTGTTTAGGGACCCAAGTCAAGTTACAATCACGAGCCATGTGTCCAATTTTATGGCAGTTGAAGCATTCCATCTTATTCATGAATGAGGAAGCATGACTTCTCCTTGCAAAGTTTCTTCTAGGAAGCTGATGGAGCCCATTATATTTATCCTTGTGATATGCCCTACAATCCTTTGCCATGTGCCCAAAGTTTGTACAAGAATAGCAATAACCAAAAAATATACTTTGGTACCTGGGAGATGGAATTTTCCTTGATGTACTTCTAAAGTCTTTTTGTCTTGGGATATTTTGAGGATATCCATTGCCTCTTGCATTCTTGACACCATCTGCAAGTCTCCTTGAAGTATAATTTCTTCCGTTGTTGTCTTGATTCTTCTCCTTGCCTTTGCTGGAACTGGGAGCATCAACATTTATTTCAAGGTTCCTCACATCTTTGTTGTTTGAAGCATTATCATTCTTGCTTGAGGATTCACCTGCGTAGCCAAGACCTGATTTATCAAGGGGATACCTTTGATGACTTAGGATGTCATCTAGGGTTTGAGAGCTTTTCAAGTTCTTATTCAGCAAGTCAACTTCCTTTTTAAGAGAGACAATTTCTTCTTTCAACTTTTCACAATCTTCATCTTTCATAACTAGTTGCTTCATCATTTTTTCCATCATCCTTGTTGCTTCATGTGCTTCGATTTTAAGGGAGATGATATTTGATTTCATTATGAAGACTTCTTCATTCTCCTTTGCTAGATTGCTCACCATTTCTTCTTTTATTATTGCAGCTTCACATGTTTCGGCCCTGAGAAGATTGATGTCTCATTTTAGTTTCAAGATTTCTTCATCCTTTTCTTCTAGTTGGCATATCATGGTGTTTCTCTCCTTTTCTGCTTCATCAACTTGTCCTTCTATGAATGCCAAAGTTTCCAGCACCTTCTCGGCTCCTTGCACTTGTTTCCTTGCTTCTTCTAGTTGAGATCTAAGAGAGGAGACCTCTTCCTTGTATTGACCAATCTCTGCTTCAAGATTGTTCAAGCTCTTAAGTCTTTGTTCAAGGTGGCTTGACAAAGTTTCTTCCATTTTCTTTGCCTTATCCAATTGATTTTTCATAGATATGACTTCTTCATGATGCTTTCTTTTGTTTTGATGAAATTCCTCTTTAAGTTTGGAGAGCTCCTCGTCTCTTTCTTGCACTTGAAGCTTGACAAAGTCAACTTCCTTCCTTGTCTTGTCTTGGTTACCATCTTGCACTTTCTTCTTAAGTTCCTCATTTTCCTTTTTCAAACTATTAATCTCTTCCATGGAAGCCATAAGTTTATTTAGGAGATCTTCTTCGAAGCCTTCTTTGTTCTCTTCATCTTCTAGGTCTTCTTTAGCCTTGTTGTCATCTCTCTTATCTTTAGCTTCCTTGATGGATTCTGGAGTACTTTCTTGTTTTCCATCATCTTCTTGACAAGAGATCATTGTCAGCGCTCCTTTTGAGTGAAGATCGTGAAGTTTGTCCCATATGACTTTTGCTGACGAACATTTTTCAAAATTGGCCTTCACAGAATTTGGTAACCCATTCAAAATTGCCTTCATTGCTCTCGTATTGTACTCCTTGGATTCTTCGTCCATTGTGTCATTAATAATCACTAATTTCCAAACTTCAATTCCTTGAGTCTTCAAGAAATTCCTCATTCTTGCCTCCCATATATCAAAAATTCCATTGAACAATGGAGCCTTCGCAAATTGATTGACTTCAATTTCGATGGTTGAGGAAGACACATCTTTAGGAGGATTGGAGACTTCCTTCCTTGGCTTTGCCATTTGTGTTCTAATGATCAACCTTCAAGCTGTTAGGCTTTGAGTGAAGGTACTGGCTCTGAAACCAATTGTTGGAAATACTGAGAGGGGGGTGAATCAATATTTCTTTTCAATTGTTATTTTTACCAGTTAGATCACTTATATTTAGAACAAAAAATGAATAGTAAGAATAAATGGTTTTATTAATTTATTCTTTACAATAAATCAAGTACAATATATGTAGGGCTCCAACCCTAGATGAAGACACCAATCTTCAATCTCCCAGGCTCCAACCTGTATTTTCCAAGCACCGACTTGGACTTCCAAGGCTCCAACCTTGTCAATTCTGAGGCACCAACCTCAAGGGCTCCAACCCTATATCTGGTACAGGCTCTAACCTGGTCTCTTGAGGACTCCTATCCTCTAGGGCTCCAACCCTATCTTCCAAGGCACCAACCTTGTCTTTATGAGGCTCCAACCTCTTGGGCTCCAACCCTTTACTTTGTCAATATATATTTTGTTATACTTCACGGCTCCCAATGTCTTCTTCAACGAGCCCTGTCAATCTTCAACTATCCCCTCACTTAGTCTCCATGTCACGTCATCAATGACAACCTTGATCTCTTAGAAGGTGTCACCATTGCTCTTCATCGTACCCAAGCAAAGATCTCCAAATCACCTCATGATGACATCATGGTCTTCAATGATCTTCACAAATCTTCAATGTGTCTTCAATGAGCAGCCCTAGTTCTACACCTGCTCTAAGCCTCTTCAAGCGCCTCTTTAAGAACTTTCCAAGCCGACTTCAAAAAACTTCTTTAATAGGCCTACCCACACCAAACAATTCTTCAACAATGTCTGCACAACAGGTTCTGTTCAAACTGCTTCAATAAGTCAACAAAAAGGTCTTCAATACACTACTACAAAAGTCCTCCAAGATTCTTTAAGGAACTTTGCTTCACAGGCAGGTTCTCTTCATGATCCTTCAACAAGGCTATTGCACTGCTCAACAACCTTTTCCAGGATGATCATCTAAACTCTTCAGGAAAGCTTTAAGGCACACGCTTCAAGATACTTTTTTACAGTTCAAAAGACTGCAAGTAGAGTACTTCCAAATCTCAACAGGACTAACTTAGTGTTTGCTCCAAAAGATGCTCAAAGAATGCTACAATGGTTATTCCAAATTTTCTTCTCCTGATGAGGTCTTGTTGCTTCAATAGTGCACAATAGGTTTATTTCGATGCTTGTTGATAGCTTCAAATGTTTACCAAAAAATTGCTTCCACACCAACTTGAAATGGGTCTGAGTCTCTTCAACATTAAGCAATAGCTCCAAGCTTTTTCTCACGTCTGTCACTCAGTGCACTTTCAGAAGAGACTGGTTGAGCCCTTAACTTTACACTTCGATTCTCTGCAGCTAGCTAACTTCAGGTCCAAAGCCAGCTTTACCACAGGTGACTAATATATACTAGTTTGCTGTTGCAGGTCCTAAACATGTGTGACTTTGTGTGAGGTTTGTTTCATACTTGGTTAGACAGAGATATGAATACGAGCTTGAAGCTGTTACAAACTCCTGTAGGTGACCGAGCTGACTGTGGTGAGTTCCTGGTGGCTTATCCAAATCCACAGTCCAACATTAACTTGAGTAAAAGATATTATCACAGGTCCGAGGGTTAGTTAGCCCTGTTATTGCTTGTCTGAAGTCTGTTGCAACACTTAATTACTAGTACAAGCTTCTACAACTGCCTTTGATGGTGTCCTACAGCTCCTTGCTTCAATTGTCAAATAATCCAAGCCAAGACTTTATCACCCAACTTTGGGGCACATGGAAAAGGATTGTAGGGCATATCACAAGGATAAATATAATGGGCTTCATCAGCTTCCTAGAAGAAACTTTGCAAGGAGAAGTCATGCTTCCTCATTCATGAATAAGATGGAATGCTTCAACTGCCATAAAATTGGACACATGGCTCGTGATTGTAACTTGACTTAGGTCCCTAAACAAGTTAAATTGAAAACCAAGTCAGAGAAGAAAGTTACACGGGTATGGAGAAGGAAGCAAATTGGATCAGGAAGTCTCTAGAACACTCAAGCCAACAACACGTGTTGTTGACTTGATGAAGACATCTTTGGCAGATATAATATTCCATTTTTTTTTTATGATGAGACTCTGCCTAAATGGAGACCATGTATACAGTTAAGGGGAACTTGTGATTCTAGATCATTCTTGCAGAAGCCATCCGTGAAAGGGCCCTATGAAATCCATGATGAGTCACACTTGGACAATCTTGACATATCATCTCTCGAGAGTAACTCCATTGAAGACAATCATGAAATTGTGAAGATGTCTTCCAAGGTAAGCGATCCTTCATGAGATAGAGGAGTTTATGCAGGCAAGGGGAGTTGGTTCATCACATGAAGAAATGTAAACACATCTAAAATGGACCACATTGTCAGAAGAAAGAGCACCATGGGCTTTGACCTAGCCTTCCTCGACTCAGAGAGGGCTCTCTCTGTTAGATATAGTTTTGTTTATAGGGGCATTTTAGGCTAGCTATTAGTGCATAGGGGTTTGTTTGAAGATTTGATTGAGGCAGCAGAAGGGGGCCATTGGGCTATGGAGTCAAACAGGTGCAAACAAATTCAAGTGGATGAACAACTGAGGTCAGGTGCAACCAGGCAAGTTAGCCATGTCAATGGATCTTAATAGCTTGTGAGATGAAAAAGAAGAGGAGATTAAGGTTCAATGGGAATGCAGAGCAGACAGTCTCTGAATTCTACATTCTGGTCTCAACGTGGATGCAGAGCAGACTGTCTTTGAATTCTGCATCCAAGTCTCAGAGGAAAACATAATGTTTTGTTTCAAGACTGAGCAGGGTACCCCATGGTAAAACCTACAAAAAAATTTCTATCCACAGTAAAGAAAAGAAAACAGTATGTAAAACAGAAGAATCGCAAATTACATGGGAGAAGCACTTCAGCACAAATCATAACACAAGAATCTGGGAAATAGCATATTCATTCATTCATCCAAAAGAGAGTGCTTACAACCAGCAGAGTCTATTACAATGGTTTTTTCCCCTTCCGGGCCCCCTTCATACTACTAATGCATGCAGTATTTATACAAAAACTAAGTCGGTTGCCCTAACCTACTTGGCAACCTTCTATTGATTACAATTTAGCAGAAAATGGACAAGTGTGGCCATGCAAGGCCTAAACAGAAATCTCTAACAAAAGCACCACTTGTAGAATTAATTTTGGGCAGCTCTTCATGGATCCAAAAGCTTTGATGGCTCTTCATAAGATCAAACAATAAGCTTAGAGGTGGTTGTGATGGTCTCGAAGAGGTAACCAATGGTGGTTCTGACATCTGGCCCTGCTTTTCAAGACACTGGCGTCTGGTAATTAAATCTGGTGCAGCGCTGGTTACTTTTCATTATTTGGGTGATTATGCTGATGTGTTATGTATGAACGCCCTTTGCCCGACTCAACCTCCTTTGCTTGCACAACTTGTCGGGGCTTATTCTGTTACAAGTCCTTCTGTTGTGTTTTGGCCTACTTCTTCATAAAATGGCACACAAACCGCATATGCCCGAATGTGAAGGGATGGTGGTTGGCGGACGTGGACAGATGATGGAGGACGTGGTGCGGCAGCAACGGTTTGGACAACAGCTTTAACAGCTTTTCAGAGGGGGTCTCAAGTGGTAAGCGATAATGGAGAGGGGGGTGCGAAATGACGAGTGGAAGACACATGGAGGAGTGGACGGTATTGGATACCGTTCATTTCGGACCCCTCCCCCATGGTTGAAGACCAAGGGGGATTCGAAAAGCGTTAAATGGACCTTCGGATGCGGAGAAGAGGAGCGCACATAGGTGCGACCCAACCCGCATCGCAAATCGGAAGCTTTAGCTTATAAACAGAGGAGGTAAACTATAAAAATTGCGAACTGCGGGGAGGGGGAGGTGACATGGTAGGGAAGGTGGGACCCAACCCACATCACAAATCGCAAGACATCGCAATATTTAAGGCTTGTCGACATCACATATTTTAAGGTTTATCGCACATCGCAGAGTTTAGAGTTGGGAAAATGCGGTAAGCGCTAAAACCCACCAAGTGCGATTTGCGCTGACGGAGGATGATGTAGCAAGATGGAGATGGAGCCCACTGCATCGGCGGAGTTATAAAGCGACGAAAAGTTTCTGCGGTAAGGTAAGGTTTATGAGGTTTCATAGTATATATGATATATCTATGCATTTCAAGCGGCCTAAAGTGGGGGGCAGAGCTGCTATGGTGGGGCCAACCGCATCGCAACTTAAACAAAATACCTTGTGGGCGCTTTAAAAGGTAAGTTACAAAATGTGCGATCTTGCGATGCGATGGATATCGCAAATCGGCGATCGCAAGATTTAACTTTTGGGCGGAATGCAATAAGTTATTTTTGCCGATATGCAATGAGGTATATTTGCCAAGCTGCGAAATATTATTTGCGATGTGAAAAAGGTAAAGTAGAAAGATAAAGCGGAAAGGCGGAAAAGGGTAAGGTTTGTGGTGTAATGTTGTATGCCACGGCAGTTTGATGGGTGGGCGGAGCTATAGCATTTAAGACTTCGAACTTTTATATATGTGGATTTATAAAGTGATAAGTCCGAAAGGTTATGTGCGATGTGGGTCTTGGGGTTTAAATGGGATTCACAGCATTGGAGTTCAGAATTTTGGAAAATGAAAGGTAAGAAGAAGGTAGATGGAATGAATGAGGGCAATATGGAGTTTGCTCACCATCACACCTTATCAGCAACACTTTCCCCTTTCCACTGAACTGAAAGAGGTAGATTTATTCCTTTGAAGCTCTTGACAGTTAGGATCTCCCTTTCTTTTTTTGAAAACAAATGATAGCCATAGAATACTATTTTCAGTATGAAAAATCTAATCAATAATCAATCACCTTGTGATACTGTGAAATACAGGAGTCTAACAGCTACAAAAACTAACATCCCATACATTCCCTTTGGCATCAATGACATCTTGCTGTCATCAATGAAAACACTATGTGCAACAAGCTCCCCCTTTGTCATTGATGGCAACACCCCAAGACCTTGATGGTAATTGGTTGTCAAAGCAAATCAACAGCTCCTCGTACAAGTGAAGTGTTGCAATCTTTCCCTGCTAAAATGTAATGCCTACAATCTCTCCCTATTACATCAATGTCCGACAATCTATCCCCGTTACATCAATGTCTGCAATCTCTCCCCCTTTGACATAATGGTAAAGGGTCACGAATATCTATAGAAAGTTGCCAAGTTGGTGATCCTATATGAATACATGTGCCTGGATGACCTATGCACCTGGTTGAACCATGCTCCTTTCTAACATATAGTCTCCCCCTAAGACCATGTCATTGTTGCCCGCTAGTGACTATTCATGGTCTCCTCTTAAGATAATGTTGCATGTATTCTTGTGCCTATACTCCCCATGAGATCATGCTTCTATTGCTTGACTATGACTATTCTTGTTCTCCCCCTGAGACCATTCGTTGCTTGACTATGAATATTCATGTTCTCCCCCTGAGATCATTCGTTGCTTGACTATGACTATTCCTATTCTCCCCCTGAGATCATTCTCTTTTCTCTATCTACAGGAACCTATTATACGCCTGCATTCTTTTTACATTTGAGGTATCACCATCAAAACATAGTCCACATACTTCCTTCATACAGTGATTGCTTCTTCAAGTTTGATTTGACAAGAATGATCTTAAAGAAGCTTTCTTCAAGGAATTAGATCTGAAAAATCAAACCTAATAGAGGTCCTCCTTGACCTCTTCCCCATCTTCCAACACTGATAGGAAATCTTATTTTGTTGTACCATCCAAAATTAAGTCTACGATCTCATGCTATATGGCCTTCATTGTGACATATGTGACATTCTACATCAGGATTCAACACTTGATAATATGGTTGAGGCAATCTCTTAATTTGGTACACATCTCCATCTAGGTACCTGATCATATCCTCTATAACTAACCATGTCATTGGTCCAGCAATCCTGCGATTTGTGTCCAAACTTTGTACATGAGAAACAATAATCAATAAACTTACTTTAATACCTGGGCAAAGAAGGAGATCTCGATCTTCTAAGGATGCTTCTCAGAGGAGTCACGTTTCCTTCTTGTTCAAATCTTACATGAGGCATACTCATCTATTGATTTTCGACACCTATTCCATTACTTCTTGTGGATGCTTTGTGATGAACCTTGTTCATTGTCTTTCCTACATCATTTATGTTTGTGGATCCTTTCTCTTCATTCAAATTCCTTGCATTATGCTCTTTCCATAAATGCTTTAAGACTCATTGAAGTGAACATGCTTAGCATGGTGTCTTCTTGCTTTGGATCTTCAAGTGAGTTGTTGCTTGATGCGATAAAAGTCTGATCAATCTTCTTAGGATGTCTTTCATTGGATGAGCTTGGGGGACCATTGTTTTTGGATGCCTCACATTCTTGATAACCGAGACATGTCTTGATAATAGGAGACCTTTGCATGTTGAGAATATAATCTAGGGATTGAATCCCCTTATTGAACTTTGAATTAAGCTGCTCCAATTCTTCTCTTAAGAGGACAAATTCCTCTTCCAACCTTTCCCATATTTCTTCCTTCTCATTTAGTTGTTCTAACAGAAATTCCTTTGCCCTTTTTGTTTCTTCTAGTTCAACTTTGAGAGCAACAACAACGTCTTCGTTTAGACTCTTGTCTTGAAGTTGTTGCATCAATTGACTTTCTATTTTCCTAAGAATCCTAATTTCCTATAATGCACTTTTAAGTTCTCCTTCAAGATCCACTTTTGCTTCGAGTTCTTCAACCTCAACTATGAATAGTATTTCATTCCTTTCTTCATCTGTCATGCTTGCATTGCTTTCATTCCTTTCTTCATATGTCATGCTTGCATTGCTCCTTTGAGTAAAAGTTCTTTTTCTTTCTTGTTTGTTTCTTCTTTTGATACTTGGGTTTGAAATGCAATTAATCATCACTTCCATTCATCTTCGCATAAGGACTGTTAGATGCATAATGACCAATTCTTCCACATTCAAAACATTTGAAAGGAAGCTTACCTTTAAATTTGTTGGTTCCTCTCTTGAGCTTTCGAACAAACTTGGCTTCTTCTTCATTATAATTTGAGTCTTCTTGATCCTTTTTCTTTTTCTCTTCTTTTGATGCCTTGAAAGTTGCCTCCTTGACTCCTGAATTGCATTCCTTGATTCTCAACTCATATGCGAAAAGAGTTCCATGGAGTTGATCTACTATCATTTTGTCAACTTTTGTTAGTTCCCCAAGGACTGAGACTTTAAGATTTAATCTTGATGGGAGTGATCTCAAAACTTTTCGAACAACATAACTATCAAAGACATCTTCACCAAGAGTTGACTAAATACAAAGAAACATCCTCGTTATCTCCCATCTTGAAGCTTTCAAATTGTCCCCTAAGTGCTTGCAACCTAACTTCTTTAACTTTCTTAGCCCCTTCATAATAAGTTTGAAGCTTATTCCATACCTCACGAGTTGAATTGCACTGCATTACTTTGACAAATTTAGATTCTACCAAACCAATCCAGATAGCATGCTAAGCTTGTGCATCATATGCGTAAACTACCTTCTCCGCTGCATATGTTGGAATGGCATTGGGGACTTTATATTCCATGTTCACAATTTCCCAAACTTCTGCTCCCAAAGAGATGAAATATGTCCCGTTCCTTATCTTCCAAAATGCATAATTGGTTCATCAAACATAGGGAACTTCCCCCCTGCTCTAGTAGTGGCCATTTCTTCTTGATCTTTGACCTTCCAGTCTTTGGTTGTTCTTGAAGGCGCCGACTCTGATTCCAATTGTTGGCCCAAAAATCACACTAAAAGGAGGGGGATGAATCAGTGTGAGGTCAATTTTACAATTTCTAAATTTCAAATAATCATATATTTATGTAGCAATGATCATAAATATTATAATTATCATCACATAATCAGCATAACTAGAAACAACACAAGCAAGCATCACATCACAAGGAGACAAATTTTGTTGGAAATGTTGTCATTCATGGCAAAGGAGATGGCAAAGAAGGAACACCTGAAACAGCAACAAGGCAAAGAGAGAAGCAAAGTAGCGGAGAACACAGGCAGCAAAAAGAGAAGTAAGGAGCAGCATCAGTCAAGGAGCAGAGGAAGCAAAAGCAGTGACTTGAAGTAGAGAGCTATTCAAGGTGCAGAGTAGTGAAGAAGAAGTTTTGCATTACATGAGACTCTGTAATTGGGGGTCTAAATGGGTCTATGATGCTATGGAGTGCAATTATGAGGCGTGGCGTGTGTCGAATAAATAAACTCTGTGGCGAGGGTTTTGTGGAGTTCTGCAGATAAATGAAGAAAATCCATATCCTGTTCAGAGGCAGAGTTAGAGAAGGGTTGTAGATCTAGCCAGAATCAAGAAACTCTGCGTGAGGAGTGCCTTAAGTCCCAGAGAGAGAGAGAGCGTATAACAAGTGCATATTGAAGCTTTGTGTTAAAATTTGAAGCAGTAATTGTAAGTTTCTGTGAATCGATCACAGAGTGACCGATTTCCCAAATTGCCTCTATTATTGATTTACCCTCTATGTGGTGGGCCTTGAGTTCAATAAGAAAATATATGAGAAACGCATGATAAAGCTCTGTCTTAAGGTTTAAAGCCAATGGTTTGATTTATAAACAATTCTGATGCGCTAAGGATATATGTTGTATCGTTTGAATTGAATGAAATAAGGGTTAGTATAGATATATGAAGATCCTCTGTTCCGAACTTAGATGTGTTGTATTGATCAAATAACTCTGAAATAAGGGTTCATTCGAGATTATGCACATATATATCTGAAGGGTCATATGGACTAAGGTCTTATCGATCGTCGGAAGGATCAATGTCACAAAAGGAGAGGCGGAACCAAAGTTAAATGCGCAGTGTGAATGGAGCTATGTGTCATAACAGATGAAAGCACCGTGGTAAAATACCGATGAACCAAAGGGTCAACGTATAAAAGAACGGAATTGTGAGCAGAAGCGGAACCGTGAAGGAACAGTAAAGGCGGGTTTCTGGTTTTAATCGCACCACCTTTGTGGGACGAGCGGTAATTGTGAATTCGGAGCGATTCCATAGACTGGAGGACACGTGGCATGTGATGAATTTTCAAAACTGCCCCATCGCGCATTAACATTCGACTGAGGAGGCAGTGCGATATCAACGAACACCGTCGATCTGGAGGAAGGCTCATTGAACGGCGATCGCATTCGAAAGTAGCCTGAAGGATAACCCAAGGTATGGTGCACGTATTTAATTGAGCCATCGCTTATATATGTGGGCCCGGAGCCAGAGGTTCATTATAAGTGGTTTAGTTGAATTAAAGCTCCACATATATATATATATATATATATATATATATATATATATTTAAAATTTCCAAGGTCAGAACATTCGAGTAAGCATAAGAAGACAGTTATATTTATATGACTGCGTGCGTATAATCAAAGAACATAAGTGACAATATATATATAGAATTTGCACTAACACGATGAGGACAGAGTAGGATGAGAAACAGTGTATCTAACATTGAACAGAGGTCGTGATCATAGATTGATATAGCATCGTATGTGAACTGGATGACATTGTTTTGGATATGTGTAAGGGTTCTATGTGGCGTAGTTGTTTTATTGCATAGACCTAGGGGCTTTTACAATCTTTGAAGGAGGTTCCTACAGTTAGAAGAATTGCCAGGTTTAAGCGGGACTGAGTACAAAGGTGTAGGCAGGTGGTTATATATGCAAGAGGATTTGATTAACATCTCAAATCTCAGATTTGAGATGCTAAAGATTTCAGATTCATTTGTTTGATTGCCAGTTCAGTAAACAGAGTATCAAAACTGCCCAGATCAGAGAATGTAAACAGGGAGCCCGAGAACAAAGATTGGTAATGAACAGACATCGCCCAGATTCATATGTATTTGAGCATAAAACCTGAAAAGCAGTTATATATATAGCCGGTGCACACAAGTACAGTGAACAGATGAATAGACACAGAGGTGAACCAAATTATACAGAACAGTCACTCAACAGCAGCAGAAAAGACAAATTCAGTAAAGCCAAAGTCCAGAAAAGGAACTGAGTGGAATTGAAATGTGTAACTGAAAATGTAAATATTTTTTTTGTTTTATATTGTTTGTGATGCAAAGGCAAGTATCCTAAGGAAAAGAAAAATTCCACTGTAGCATGGAAATTTATACATATTGTTATAATTTTAAAATGAGTTGGATAAAGGAATGAGAAGACAGAAGCCAAAGAGTCATGGCTGTTCACTCCAAATTCCTTGTGAAATACAAACAGTCATGTGAGGAACTCTATATATAATATCAACTTGATATGCATAAAGAGTGAGAGAGAGTAAGGATAGAGAATGAAAAACATAGAAGATTGAGGCAGAGAGGATAAGGAAGAGAGGAGCAGAAAGAGATGCTCTGAAAGGAAGGCGATGTCCCGAGGTAAATGGGCAAACATTTCTTAAATTGGGAAGTTGGGCTTCCCTATCAAGTTGAAGCTTGATAAGTGTCGGTTATGTTGGCCCAGGGATTTGGAGCCTCACATGGGTTGGTGCGAGTAGAGGAGTTGGAGCTTCCTTGCAAGTTGTAGCTTGCGCGGGATTGAGGTCGGAGCCTCCTGTGGGTTGGGTACTGCGAGAAAATTGAAGGAGTTGGAGCTTCCTTGCAAGTTGTAACACGGAGATTGAAATTCGAGCCTCCTATAAGTTGGTGCACCAACGAAATAGTGGTGAGAGAGGAGTTGGAGCTTGCCTTTGCATCACAACAATAATAAAGATTTGGTTTTCTCCCTTTATGAGTTTCCACTTATATCTGCTGTCTCTCTCTGTGTTGCCTGTGTGCTGAGATGATTTACCTAATCTGCTTAATGTTCGTTGCTCTCATAACAAGTTTAATGTCACATTAATTTAATACTTGCTACAACATATTAATACTGTTCATATACTAAGGTTGATTATAAAATTAAGCTATAAATAAGCTGATGAAAAATTTAAAAATGCTCATGTATGTATTGAACTGATTCACCCCCCGCCCTCTCAGTTCAACTAAGAATTCAACAACTGGTATCAGAGCCAAGTTCCTTTGTACCAGTTTAACAACTGAAAGGAGATCCTAGGTTCTCAGGATGGCTAGTAAAGAAGGATGCTCAACCAATGAAGCCCCTTTCTTTACGGGTGCAAATTATGCTTTCTAGAAAATCAGAATGAGGACATACATAATGTCTCTAGGAATAGAAGTTTGGGTTGTTTTGGAATTCATATATGCCCCAAAGGCAACTGACACAGAGAAAGAAACCAAACAAGATTTTGTAGCTAACGCAAAAGCCATGAATTCCATCTTAAATGGATTATGTGAAGCAGAGTTTATCAAAGTAATGCACAAAGACACTACCAAATAAATGTGGGATACTCTGGAGAACATCCATGAAGGAGACAAGAAGGTTAAGACTGCCAAACTTCAAGTTTATAGATCCCATTTTGATAACTTAAAAATGAATGATGATGAAGACATTTCTAGCTTCTTCCTAAGGGTTGCAGAAATAGTAAATAACATGAAGGCTCTAGGTGAAACCATAAAAGAAGTTGTAATTGTACAAAAGATTCTAAGATCTCTTCCACCCCGATTTAATCCCAAGGTGTCTGCAATAGAAGAAACAGCTGATTGGGAGACCTTGACCATGAACCAGCTACTTGGAAATCTAACAGCATATGAAATGAGGCTCCCACAGAAGAAGCCAAGTACGAGGGAGGCAGCCTTTAAAACGGAAAAGAAGAAAGAAGAAGAGGAAGACATATGCTCTTGCTCGGATGAAGAAGAAGCAAAATACATCAAGAAACTGGATAGAGGCTCAGGTAAATACAAAGGTAAACTTCCTTTCAAATGCTTTAACTGTGGAAGAGTTGGACACTATGCAACTAAATGTCCTCTCAACAAAGTAAGGAATCAGGCCCAAGAATCAGAGAAAAATACATTAAAGAACTGGCAGAAAGGAAAGAAGTTCAGCAGAAAATCCTTCTAGGCTCAACAAGACAGCAGTACATCTGAAGACTTAGATGAACCCTCAAGTGAAGAAGGAACCTCTGAATTTTTATTGATGGCCATAGAAGAACTTGAAGGACTCCTGCTAGAAGATGTAGAAGAAGAAGGTGAAGTCGACCTTGAGGGGGAGCTAAGAAGTGCTCTTGAGGAGATTGACAGACTCAAACTAAAGTGCAGAAAACAAAAGGACATTCTCCTCAAGTATGTGAGAGAAGAGAAGAATTCAGTAGCCCTCATGCAGCTGAAGTTAGAGCCTGAAGAAGCCAAGAAGATAGAAGACATGTTACTTCAGCAAATCAAGGATAAAACTTGAGAACAAGAGAAGCTGGAAGAAGAAGTTGTATGTCTAAGGAAGAAATTAGAAAATGCTCAGAGGAAAGTGTCTACAAATTCCTCTCAAACAACAAGCTCTAGTAAGTTGAACGAAATTCTGGATGCTCAAAGATCGCCTATGATAAAAACAGGAATAGGCTATGAAGGAGAATCAAGTAAAAGCAAAGAAAAGGAAAACAGAGAGATTATTTTTGTAAAAGCAAAGAAGAATGATGAAGCAGCTCAAACAATTCCTACAAAAGAAAAAACATGTAATAAGGAAGACAGAGATCAGCAGAAACCTCTAGTAACAAAGAAGGCAATAAATACTAAGACAACAGAAAAAGGATTATATGCCCCTGAGTATGTCAAATTTGGAAGCCATCAAAGGAGATTCTTCCCTCCTATGAAGAATGCCACTTGTTATGTCTGCCACAAGCGGGGACACATTGCTACATATTGTCATGCAAGGAGGAGTAATTCAAACCAGCAAAAGATGCAAACAGTGAAGAGACTGTCTCAAACAAACAAATGGAGAAGACAACCTTATATCAGGTATGCAAATAATTTCTATGGTTATTGTTTTTATTGTAAGGAATTTGGCCATAAGATCATTGAGTGTATAAAGTATGGACAAAGATTGATGTTCAACACCTCAAGGGGGTTTATGAATCAAAGAAATTTTGTTCATACTCACAATTCTGCAAAAATTATAATCAAATGTTGTGTATGCAATCAAGTTGGACACATGCCTTCCAAATGTCCTCTTAGAAGAAGCAGTTCATCATCTCACAAAAGATACCAAACAAAAGGATGCTTCCAGTGGGTAAAGAAGGTTAATAAATGTGACTTGGCTCTAACTGCTCAACACCTGAAAAGTCAGTGGTATTTGGATAGTGGCTGCTCAAAACACATGACTGGAGACAAAAGTAAGTTTATTACTCTTGATGAGAAGAAATATGGCAATGTTACTTTTGGCAATGATAAATCAGGAAAAATAAAAGGAAAAGGCTCATTCAGTCTAGATAATGGCAGAGGAAAGGCCCAAGATGTACTATATGTAGATGGGCTGAAAGCTAATTTGCTGAGTGTCAGTCAAATGTGTGATAAAGGCTGTGAAGTTCTTTTTAGAGCACAAGATTGTGAAGTCAGATCAAGCACCACAGGTAAGAATCTGCCCAAAGGAGTTTGAACAGAGAGTAATGTTTACATTATGAAAGAGGAAGATGAAGCATGCCATCTTAGCAAACTTGATGAGTCATGGTTATGGCATAAAAGGTTGGGACATCTCAGCTTCGATCACATCATCAGACTAAACAGGAAGAAAGCTGTCAGAGACATGCCAAAAATAAGAAGGCCTTCTAATACTATATGCAAAGCTTGTCAATTGGGCAAACAGACTCGCACGTCATTTAAAGCCAAAGATGAGTTATCAACAAGAAGACCGCTCCAGCTTGTGCACATGGACCTGTGTGAACCTGCAAGAACTAAAACTCCAAGTGGAGAATCCTACTTCATGCTGATAATTGATGACTTCTCCAGAATTACATGGGTGGCATTCCTCAAGAATAAATCTAAAGCTCTAGAAAAATTTAAGATATTCAAAGCATTAGCAAAAAGTCAAATAGGATGCAAACTAAAATGCATCAAATCAGACAGAGGAGGTGAATTCACAGATTATGAATTTGCTAACCTATGCAATGAACATGGGATAAAGCAACAATTTACTATTGCAGGGACATCTCAGTAGAATGGAGTAGCAGAGAGACAAAATAGATCTGTACAACAAATTTCCAGAGCCATGATGCAAGAGAGTAATATTCCTCAAACCTTCTGGGCAGAAGAAATACACACAGTTGTGCATATCATTAAAAAAGCTCACTTAAGGCCAAGCAATGACAAGACTCCCTAGGAACTATGGCATGGGAAACCAGCTTCAATCAAACATTTTAGAATCTTTGGAAGAAAGTGTTACATAAAGAATAATGATGAAAATCTTGGGAAATTTTATGCAAGAGCACATGAAGGGATATTTCTAGGATATGCTTCCAAAATTAAAGGGTACAAGTGTTACAACAAGACTCTTCGAAAAATAGTAGAAAGCATTGACGTCAGATTTGATGAAGAACTTCCAAACAATACAAAAGATATAGACTGCAGCAGTTCATCAGACAACCATGAAGAAGAAGACCAAGATGATGATGAAACAAGCAAGACAACAGAAGATGCTGAACTGAGCTCTAAAGCCCCTTCTAGATACACTCATAAGAACCATCCTGAAGATACAATCATAGGAGACAAGAGAAAAGGGGTCCAGACAAGAAGGCAACTAACTGAACAGACATAAGAGGTATACATAACCATGTTATCACAAATAGAGCCAAAGAAATTTGAAGAAGCCAGTAAGGACAAGTCTTGGGTGAATGCTATGAATGAAGAACTTGACCAAATTGAGAAAAACAATACCTGGGAACTAGTTTCTAGACCCACTGGGAAAAATGTCATAGGCTGAAAATGGGTATTCAAAAATAAAATGAATGAGGAAGGACAGGTAATCAGGAATAAATCCAGACTTGTCTGCAAAGGATATTCACAAATCAAAGGACTTGATTACGATGAAACATTTTCCCTCAGAGCGAATGGAAGCCATCGAATATTTCCGGCTCTTGCGTGCTACCAAGACTTCAAGGTATATCAAATGGACGTGAAATCGTATTTCTGAATGGAGATCTAGAAGAAGAAGTCTACATGGAACAAACAGAAGGTTTCTCTTTAACATACAAAAAAGACTATGTGTGTAGACTGAAGAAGGCTCTATATGGACTGAAACAGGCTCCTCGTGCTTGGTACTCAAGACTGGATAAATATTTGCAAAAACAAGGATTTAAGAGAGGTGGAGTAGACAACAATCTGTACATAAAAGCCCATGAAAATGAACTCTTGATTGTTGTAGTATATGTTGATGACATTATGTTTGGAAGCAACAGAGATGAACTAGCAAAAGGATTTGCTGAGAACATGAAATCAGAGTTTGAGATGTCCATGATTGGAGAACTCAATTTCTACTTAGGACTTCAAATTCGACAAAAGAACACAGGCACATTCATCTCACAGGAAAAATACTTAAAATAAATGTTGAAAAAGTTCAAAATGGAGGACTGCAAACCTGTGTCAACTCCCATGATCACGGGATGCAAGCTGTGTGCTGATGATGGATCTGCTGATATATATCAAAAACTCTACGCATCCATGATAGGAAGTCCGCCGTATCTCGACGCATCAAGACCGTACATCATGCTAGCTGTAGGAATAGTGGCTAGATATCAAGCAGCACCTAAACAAAATCACCTTCTTGCAGTCAAAAGAATATTCAGATATCTACAAGGAACTGCACAACATGGAATTTGGTATCCTAAAGGCAAAAGTTTCACTTTAACAACATACACATATGCAGATTGGGTCAGCTGTGTGGATGACAGGAAGAGAACAAGTGGAAGTGCATTCTATCTAGGAGAAAGTCTGGTGGCATGGTTAAGAAAGAAACAAACATCTATCTCTCTATCTACAGCAGAAGCGGAATATATAGCAGCAGCAGCATGTTGTACACAAGTTATGTGGATGAATAAAACACTCCAAGACATGAAGGTGAGCATTGATGAACCTATCTCAATCAAATGTGATAATACAAGTGCTATAAGTATATCAAAAAATCATGTTCTTCATTCAAAAACTAAACATATCCCAATCAAGTATCATTTTCTCCAAGAACAAGTGGCTCAGAAGGTAGTAAAGCTGGAATATGTACCAAAAAAAGAATAGGAAGCTGATATATTTACCAAACCTCTTGCTAGAGAACCATTTGAATACTTGAGAGATAGACTAGGGGTAGTATCTGTAGATGCTACTCTCTGATATAAAGAGAAAGCACAGTTTCAAGGGGAGAACATAAATGAAAATATCATTCCACGGGGAGATTAGCCAACAAGAGAAGCATGAAACAGGTCCTTAGGATCAAAGGACTATGGAAAGAATACATCTAGCATAAAAGGATCAATGAAAAGGCTAAAGGGGTACAAAGTCAGAAGATCTCAGAGAGAGGAAATGCAAGAAATTTTGAAAAAGGATTAAAAAAAAGGATCAAAGGATAGAATCTACACTAAGAAATGTGCAACCCCTTGCCATTGATGTCAAAGGGGGAGGAAAAGCAGGTAATAGAAGAAAGGTTATTCTAAAAGGAGCTAGGCAGAGGAAGACTTGGAGGAAGTATTGGATTATCAGTGGATGTGTTGCCATCAATGCCAAAGGGGGAGATTGTTGGAAATGTTGTCATTGATGGCAAAGGAGATGGCAAAGAAGGAACACCTGAAACAACAACAAGGCAAAGAGAGAAGCAAAGTAGCAGAGAACACAGGCAGCAAAAAGAGAAGTAAGGAGCAGCATCAGTCAAGGAGCAGAGGAAGCAAAAGAAGTGAATTGAAGTAGAGAGCTATTCAAGGTACAGAGTAGTGAAGAAGAAGTTTTGCATTACATGATACTATGTAATTGGGGGTCTAAATGGGTCTATGATGTTGTGGAGTGCAATTATGAGGTGTGGTGTGTGTCGAATAAATAAACTCTGTGGCGAGGGTTTTGTGGATTTCTGCAGGTAAATGAAGACAATCCATATCCTGTTCAGAGGCAGAGTTAGAGAAGGGTTGTAGATCAAGCCAGAATCAAGAAACTCTGTGTGAGGAGTACCTTAAGTCCTAGAGAGAGAGTGTATAAGAAGTTCATATTGAAGCTTTGTGTTAAAATTTGAAGCAGTAATTGTAAGTTTCTATGAATCGATCACAGAGTGACCGATTTCCCAAATTGCCTCTATTATTTATTTAACCTCTATGTGGTGGGCCTTGAGTTCAATAATAAAATATATGAGAAACACATGATAAAGCTCTGTCTTAAGGTTTAAAGCCAATGGTTTGATTTATAAACAATTTTGATGCGCTGAGGATATATGTTGTATCGTTTGAATTGAATGAAATAAGGGTCAGTATAGATATATGAAGATCCTTTGTTCCGAACATAGATGTGTTGTATTGATCGAATAACTCTGAAATAAGGGTTCATTCGAGATTCTGCACATATATATCTGAAGGGTCATTTGAAACAAGGTCTTATCGATCGCCGGAAGGATCGATGTCACAAAAGGAGAGGCAGACCCAGAGTTAAATGCACAATGTGAATGGAGCTATGCGTCGTAACAGATGAAAGCACCGTGGTAAAATACCGATGAACCAAAGGGTCAACGTATAAAAGAACGGAATTTGGTGGAGCGGTGGCGTAACCGTGAAGGAACAGTGAAGTGACGGGCTTTTAATCACACCACCTTTGTGGACGAGCTAATTGTGAATTTACGATTCCACAGACTCCGGAGGACATGTGGCATGTGATGAATTTTCAAAACCGCCCCATCGCGCATTAATGTTCGACTAAGGAGGCGAAGCAAGGGACATCAACGAAAACCATCGATCCGGAGGAAGGCCTGGCTGGACCCGCAATCGTACTCGAAAGTAGCCCGATGATAACCCAAGATATGGTGCACGTATTTAATTGAGCCATCGCTATATATGTGGGCCCGGCCGAAGGTCTATTGAAGTGGTTTAGTTGAATTAAAGCTCGATATATATATATATATATATATATATATATATATATATATATATATATATATATATATATTTAAAATTTCCAAGGTCCGAACATTTGAGTAAGCATAAGAAGATAGTTATATTTATATGACTGCGTGCGTATAATCAAAGAACATAAGTGACAATATATATATAGAATTTGCACTAACACGATGGGGACAGAGTAGGATGAGAAACAGTGTATCTAACATTGAACAGAGGCCGTGATCATAGATTGATATAGCATCGTATGTGAACTGGATGACATCGTTTTGGATATGTGTAAGGGTTCTATGTGGCGTAGTTGTTTTATTGCATAGACTTGGGGGCTTTTACAACCTTTGAAGGAGGTTCCTACAGTTAGAAGAATTGCCAGGTTTAAGCGGGACCGAGTACAAAGGTGTAGGCAGGTGGTTATATATGCAAGAGGATTTGATTAACATCTCAAATCTCAGATTTGAGATGCTAGAGATTTCAGATTCATTTGTTTAATTGCCAGTTCAGTAAACAGAGTATCAAAACTGCCCAGATCAGAGAATGTAAACAGGCAGCCCGAGAACAAAGATTGGTAATGAACAGACATCGCCCAGATTCATATGTATTTGAGCATAAAACCTGAAAAGCAGTTATATATATAGCTGGTGCACACAAGTACAGTGAACAGATGAATAGACACAAAGGTGAACCAAATTATACAGAATAGTCACTCAACAGCAGCAGAAAAGACAAATTCAGTAAAGCCAAAGTCCAGAAAAGGAGCTGAGTGGAATTGAAATGTGTAACTGAAAATGTAAATATTTTTTTTGTTTTATATTGTTTGTGATGCAAAGGCAAGTATCCTAAGGAAAAGAAAAATTCCACTGTAGCATGGAAATTTATACATATTGTTATAATTTTAAAACGAGTTGGATAAAGGAATGAGAAGACCAAAGCCAAAGAGTCATGGCTGTTCACTCCAAATTCCTTGTGAAATACAAAAAATCATGTGAGGAACTCTATATATAATATCAACTTGATATGCATAAAGAGAGAGAGAGAGTAAGGATAGAGAATGAAAAACATAGAAGATTGAGGCAGAGAGGATAAGGAAGAGAGGAGCAGAAAGAAATGCTACAGAACAGAGCTGATATCTGAGGTAAATCAGCAAACATTTTCTTAGATTGAGGAAGTTGGAGCTTCCCTATCAATTTGAAGCTTGATAGTTGTCAATTGCAGCTGACTGAGGTTGGAGCCTCCTGTAGGTTGGTGCCTACAGAAAATTGAAGGGAGTTGGAGCTTCCTTGCAAGTTGTAGCTTTCAGAATTGAGGTTGGAGCCTCTTGTAGGTTGGTGCCTGCAGAAAAACAGTGGTGAGAGGGAGTTGGAGCTTGCATTTGCATCACAACAATAATAAGATGTGGTTTTCTCCATTTATGGATTTCCACTTATATTTTCTTTCTCTATCTGTGTTGCCTGTGTACTGAGATGATTTACCAAATCTGCTTAATGTTTGTTGCTCTCATAATAATTTTGATGTCACATTAATACTTGCTGCAACATATTAAGACTGTTCATATACTAAGGTTGATTATAAAAGTAAGTTGTAAATAAGCTGATGAAAAATTTAAAAGCTCATGTCTGTGTTAAACTGATTCACCCCCCCCCCCCCCCTCTCAGTTTAACTAAGAATTCAACAAATTTTTAGGTGGAAACCCAAATGGGAGAAAACCACCAACTCTTCTTTTGTTGAGTCTTCAATTATTCACACCAATTTGCAGGCCTCAACTTGCACGAGGCAACTACCCCCAAATTATGCAGGTTGCCACTTGCGGAAGGCTACAACCTGATTAAGGCACCAACCTCGAAGATGAAAATCGTTACTCACTATAAGCTACAACCTGATTGAGGCTCCAACCTCGGGAATGAATAAGCTCCAACCTCGATAATGAGTGGGCCCCAACCTCCTTTTTCAACTTCCTTGTGGACCTCTATTTCATCTCATTTTCAAACTAGATCCACTATCATCATATATCACTGTATTTTCATATAAAGGGACTGTCAGAAATTGTAATCATAACCCATTGTCATAAACATTGCCACTATACTAATCACTATCTCTACCACACAACCTGCAACCATTATACTGCCATACAACCTGCAACCATTGTATTGTTATTCAACCTGCACAAAAATGGTCATATCAATCACTCTTGTTGGTTGTCATACTGCCGCCCATTTTCCGCTTCAACCAGAACTTCAATCCGGTCATTCAAACCCTTCATCAGAACCTATTTACTTCATGTATCCAAAACACCTACAACATGCTCATAAACCTTCAAAATAAACATAAGAGGTTTTGACAATCAAAAATGAGTCAAAACAACATCAAACCCCTCTAGTTACATTCATCTATGAATTGTGATCGTTCAGCTTCTTTTGGATCTCAATTTGGACAAATAATGCTCCCAAAACTCATAAATAATCATATACAACTATGTATTTAAGTAAATGTTCTACAAAAGGAACATTTCTGGGCGCCCCTATATGGAGTTGCCATATTCTGCAAATCATTCTACAAAATGGCAATAAAATAAAATAAAAAAACAACAAGACCTGTTCACTGCCAAGGGTCAAACCTGTGACCACCGGTCCCCACTCAGCATTCAATACCATTCGCTTTATTCTATGTTGCTCGTTATACCATTTTCCAAAAAAAAAATTGATGTGGACGCCGAGAGGTGACGACCCAACACGGTGCCAAGTCTTATGTTACGTGGCCAAACATAGCGTGTCTACCATAGCGACCCTCGTGGCCTCGTGCTACTGTAATGTCTACACCATGGCAGCCTTACCCTTGTGATATGCCGTGGCTTCGTGGGGGAATACTTGTGTTGGCCTCACCCTAACCTCTCCACTATGGTGGCCTCATTCTACAGGGTCACCATAGCTTATGTGGTAGTGCATCGAGATACTTACATAGTGGGTGATGCCTGTAATAATTCATGGGAATGGAACCTCCACAACAAAAATTTAACCTCCGCCAATTCGTTCAAATGGAACCACCACAACCAAAAAAAAAAATTAACCACCGCCTTTAACAATTCGTCCGAATTGAACCTTTGCAACCAAAAAAAATTTTAACCACCACATGTAACAATTCGTTCGATTCAAACCTCAACGCATAAGCCAGAAGATTGATTTCATTTGTAGTTTCATCATTACACTGGAGTTCCAGCATATGTATATATATACACAAGTGGACCCCTGGTCACCAAGCCAACCATTGGACTTAGCGCTTAATCCTAAGCTTTAACCAATTATATGACCGGGTTGGCGTTCCCATACAATCAACTCATATGACCTGGAGTTTAGGGTCTTTGGTCGATCCATTGATGACATCGTCATAGCATCAATGATCCATGCGACAACCCGAGAGGGGCGCCATGTGTCACCCAGTTTCAACCTTATTGTCAATCTGAAAATGCCATTGGTCACTACCACGTGGCAGCCCCTACTAGCGCCAAGTTATGCGCTAATGTCAGCAAGCTCCACATCATCATGCAATAAAATGCAACCACGTGTCGATACCTGATTGATTCTGATAACCGGCTAAACATCATGCTACTTTGCCTTCATCTAACCGTTGACTTGTTGGAGGCACCATTGATCTACTCTGAACATACATGCCCTTTAATGGCGTTAAATAGTGCGCATCTTTGTGCAATCTCAGCCATTGATCTGTTTTGTCTACGGTGGATTTGCCCAGAACTTACCCTCTATTTAATATTTTAATAATTTAGCTTTGGCCCTATAGTTTTCCATTGCAATTTGTCCCAAACTAAGGTTGATTTTCAATTGGCCATAACTTCTCATTCGAGAGGAATTTTTCTGAGCAGAATATAACTTTGGAAAGGAGTCGATGAGCTCTAAGCAACCATGCTATTTGTAGAATCTTTTGAGCATCATAACTTCATCAAAAACTTAAATAACTTCAAATACCCGTATCTTCATGCAATGAGATCTTGCAAAATGTCCAGTTGTCATATTGCTTCACAAAAAGGTTTTGTTGCTTCTTTGATCATTATGGATGGTCATGTTGCTTCTTTAATCATCAAGGATGGTCCTACTGCTACTGTCCCATACATCCCCTTTGACATCAATGACATCTTGTTGTCATCAATGAAAATACTATATGCAACACACATTATTCAAAGCAAATTGGTTAGTGGTAAACCATAAACCACCAGTTTACATGGAAGATTTTAGTGGTCAACTAGAAAAACCACCACCTAAAGAATCCAAAGCCCCAGCTTGGATCCTTTCTAAAATTATAACTATTGAAAACTTCTTAGGGCATTGGCTAGAAAAATGCCCTAGCTAGTGGCAAGCAAAGCATTTCACTTTACTAGCATTGAACTTATTTTTATTTCCCTTCGAGATATCTCCTTCAGTGGAGCCTTTCTTGGCCTTTCCCTTTTCCTTAGAGGTTAGGGTCAAGTTATCTTTCTCCTCACGCTTCTTCTAGTTTCCACATTGAGACCTTTCTCGAATATCCTCTTGTGTGAAATCATCCCATAGCCTTTCCCAAGTGGGAAGATGCTCTCATCCCATAATGCATTTTACAAATACATCCCAATGTTTTGTAAATTCATTCAAGGCTATATGCACCAATTTAGATTTAGGGACTGTCTCCCTACAATTGCCATCTCATCTCACACTTGCGTGAGCCTAGTAAGGTAGGAAGCCACGTTCTCTCCCTTGGACATCTTGGTGTTATAGAGCTTATCCTTTAGCACCATCTTCCGGGTCTGGTTATCACTCTGGCACAGTTTAGTGAGTGCATCCCACATCTCTTTGGCTTTGTTTTTCTCAGAAAGATGGTGGATCAGGTGATCTTTCACCCCGTCCAAGATGATCCTCTATGCCCTTGCTTCTTTCACCTCATGGAGATCTAAGGCAACAAGATCTGGCACTGGCACAACCACTATGGAGTTAGCAAAGCTCCACAACTTGTTCTCCTTGAGAACGTTGTGATCTGAACTTTCCACTAAAGATAGCTCGAGGCTCCTTCTAACCTGTCTTCATACCTGACACTAGTTGCCATGGTAAATCAAACCCTTAAATTATTGTTTGCTAAAAACCCTAGAAAGACCATGAACTCCTTTGAGCTTGAACCTGTGCGATGTTTGAATTTCTTTCAAAGGCTTTGCTCTAATACCATGTTAGTTTCTCTAAGCCCACCCAAACGATCAATGTGCCAGTAAATTTTTATAGCCAAAAATTTATTTTTACTGAAAACCCAGTAGAAAAAAAAAAAGATCTAAAATCTATGCAAAATTAACATAGTTGAGCTTCTAACAAATTATGTACAACAAAAACAAGAAATCCAAGCACATAAATTTTTATACAATTTTTACCCTAGAAAACACCAATGTGGGGAAAATCCAGCAAAGAGGGATTTTATTAAGCTTTAGAGAAGATACTCAATAAATAATTATAGCAGCAGATTCAGAGAATGTACAGCCAAAAACGTCCACATTACAGCCTCTCTCCAGTAGAGTACAGCACCTTTCTTCAACAGATCTCGGCCCAAGGTTCAGCCTCTCCTCCAGTAGGAAACTCAACACCAATACTCAACCTCTATCTCCTGGAAACACAGCCCCTCTCTCGTTGCTTAGTACGCCTAGGCTATGCCCCCTCTCTCAACTGCTCGACCTTCCTTCTTCTCACCCAAACCAGCCCTCTTCTCTCTCACTCGATGTGATCTCTAATGTGTCCTTCACCCACTCATTCCAGCCATTTACAAATTCTCTCATAACCCTATTTCCTCCTTGAGATCTTCAAAAAAAAGATCAAAGGCTAAAATTTGATCGTATCACTTTCTTTGATTTTGTCAAATGGAAATATTAATTTCCAAAGTTATAAACTTTAGAAATCTCAGTTACAAAGCCAAAAAGAACTAATTAAATTAATTATCATGTTTTTCCTAGGTTTGGACTTGAGAAGAATTAAAAAATGTTGAAATAAGTATACTTTCAAGATATCTCCTGCATGCCTGGACACAAAGCCTATGCAGAGACAACTATTCAAACTACAATTTTAACAGGTTATCCAAGCTATAATTCTTAACAAGATTAGTCTAAAACTTTGTGAAGTTAAATCTAATAGTGCAAACACTAACTATATGAGTAATTCAAAATATAAATAAAAAGAACCTAATTCTACATAAAACCAACAATCTGGAAATTGACACAACAGCGGCAAACTCCAATCAACAATCACATAATATTCTGATACTCAAAAATGACAGCAGTTGATAACACACAGACTGCCATAAACTAGTTGTCACAGTGATACAGAAAGGCACTCAAATTCACTAAAAAAATCGATGTGTCCTCTTCTCATTTTATAAGCTGAGGAAAAGGAGGTTACAAGGTGGCCACAAATGGCCTCAAGGAATGTGCCCTCATGGGTAATTAATGCCCACAAACTACTATGCCCTTAAGGAGTAACGGTGATCAAGGAGGACGGCACCCAGCATTGAATACACACATGGAGAAGTGTACCCCACCTACAGGTAATTCTTGCCATCAAAGCACTCGTACTATAATGTAAGCACCAGCATGTACAACACTCCATTACTCTAGCATCAAAGCGCCGACCTAGGCTAGTGAACCCTATCCACAGCAACTACTACAAACAAAAAATAGAGAATGAAGATGGTCATAAAATCAACTCACTCTCATGAGGAACACTAGTGCATCCTCCTTTGCCAATGCAGCGCTACTCACCATGATTAAAAGAACTTCTATTGTTGCTTGCACAGAGTGAAGGTGAACAGCTTCAAGCAACAGGTAATCTAACACTCCCCTCTTTGTGAGAAAGGTGTTCTCCAATAACCTCAGCTTCTCCCTCGGCATCTCAAACTTCCCCTTAGATAGTGAGTTTTGTCAACATATTAGACACTTTTAAATCTGTTGAAAAGTAGCCCAACGCTAAAAGTCCCTTCTGAAGTCAGCCTCTCAGCAAACTGTATCAGATATCAATATGTTTGGAGCAATCATGAAAAACTGGATTCTCAAAGAGCCCAATGCAACTTTGATTGTCATAGTAAACAACAATGGGCTCCAACAACTGATCGGTCAATTCTATAATCAACTTGCAAAACTAGATGGCTTTACGACAAGCAGATGAAGATGCCATACATTTTGTTTGCATGAACTAGGAGCAATTGCAGCCTACATCCTGTTGAACCAGAAAATCATCCAGTTTTAGCCTTCAATGAGGGAACCTCTTTCATTATAAATGAAACTCCAAGCAAGGCAAGAAATCATCAGTGCCATTCAGAATCCATTCTTCTTCCTCACCACCTTCTTGTCCTCTAGACTTAATGTCCAAGTCCGAAAGCTACTCTAGGGTGTTTTTTATAGATCAGCATGGTCCTGAGCAGTAACCATTGTTCTATGTCAGCTGTGGTTCTTTGGGGCAAGCTTAGTCTTGATTTGCACCAGAATTATTCAATTGTATCTGAGTAATGAAAATGGGATTGCCAAAGTTGTGAAATTTCCCACCGTGAGAATTCCATACTTGCTGTCTTTGCTTTGTGGTTTCATTTTTTAGGGTTTTTAATTAGCAAGATTTTATGTAGTAATACCTTGCTGATTTTTATTTTTCAAGCTTTGTTTCTTGAACCACTTTTGGTGGTCTTCGTGTAAACTCTTGGGCTAACAATGGAGGTCCATTACTTCATTGCACCCTCAAATTGATGATCAAATTGAGGTTGTTAACAGACCCCTAGTACCTGCTCTTCACATATATGATGAGTAAAACTTGCAATGGGATAATTATTTGCACATTGTACAACAGCACTCATATCTCTACAGACCAATTGATACCAGTTCATATCCATGCTCTAGATCGGTGTGAGGATCTGTGGAACCTCACCCTGCCACACGAGATTTCAGCAACAAATCTGTCTCAGATCCATTCCTGGGAGACAGACTAGGTACTCCAGACCTCAGCAGTGCGTGAACTCCCACAAGCAACGATCTAGCAGACAGTTCGCACTTTCCACCGGCCCTTCATCGGGCCAATAGAATTTGTGGAGTTTCTCAAGAGAGATGGGTTTGATCCTCAGACCCATTAGCTCCTGGATCTTTTCCATCAGGGCATTCCATACATTGTATTTTTATGTTATTATATTGTACCTTTTATATTCATGCATTGTATCTTTATAGGAGACCGTTTGGTTCTCCCGCATTGTATGAACATCATTGTACTCAGCAGTCCTTTGACCTACTTTGTGGTCATTAGTTGGACATAAATATAATTATCTTACCTTATCTTATCTACAGGGCATTCTCCTTTTGAAGCCTGCCATGGTTTACAAACCTTGATAGTTTATGAGATTCTAGTTTCTCTTCCATCCCCTATTACTTCTCACTACTGGAAGGAATGGGGCAATGGGGCAAGGCATCTTCATTTGTGTAAAACATGGCAAAATACTTGCTAGAGTATATGACATACTCCATCAAAAACTCCATGGTTGAAATCAAGTCCCTCCATAGTTCCAGGCTCGTGACCGCATTGGACATTACAGGTCTTCCACATTCCACAGATTAACTCTGCAGATCTTCCACCTGCAACTTACTTCCAGTCAATTCAAATTGAAATTTACCTGCGACACTCTTTGGAACACTTATTTCACCGATGTTCCTGCATCAGAATCTCTCTTTGAAAGGAGTCTAGATGTTGTAATTTTCAATTCATATGTCGTAATAAGGGCATCCCAAGCATCCTTTGATGTTTTTGCATCTGCAATTTGCAGTAGCTGTGTGTACCCCAAACTTAGGACTACACTAGCTAAAGATTTTGAATCCCGTGCTTCCACTTTACTGTCAATTCGGAGAGAATAACGATCACGCCATCAACATGTCCCTCAAGACCCCTATCTATGCATTCATTTCATCTTGAGATTCCAAAGATGGAAACCTTGCCAACGAAACTTTTTAATTTTGGCGATAGTTTCTGCTTGCCATTTTCACTCTATTACACAAATACCAATGCCCCAAGGTTTAGGGAGCACCATCAAAAACCTAAAGTTCAGACAAAACTTGGGTCATTCACCACTGAATATGCATCAAATGTTCAGACAATACACTCCTCCTAAGAGTTTATCTCATCCAAGATTTAGCGGCCTAGTTCAAACTACAGTTTTGAACCGCAATCTCTTACCATCTCTCTCTAGGGCTTTGTTAAACACTTCGCGGACACACCATCTGATTATGTGTGGAATTATATAGAACCCTACCAGAGAAATTTCATCGTTATCCTCAAAGCTCTTCTAAATACTGGTAGAACATCAAAGTCTACAGGAATAGACTAAGTTATATAAGAATAAATTTTAATCTAATCATGACATTCTATTTCCAGTGCGCTGAGACATGAGTTTATCAACGTAGATAATACAAGACAATAAGACCGATCTACCTGTTGGTTTCAATATGCCTTCAACGACCTGGTCTGTTTCCAGTTCGAAATCTGCCTAGAAAATGATCTGTGCATAAAATGTGTAAATTTGAAAATACAATTCAGAAATTATTGAAATGTATTTGTGATTTTTCTAACGGCATAATAATTCATGGCATCATCAATTTCGCAAAGTATGGAATCATACTTTTATCCCTGAAATTTTCTATATAGGTTTGCATTCGAAATTTCCTTCATTGTAGTGATGTTATTCTCTACTCCGCCTCGCGATGTATCGAATCACGTTGACGCGAGTTCTCTGTTCCTTCGCCTCCGAAAAGTTTTTGATATATCAAATAAATAAATTAGCAATGTAGTTAGCAATGGCACTACATGTTGCAAAGAAAAAAAAGGAAAGATCGTAACGTTGTGATATAGGAAAGAATAACATATGAGAAAGAAGAGGTAGTAGGGACTTTTTCGGCTCCAATTGATCCTCCAGAATAAAGAGTGGAGAATTATGTTCACTAGATCTCAAATCAAAATATCTATATTGGGTAATTGATGTGGAACAACTTCTTTGCTATTAATTGTATGTAAGATGTGTTTTTTCATAATGGATGAGAGATTTTGGCCAAATAGCCAAGACCTCTATATGACAAAATTTGCATGTTTTTTTTTTTTTTTTTTTTTAAATGAATGAATGAAGGATGCACTTGGTTTTTATGACCAAGTTGAGCAGACTTCACCCTTCCACGAAATTATTTGCTTCTATTACATTCGCAATGTTGAATTCCTCTGATACTACTCCTAGAACTCTGATTGTGCTCTACAGCTAGAATTATTTAATGAAATAAAAACTTATCACTATGACATGTTGTACTTAATAAGAGACTACTAAGAAGCTTAAGTATGGTAAATCCACCTTCACCTGTCATTTGAACATAGAGCATAGAGTTATCTTAATCGTGAATTTTATGGATAAGAGACATTTGGGCCCTTTTTAACCCTTGGGGATGATTAATTAATCTTAGTTCAGATAATTTATATTAATAAATTATCTACAATCATATTTCCCTAATTCCTCTTTGAATGACCAATATTCCACTTCTTTGGAACTTTTCACCTCAGTCAGAATAACAAACATCATGAAGACTCAAAAGTAAGAAGAAAAAATCAGTGCATAATCACTAAATCTTTTTCACCTTTGTCAGAATAACAAACATCATGAAGACTCAAAAGTAAGAAGAAAAAATCAGCTCATAATCAGGGAATCTAGCAACTTCTTTAAGGATCATAATTCAAGACTTTAGTGCCTTTTAAAAATCATTTATTTTCCCATCAAATAAAAAGCAACAATCAAATTTTGTAGTGACAAGAATGGGAACAAATTTTAAATGCAATAACTCCTTTCCCTGGTACATTTTTGTTTTGAAATGAAATTATTTTCCCGATCTTTTAAATAATAGATTCCTCTCCAAGTGACCCTTTAGAGATACCTTTTTTTTCAATTGATTGCAATAGGTAAATGTCTTTTGTCTAGTATTTTCTGAGTAATTGAATTTAAGGGCATAGGTAAAGAGACTACTAGACAAAAAAGAGGAGAGTGACTGAATGTCAAATGAAAATAACATTGAGGAATCTCTTCTGATTTTCTCATGTGGGCCTTCTTCAATTGATGAGGTAGTAGGAACTTTCTCCTCTAGAATAATCGATGGATAATTATGTTGAGTGAATTGCTACTCATGTAACTTTGACTCCTCCTTACAATTGGAATGTTTCTCTTCTCATAACTATATCTCGGGTTATAATTCTAACTTTCTCTTATTTATGAATAAATTGTCTGTATATCACTATTGTTTGTCTATTTTTGAGCACTTGCTGAATCAGTGAGATAATGTAACTCATCTGGATTCCAAAATCCTTGAGTAACCCATTTTCTAAAGAGTCATCTTTTGTTTTTAATTATGCTATTTGGTCCTCCATAGCCTTGTCAACGTCATTTCCTTCTAAAGAATCATGCATTCTTGATAAGTATCCATTGTCCTGCTTTTATTCTTCCATATGCTTCAGATCTAAATGAATGGAACATGAAATAAGCTTCGTGACATTTTCCAAATTCCAAGATTTTTCATTGCACTTCTCATGTGTATCAGGGAAAATGGATTCCATACATACAATGTTATGCCTTTTTAGGGCTCGTTGTAAGGTTGGAAGCTTCTCTTCACCATGTCTCATTTCTTATGTATCCTTGACTTTGATACAAACAATTGTTACTGACCTCTTTAAAGGTAAATTTAGTGTTATTTAAGAAATGAGAATTATGAACATTCATCATTATTGCTCAAAATAAATCATGTCCTCTTAAATTATTTGGAAATTTAAAAAATATCACATTTAAAAAAAAAAAATCGTTATTAATTTAATTTTTTATATTTTAGGAAATAATACTCAAGAATTATAAATAATATATAACAAAAAAAACCATGTATTTTTGGAATAATAAAATAGTTGTAACAAAAATAATACACAATAACAAAACTAGATGTATGAAAATTTAGATACTTTTTATTAAGTAAAATTTTAAAAGAATAATGGTTATAAACATTTAAAAATAATTTTATTAAGTAATTAGTTTTGATCCAGAGTTAAGATTAATTTAGGCCATCTTAGTTCCCCCTATAAAGAAACTACATTCCACATGAATACCATGGGTTGTATTTATAGTTTATCATTATTTTATTTTATTATTTTTATTTTTTATTGTATTTTGACCTAGTTAAAATGTTCATTACATTATATCAATCTTTTTATTTTATTTTATTTTATTTTTAATTTTGTATAATTTGACAAAGTCAAAATGTCAAACTTTATCTAATGGCCTAAAACATTTCAATCATCTAACATTTGATCCAATGGTTCAAACATGGACACAATTGCAGCTAGGGGAGTTGTTTTCAAATAGTGACACCTTACGGCGTAATAATTGCAATTTTAATAATAATAATTAGTGGATGGATTTATTTAATTTATTTTAATATTATATTTCTTATATTATAAGAATTAATGATTTATTATTGAAAACAAAATGGTCAGTGTTTATTTGACCCTTTGCATATAGCTCGTTGGGTTATTTCCATCGTGTGGGGAAAGTCTTAGCACGAGATATGGCAAGGCGGGGAAGGGTGAGCACCTTTCAAGACAAGTGATAGTATGCATCGATAGGAAACTTCTAGAGTCCACTTCACTATTATCTAGCTATAATTATTGACTAAAGGTGGTAGAAATGAAATGAGATTTTAAAGTCCACGAGATTAAAAATAGTCTATGGGACTATGAGTTCATTGTTTTTCGCTTTTTGCATTTTAGTCTTTTTCTTATTCAAATTGATGATGAGCTAGCCCAACTTTCCAACAATCCCATCGTTGAAAAGACAATGCCAATAAATCAATGCTAACATATTCCCATAACTTTCTCTGATGTCTTTGAACGCATCACATTCCAAAATGAAATGTTTTTCCGATTCCACTACCCCAGACGTGCAAAATGTACACACTCGTTCTTCACAATGAATGATAAGTGTGAGTTCTAGACGAGGAGCTTCAAAGCAATAATGGAAGGAGGGAGGAGTATATACATCAGTGGCCACCCTTATAAGATCTATATTAGATCTTATATTAGATGACGAGCAGGTAAGGTGGTGACATATTTACTCCTAGCTTCTATTTGTTCCCTTGTTGTTTCTATTTTAATATTTATGTTAATTATAGTTATAAATTTATGTAGGTAGAGTTGCAAAGTGGGTAACTTCTTCCAAAGGTTTATAGCCCTGAGCAGTGCAATGCACAAAGAACACACTAGCCACTACAATAGAGCATTATGTTTTTATCCCAAATTAGGGGTAGCTTCACAGTACACAAGGAACTTTTGTTGTCCTAGGTGGTATCTCTATTATGGTCTTTGCATCTTTGGAGCACATTAGTGAAACACAGAGGGGCTATGTCACGGGGGTTGGGGGAGAGGGGAATTCAAGGTAGTGAAGAATAGGTCTTGGTTTCAGAGGAGGTGCTATAGTTGATGCTAAATGTGGAGAAGAAAATGGCAATAGAATGCAATGCTATATCAAATAATTGTATTTTAGCTAAGGTTGAAGGTTGGGTATCAAACACCAACTACTCACAAACTTGAGATGCAAAGTTATATGTGATTATAAAGACATTTTGGATGACCAAAGCTATGGTAGCAGGGAATGGAAGGAGCCCAATTTCTCTATGAAGACACATTACATGCATTAAGAATCTTTGAAGGGGAATTCAAGTCAAGCAAATTGTGGGCACTCTTGCCAATCCCATCATTCTAGAAGAGGAGGACCAACTCCTTGACCCACTTGTAGAAATTTGAATAACTGATATATTATTCACCGAGATTCTCTTGATCACACACTATTTGACTTCATGCACAATACAGAATCTCTTCTACCATTGATCATCACATGCGAAAATAAAATCAATTGTATGCACACATTAAAGCCATAAAAATTCACACATATGAATACAGTATGTAATGGGAAAGCTTAAAGTTGAAAACCCCCAAATATCTGTATATTATATATGTCATAGAGATCATGTAACAATCATTATACAAAGCTCCTCACAAGCTCTCAGTACAATCTCCAATTGCTACACACTAATCAAGCTAGATCTAGCAAAACACATGCTCTAATCTCTGCCACTTGATAGCCTGCCTCTACTGCGCAATCCCTGCTGAAGAATGCCTCTTGATGAGTTCGAATTACCCCAGCCTTGCTCACGCAGTCTTTATAGGCATCTCTACTAAGTGTTGGATGCAAACCATGCATCTCTTATAGTCACAACTGATAGTCATACTTGCCCTTTCACCTATCTCTGCACTGGTCTCCACAGAAACTGTCCATGCACTGAAGTTAACTGATGTATTCTTTAGTTGATTAATGAGTTTATAATTAGTGAATTAATTAATAATTAATTCACACCACTCTCACTAATTGTATCAATCAGTTAAACTAGATACAAATAGCTCAACTATGTTTAGATTAGTTAAACTGAACACAACTCCATTAACTTCCTTAATCAACTCCACCAAACTCTCTCACATGAGTTCTAACTAAAGTATCCATGCAATAGCTCCACTTAACCCTTAGGAATAGCATAATTCCTTCTGTCAGCTCCTGTGCCACATCTGTGCACTTAACTGAAGTGTTCCAAGAGAATAAGATAATGTTTATAGTCCAAATATTATTAAGAGCTAATAATATTCGACATATCTATTTTTAGACTAGAAATCTAAAAATAGATTCCGCCCAATATGTCTAAAAATAGAAATCCATCTATTTTTCCAACTTGACCAACCATCCACAAATAGCATCCTGCAACTCATAGAATATGATCGACATGTCTAAAAATAGACTTTGCGACAAAAATCACCTGTGTGGCCCCCACCTAATTTTGGTGATCACTTTCCAACTAGGATCAGGAATGATGTTTCAAGATGCCTCCTTCACTGTTTCTTGTTGCAATCTTCAACACTCCCTCTCAACAAGAAAGGACTGTCTTTGCATGCGACATGCAACTCCATGCATTCACCCTGCAACCTTCACAAGCGCCATGCAACTCCATGCATCCGTCCGCAACCTCTCAAACTCGAATAGGCTCCAAACAACTCAACGAATCTCGATGCATCTATCATCAAAGTTCGACTCTATAGCCGGGTACCAACCGCACATGTCATCGTGAACCACCGCGCCGTTGAACTTCGCACTCGCTGTCAACTCGATCCGCGCTCCAGTACCGATTAATCGTCACTTTGATTTGCCTGCATCAATCCCACTTATCATGCTACTTCTGCTCTATGGGCACCTCGTAGCTAGTTTCAATTCATGAGATCCACACCATCTCAATGAATCCTGCCCATAAATCTCCTCTTGGGATTAATCATGCATGTCGCCCCACCTCTCACCTGGTGGTATAGCTGCATGCACTCCCTCTGCCCATCTGGCTCAAAATTTCTCTGCATGAGTGGTTGCTCCCACTCCATGATCCTCATCTTGTGGTTGCTCCACATCTCGAGGTTCACTCTTACCTGCATGCAAAAATTGCTCCCTCTCAAGCATCAATTACATGTCTTTCTCACACTTCCCAACAGTAGGAAGCTATGTAGACATCCCATCTACTTCAAGTCTGTAGAGATTCTTGGCTCGAATCCCAACCTTCTTGACTTGTCCTATTGCCTTGTGCCGAAGGAAAACTTTTCCTTCACTAAAGACAACATCATACCCTTTATCCTCTAACATTGCGACTGAGATTAAATTCTTCTTTAAACCTGGAACATGCACTACATCTTGTAAAAGAATGAGTTTACTGACTCCCTCTGAAAGGTTATGGTACCAATTTTGGTCGCATTGTATCGTCCATTGTCGCCCAACTCAATATGCAACTGGATATATTTCTCCACCAAGTCACTGAAAAGATTCACATCTCCCGTCATGTGAAAGGAAGCGCCACTATCAAAATACCACCCCGATCCCGATGCACTAGACACCATGCATGCGATCAATGAGAAGTCCAGCTCAAATTGCGAGGCAAGAGCCTCACCAGCTGCAGCTCTAGCAACCTGCTTGTTCTTCTTCTTCTGTGGACAATTTGTGGCGTAATGCCCATGCTCGTGACAGTGAAAACACTTCACTTTGGACATGTCATGCTCTTTACCATCCACACCGGATTGAGAAGCATTTTTCTTGCCCTTCCCCTTCCTTGCTTTGGCAGCCAAAGCGCAATCCTCTTCATCATCATTCTTTGATGAAGATCCATCCCTGGTATCCCGCCTTATCTCCTCCTGCACAAGATCCGACCAAAGTCGCTCCCATCCTGGCAATTTCTCCTGACCATTGACAGAGTCCTGATAAGAATGCCAACTCTTCGGAAGCCCAAGGAGAGCCAAGCTCACCAATTCCTCATCATCCACACTAAATCCTACACTCGCAAGCTCATCCCTGCAGTGGAAAAACTTTTTTAAGTATACCGGAATAGTGTCATTCTTCTCCATTTTTATTTTCCTGAGTTTAATCCTAAAACTCAACCGCTTCAATGCTTTTCAATTGCTCCAATGATCAATATCGCTCCGATACCATGTAGAAATTTGAATAACTGATATGTTATCCACCGAGATTCTCCTGATCACACACTATTTTAGCTTCATGCATAATACAGAATCTCTTCTACCATTGATCATCACATGCGTAAATAAAATCAATTGCATGCACACATTAAAGCCATAAAAATTCACACATATGAACACAGTATTTCATGGGAAAGCTTAAAGCTGAAAACCCCCAACTATCTGTATATTATACATGTCATGGAGATCATGTAACAATCGTAGTACAAAGCTTCTCACAAGCTCTCAGTACAATCTCCAATTGCTACACACTACACAAGCTCAGATCTAGCAAAACACATGCTCCAATCTTCTCCACCTGTTAGCCTGCCTCTACTGCGCAATCCCTGATGAATATTGGCCCTGACTGAGTTCGAATCCACCTGGTATGCACTGCACAATCCTCATTAGCATCTCCATCAATGTGTGGTGCAAAACTCATGCACCAGTATAGTCACAACTGATAGTCACACTTGCTCTTTCACCTACCTCTCCACTGGTCTCCACTGAAACTGTCCATGCACTGAACTTAATTGATGTATTCTTTAGTTCATTTATGAGTTAATAATTAGCGAATTAATTAATAATTAATTCACACCACTCTCACTAGTGTATCAATCGCCTAAACTAGATACAAATAGCTCATCTATGTTTAGATTAGTTAAGCTGAATACAACTCCACTAACTTCTCAATCAACTCCACCAAACTCTCTCACATGAGTTCTAACTGAAGTATCCATGCAATAGCTCCACTTAACCCTTAGGAATAGCATAATTCCTTATGTCAGCTTCTGTGCCACATCTGTGCACTTAAATGAAGTGCTCCAAGAGAATAAATAATGTTTAGAGTCCAAATATTATTAAGAGCTAATAATATTCGACATATATATTTTTAATCGGCACCCTAAAAAAAAATAGATTCCGCCCAATATGTCTAAAAATAGAAATCCATCTATTTTTCCAACTTGACCAACCATCCACAAATAGCATCCTGCAACTCATAGAATATGATTGACATGTCTAAAAATAGACTTTGCGACAAAAATCACCTGTGTGGCCCCCACCTAGTTTTGGTGATCACTTTCCAACTAGGATCAGGAATGATGTTTCAAGATTCCTCCTTCACTATTTCTTGTTGCAATCTTCAACACTCCCTCTCAACAAGAAAGGATTGTCTTTGCATGCGACATGAAACTCCATGCATTTGCCCTACAACCTTCACAAGCGCCATGCAACTCCATGCATCCGCTCTGCAACTCCTCTGAAACTGAATAGGCTCCAAACAACTCAATCAATCTGATGCATCTATCATCAAAGTCTTCGACTTATGCTGGTACCAACTGCACATGTCATCAGGAACCACTGCGCTGTTGAACTCTTGCACCCATGCACTCTTGCACTTGCTGTAAACTCTAATCCGCGCTCCAGTATCTGACACTGTCACTTTGATCTTCTTGCATCAATCCCACTGATCATGCTACTGCTGCTCTGTGGGCACCTCGTAGCTAGTTTCAATTCATGAGATCCACACCATCTCAATGAATCCCCGCCCAAATTATTCTCTTGTAATCATGCATGTCGCCCCACCTCTCACCTCGGTGGTATACTCGCATGCACCCCCTCTCGCCCATCCGGCTCAAAATTTCCGCATGAGTGGTTTGCCCTGATCATGATCCTCATCTGTATGCCCACCCCGAGGTTCACTTGTTGTCTCGCATGCAAAACTTTCTCCCTCTCAAGCATCAGTTACATTTCTTTCTTGCACTTCCCAACAGTAGGAAGCTCCGTAGACATCCCATCTACTTCAAGTCTGTAGAGATTCTTGGCTCGAATCCCAACCTTCTTGACTTGTGCTGTTGCCTTGTGCCGAAGGAAAACTTTTCCTTCACTAAAGACAATATCATACCCTTTATCCTCTAACATTGTGACTGAGATCAAATTCTTCTTTAAACTCGGAACATGCACTACATCTTGTAAAAGAATGAGTTTACCTGACTCCCTCTGAAAGGTTATGGTACCAATGTCGATCGCATTGTATCGTCCATTTTCGCCCAACTCAACATGCAACTGGAGATCTTTCTCCACCAAGTCATTGAAAATATTCACATCTCCCGTCATGTGAAAGGAAGAGCCACTATCAAAATACCACCCCGATCCAGATGCACTAGACACCATGCATGTGATCAATGAGAAGTCCAGCTCAAATTGTGAGGCAAGAGCCTCACCAGCTGCAGCTCCAACAGCCTGCTTGTTCTTCTTATTCTGTGGAAAATTTGTGGCGTAATGCCCATGCTCGTGACAGTGCAAACACTTTACTTTGGACATGTCACGCTCTTTACCTTCCGCACCGGATTGAGAAGAATTATTCTTTCCCTTCCCCTTCCTTGCTTTGGCAGCCAAAGAAAAATCCTATTCATCATCATTCTTTGATGAAGATCCATCCCTGGTATCCCGCCTTATCTCCTCCTGCACAAGATCCGACCAAAGTCGCTCTCATCCTGGCAATTTCTCCCGACCATTGACAGAGTCTTGATAGGAATGCCAACTCTTCGGAAGCCCAAGGAGAGCCAAGCTCACCAATTCCTCATCATCCACACTAACTCCTACACTCCCAAGCTCATCCCCGCAAAGGGACAAACTTTGTCAAGTATATCGGAATAGTGTCATTCTTCTCCATTTTTATTTTCCTGAGTTTATCCTAAAACTCAACCGCTTCAATGCTTTGCAATTGCTACAATGATCAATATCGCTCTGATACCATGTATAAATTTGAAGAACTGATATATTATTCATCGAGATTCTCTTGATCACACACTATTTGACTTCATGCATAATACGTAATCTTCTACCATTGATCATCATATATGATATATAAAACGTCAATTGCATGCACACATTAAAGCCATAAAATTCATGAACACAAGATGTATCAAAGCTGTCAAAAACCCCCAAATATCTATATATTATATGTCATAGAGATCATGTAACAATCATTGTACAAAGCTCCTCACAAGCTCTCAACACAACCTCCAATTGCTACACACTTATCAAGCTAGATCTAGCAAAACACATGCTCCAATCTTTGCCACTTGATAGCCTGCCTCTACTACGAAATCCCTGCTGAAGAATGCCTCTTGATGAGTTCGAATTACCCCAGCCTTGCTCACGCAGTATTTATAGGCATCTCTACTAAGTGTTGGATGCAAACCATGCATCACTTATAGTCACAACTGATAGTCATACTTACCCTTTCACCTATCTCTGCACTGGTCTCCACTTGCTACTGTCCATGCAATGAAGTTAACTGATGTATTCTTTAGTTGATTAATGAGCTTATAATTAGTGAATTAATTAATAATTAATTCACACCACTCTCACTAATTGTATCAATCAGTTAAACTAGATACAAATAGCTTAACTATGTTTAGATTAGTTAAATTGAATACAACTCCACTAACTTCCTCAATCAACTCCACCAAACTCCGTCACATGAGTTCTAACTGAAGTCAACATGCAATAGCTCCACTAAACCCTAGGAATAGCGTAATTCCTTCTGTCAGCTGCATGTGCCACATCCGTGCACTTAACTGAAGTGCTCCAAGAGAATAAGATAATGTTTAGAGTCCAAATATTATTAAGAGCTAATAATATCGACATATCTATTTTTAGACTAGCAATCTAAAAATAAATATTCCGCCTCTAATATGCCTAAAATAGAAATCCATCTATTTTTCCAACTTGACCAACCATCCACAAATAGCATCCTGCAACTCATAGAATATGATCAACATGTCTAAAAATAGACTTTGCGACAAAAATCACCTGTGTGGCCCCCACCTAGTTTTGGTGATCATTTTCCAACTAGGATCAGGAATGATGTTTCAGGATGCCTCCTTCACTGTTTCTTGTTGCAATCTTCAACACCACTAATTAATTATGTTACATATTTCATTGAAGTTAGGGAAAATGGGGTAGAGACACAACCTTAAGAACTCTGGGCCTAACAATTAGAGCTTGTAAATGGTTGATTTTCTTGGAGGCAACCACTCAACAACATATTGCGCGTATCTATTTTATTTTATTTTAATTTAAAGATATAATTATTTTAATTATTTTTAATATTTATATTTTTAAAATTTTAATTTAAATATATTTTTATTATGTTCCTAGATCTGGGTGCCATTGCCAATCGTGCCACCTATACCGCGACAGAATGATGGCGCCCTCCATCTAGTGACCATCATTCCTACCGTGACAAATATGGCCATTGATGCTCATTTAAGTCTTTCAACAATATTTTTAAAATATTCATTTTTATAATATAAACTGTGATTATAAAGGATAGTTAAGTTTGTTAGATAATAAAATACATTTTGTTTTTCTCAATATAATGGAGATTAAAATATACATGTAAAATTGGTTAAATTTGTTCCTTAGAATATAGTATGTCAAAATTGAAAAACTATTTTTTTTCAACACTAAGCTAAGCCTAGGCCAAGACCACCCCTAATGTTGGATGGAAGAACCATCTACTTAAAAGCATGATCTTGTCACTAGGATTATGCAAGACTCAACATGGTTCAAGCAAGTATGTGGTTCAACTAGTTATGTCATCAATGTGTCTTTCTCCTACCTCAAAACTCTTGTTTATATGTAGAAAAATGGTTGAAGTATTTAGAACTTTAAGATATGGGTTGCACATGTGTATAGGTTCCATGTATTTCACCGAAACCCTTATTTTTAATACATTTTATATATCTTTTAGACAACCCTAGTTGTGCTTGCTAGTTGCATGAAGGAAAGTAGCAAGGGTAAGAAAAAAAAACTTAATTTTTTTTCCAAAGGATCTGCAAATTGGTAAATAAAATCATTAAGATAACATATCTTTATTCAATGGTCAAGGGTGACCAAATTCATATATAAACACTATATGATAATGCACTATGTGAATGAAGCATGCATGAAACCCTATGTGGCCTAACCCTAGCAAAACTAGCTTGAATTCTAGTTGGGGATTGGGGGGTAAGAGTTAGTGTAACATAATAGACTTTTAGCATTCTTCTTTCCATATTTCAATTTCAGCAAGTTTAATTCATCAATTTCAATTCATTTTTAAGCTTTTTAGTTTCTTGTTGCTTTATAGGTCTAAGAATAAGATGTTATAGCTCAAAATGTCACCAGTTGGGTCTTCCATAGCTCGAAGTGACACATGCTTGGGTCTACTAGGGAAAGGCATCAAAATGGTGCTTGGAATGTGAAAAGAAGTCCAATGGAAATCCTACAAAAACTAATGTTTTTCCTCTTCAATGCCCCTAGAACACTAGCAAGGAGAGTTATAATGCTCTTTTTGGCTTGCCAGGGAGAGTCATAATGCCCCAGTTACAAAATAAAAAAGAGTTGAAGTGAACAAGGTTGACAGAGAGAATGGATAAGGGAATAAAAGGTTGAAATTGAAAAGTTTTAGAAGAAAAGGATGGAGGGATCGTATTAAACATGGTCAACAATGTCTAGATACATCTAATCACTCCTCCAAAGCCCTCTATAAAATGAATGCTCTCCATGGAACAAAGGGGGAAAATTTGATACAATGAAAAGTTGTTGGAATGAGGACCCAAGTTCCCCTTACAATAAGCTATAGAATATCGTGTGCCTTGACAATGAGTTGTGGTAGTAGAAATTTAATACAAAATATGTATTGCCTGGATTCTCCTAATCTAACAATTATATGCCACTGTTAAATACATAATCGCTTCTACAAAATCTTTACGGAATTTAAAACACAATCACTAATAGCAATATCATGAAGAAAGGTCAATCACACATAACATAGATAATTTACCCGAGGAAAGCATATAGCTAAAATCCCCACTATCTTCTGTAGAAATTGTATACAATAAGCATGTATATATCCAGACTCTCCTGATCTCACAATATTTATCTTCTTGCAAAATACAAAATCCTTCCACTATAATTCTTGTGGAAATTTAATCAACAATTGCAAAACACATGAAGCAATAAAAACACACATAACACAGTTGTTTAACGGGAAAGCCTGAAGCTGAAAACCCCAACTATATATTATGTAACATGGAGATCATATGAAAATCTCATACAAACATACAAAGCTTATCACAAGTTCTCAGTACAGTATAATCGTCATACACTAATCAGGCCCAATCTTGCAAATCCATGCATCGATCTTTGCCACCTGCTAGCCTTCCTCCACTGCGCAATCCAAGCTGATTACAAGGACCAATTCAATGTAATCCCACTCTCATTGACTGCGTTATTATCATTGGCAACTCCAATGTATATGTACATGCAATTCATGCATCACTAGTAGTCACAACAGATAGCCTATCTTGCCCTTTCACCTATCTCTCCACTGGTCTCCACTGAAACTGCCATGCACTGTAGTTAACTGTTGTATTGTTCAGTTGATTAATGATTTATTATTTGTGAATTAATTAACTAATTAAGTCACTCCACTCTCACTAGTGTATCAATCTATTACATTAGATACAACTAGCTCAACTAAGTCTAACTGAGTTAAACTGAATACAACTCCATAACTACTTCTTCCAACTGTGTCATAACTCTGCCACTTGAGTTCTAACTGAGTCCTCCATGCATTAGCTCCAATAAACCCTTGGGAATTGCGTAATTCCCTCAGTCCACTGATGTGCCACATCTGTGCACTGAACTGAAGTGCTCCAAGAGAATAAGTTGTTGTTTAGTGTCTGATTATTATTAAGAGCTAATAATAATCGACATGCATCTATTTTTAGATCGGCGATCTATAAATAGACTTCGCCCAATATTCTAAAAATAGAATTTCATCTATTTTTCCAACTTGATCAACCATCCACAAATAGCATCCTGCTACATATAGAATATGCTCACCATGTCTAAAAATAGACATACACCTAAAAATAGCCTGTGTGGGCCCCACTAGTTTAGGTGATTATTTTCCAACTAGGATCAAGGATGATGTTTCAGGATGCCTCCTTTACTATTTCTTGTTGCAAACTTCAACACTCCCTCTCAACAAGAAAGGACTGTCTTTGCATGCGACATGCAACTCCATGCATTCGCCCTGCAACCTTTGCAAGCGCCCTGCAACTCCATGCATCTGCTCTGCAACTCTTGCTGCAACACTTCCGAAACTGAAAGGCTCCAAAAAACTCAATCATTCTAATGCATCTATCATCAAAGTCTTTGACTTTTGCTGGTACCAACTGCACATGTCTTCAGGAACCACTGTGCTGTTGAACTCTGCACCCATGCACTCTGCACTTGCTGTCAACTCTGAACCGCGCTCCAGTATCCGACACTGTCACTTTGATCTGCCTGCATCAATCCAACTGATCATGCTACTATTGCTCTGTGGGCTCCTCGTAGCGAGGTTCAATTCATGAGATCCACACCATCTCACGAATCCCCGCCCCAAAATCTCCTCGAACATTACTCATGCATGTCGCCCCCACCTCTCACTTGGCTCACCTGGTGGTATAATCGCATGCACTCCCTCTCTACCCATCTCACCTAAATTTCTCCTCGCATGAGTGGTTGCTCCCACTCCATGATCCTCATCTTGTGGCTGCTCCACATCCCGAGGTTCACTCTTACCTGCATGCAAATCTTGCTCCCTCTCAAGCTTCAATTGCATGGCTTTCTCACACTTCCCAATAGTAGGAAGCTCCATAGAAATCCCATCTACTTCAAGTCTGTAAAGATTCTTAGCTCGAATCCCAACCTTCTTGACTTGTCTTGTTTCTTTATATCGAAGGAAAACATTTCCTTCACTAAAGACAACAGCATAGCCTTTATCCTCTAACATTGCGATTGAAATTAAATTCTTCTTTAAACTTGGAACATGCACAACATCTTGTAAAAGAATGAGTTTACCTGACTCCCTCTGAAAGGTAATGGTATCAATGCCGGTCGCATTGTATCCTCCATTGTCGCCCAACTCAACATGCAACTGGAGATCTTTCTCCACCAAGTCACTGAAAAGATTCACATCTCCCGTCATGTGAAAGGAAGCACCACTATCAAAGTACCACCCCGATCCCAATGCACTAGACACCATGCATGAGATCAATGAGAAGTCAAGCTCAAATTGCGAGGCAAGAGCCTCACCAGCTGCAGCTCCAGCAACCATCTTGTTCTTCTTCTTATGTGGACAATTAGTGGCGAAATGCCCATGTTCATGACAGTGAAAACACTTCACTTTGGACATGTCACGCTCTTTGCCATCTTCACCGGCCTCAGATATAGAATGGAATTTCTTCCCCTTATTCTTCTTTTCCTTGGCAACCAAAGCGCAATCCTCTTCATCATCATTCTTCGATGAAGATCCACCCTTGGTACCCCACCTTATCTCCTCCTACACAAGATCCAACCAAAGTCGCTCCCATCCTAGCAGTTTCTCTCGTCCATTGACAGAGTCTTCGTAGCTATGCCAACTCTTCGGAAGCCCAAGGAGAGCCAAGCTCACCAAGTCTTCTTCATCAACAGTAACCCCCACACTTCCCAAACTCCCATCCTTGCAAAGGGGAAAAACTTCAGGAGGTATTTTGGTATACTCGTCGCCTTTCTCCATTTTTATTTTTCCCCGAGCTTGTCTTTAAGCGCCAACTTCCTCTCGGTCGCTATGTTTTGGAACAAGTCTGTCAAAGCCTTCCACATTAAGAATGGAGTGGATTTCCCATGAAGGCTGGACACAATGTGGTCCTTCACACCTTCCAACAGAATCCTTCGACACTTTTCTACCTTCTTTTGCCATGCGTCAAGTGCGGCTACATCGCTAGATCCTGGCTTAGGAACATCGCTATCGATGAAATTCTTCAACCCATTATCATCCAGCACCGCCTCCATCCTATCTTTCCATGCTATGTAATTCAAGCTCCCATAAAGGGCATACTCCAATCGCAATCCGTTGAAAGACATTTCAATGAATGCTCAACTTCAACACCAAGAAAACACTGCAGCAAATTCGAATTCCACCAGCACAAAACTCAACCGCTTCAATAATTGCAATCTCCTCCAATGATCAACCTGGCTCTGATACCATGTCAAAATTATATACAATAAGCATGTATATATCCAGACTCTCCCGATCTCACAATATTTATCTTCTTGCAAAATACAGAATCCTTCCACTATAATTCTTGCGTAAATTTAATCAACAATTGCAAAACACATGAAGCAATAAAAACACACATAACACAGTTGTTTAACGGGAAAGCCTGAAGTTGAAAAACCCAAATATATATTATGTAACATGGAGATCATATGACAATCTCATACAAACATACAAAGATTATCACAAGCTCTCAGTACAGTACAATCGTCATACACTAATCAGGCCCAATCTTGCAAATCCATGCACCGATCTTTGCCACCCGCTAACCTGCCTCCACTACACAATCCAAGTTGATTACAAGGACCAATTCAATGTAATCCCACTCTCATTGATTGTGTTATTATCATTGGCAACTCCAATGTATATGTACATGCAATTCATGCATCACTAGTAGTCACAACATATAGTCTATCTTGCCCTTTCACCTATCTCTCCACTGGTCTCCACTGAAACTTCCATGCACTGTAGTTAACTGTTGTATTGTTCAGTTGATTAATGAGTTATTATTTGTGAATTAATTAAATAATTAATTAACTCCACTCTCACTAGTATCAACTGCTTAGATTAGATACAACTAGCTCAACTGAGTCTAACTGAGTTAAACTGAATACAACTCCATAACTACTTCTTCCAACTGTGTCATAACTCTGCCACTTGAGTTCTAACCGAGTCCTCCATGCATTAGCTCCAGTAAAACCTTAGGAATTGCGTAATTCCTTCTGTCAGCTGATGTTCCACATTTGTGCACTGAACTAAAGTGCTCCAAGAGAATAAGTTGTTGTTTAGAGTCTGATTATTATTAAGAGCTAATAATAATCGACATGCATCTATTTTTAGATTGACGATCTATAAATAGACTTTGCCCAATATTCTAAAAACAGAATTTCATCTATTTTTCACATTTGACCAACCATCTACAAATAGCCTCCTGCTACATATAGAATATACTCACCATGTCTAAAAATAGACATACACCTAAAAATAGCCTATGTGGGCCCCACCTAGTTTAGGTGATTATTTTCCAACTAGGATCAAGGATGATGTTTCAGGATGCCTCCTTCACTATTTCTTGTTGCAAACTTCAACATCTTCTATTATGTATTATATCATGGATCACGAAACAATTACATACAAAGCTCCAATCCAAGAGCTCTCAGTACAATGGCTAATTGTCTCATACTTTCATACAAAAATTGGCAAGTTCCTTAGCCAATTTACTGTCTCCAGACAGCTTGCCTCCACTGTGAAATCCCAGCTAATAGCAATCCTTGAATGAAAGGAATCATGTTTGCCTTTACTGCACAATCCTCATGGGCACATCCAATGTGTGTGTGGTTGCATGTGTGCAACCGATAATTTCACAACTGATAGACAATCTGTCCCTTTCACCTACATCTGAACTAGGTCTCCACTGGATCTGACATGCATGTAGTTAATAGTATTAAAACTTTAGTTGCATGTGAGGGCACTGATTGTGAATTAATTAATAATTAATTCACTTGATCTCTCACTAGTGTACCTTTAGTTACAACTAGCACAACTGAGTTTCACTCACTTAACTGAGTTAAACTACTTTACAACTTTCATAACTACACTTCCAACTCTGTTACAACTTCGAATCACTCAGTTACAACTAAGTCCACTTGCATGTCCCACCAACCAAGCACTCAACTCAAAATTCCTATAGCTAACTGATTTGCCACTTAAGTCAACTATTTCCAAGTTCTCATTGAGAATAGATTATCGTTTATTGTCCAACTAATATTAAGGGATAATAATAGTCAACATGCATCTATAAATAGACATGCGATCTATAAATAGAACTTGCACATACATCTATAAATAGACTTCATCTATAAATATAATTTTCTCATGCATCTATAAATAGACATCCACCTAAAAACAGCCTGAGGGTAGGTGCATAATTTTCACTAGGATCTTCTTGTTGAATCTCAACACTCCCTCTCAACAAGAAAGGAATTATCCTTCACCCCGGTCCTATCTCTATGGTATTCGAATTTTCTCTTGGTGAGCGTCTTCATCAAAATATCTGCATCTTGATCTTCCGTAGGAATGTACTAAAGCAACATGATATTACTCTTCACACAATCTCTGATATGATGATATCGGATATCTATATGCTTAGATCTATCATGAAACACATGATTAATTGAGAGTTTAATGCAACTTTGATTATCACAATGAATCACTGTCAGATCTAAAAGAGAACAAAACAAACCAACCAAGATCTTTCTCATCCAGATAGCCTCACATGTAGCTTGACTCGCTGCCATGTATTCCGCTGAACTGAGTGCCACGGATCTCTACTTCTTGTTGTACCAAGAAACATATTTAGATCCAATGCTAAAGACCCCCCCTGATGTGCTCTTTCTATCCGATGGGTTGCCTGCCCAATTTGCATCCATGAAGCCATGCAACTTCACCTCATCCATCTATCTATACCATAAACCATACTCAGATTTTCCCCTTAGGTATCTCGGGACATGCTTGCCCGCCTTCCAAAAGAGCTTGGTGGGCTTAACCATCGCTTGACTCAGTTGGTTAACCGCATAGAAAATGTACGGTCTCGTGTTCACTAGATACATTAGTGAACCCACTAACTGACGATAGACAGTAGCATCCACTACCTCTCTAGAAGTAGCATCCTCTTTCCTCCAGTTTCCTGGAAGAGGAGTATCCATGGGTTTGCAACCCTCCATGTGAAACTTACCCAGTATCTCCCTTGCATACTTGCCTTGAGACTTAAAAATTTCACCATCTCATTGCCATATTTCCAATCCAAGGAAATAATGAAGGAGGCCCATATCCTTCATCTCGAACTCTTTGCAAGGTCCTCCTTGCATGAGTGTATCAGCTGCTTATCACCAGTCAATATTAAATCATCAACATAAAGAACAATGATTAAAAGCTTACCCTCCACCACAATTTGGTATATGTTTGCATCCACTTCACTTTTAGTGAAGCCCAGTCCGGTGAAATAGATGTCTATCCAAGTGTACCAAGCACGGGGTGCTTGCTTTAGCCCATACAATGCTCTTTTGAGTCGGCACACATGCGGCTCATTGCTAAAGATCTCAAATCCTTCAGGCTGCTCTATGTACACCTCTTCCTCAATGATCCCATTGAGAAACGCAATCTTCACATCCATCTGATGAATGCGCCAGCCCATCTGCGCTGAGAGAGCAAGGATGGTCCTTATGGAAGAATACCTTGTGACAGGTGCAAAGGTTTCTTCATAATCTTTTCCCTCGATCTGTGAGAAGCCCCGGGCCACAAATCTGGCCTTATATTTCTCAACACTCCCATCATCAGCTTGCTTTACCTTGTAGATCCATCTCGAATCTACCACTGATTTATCAACCGACCTTAGAACAATTTCCCAAGCACTATTTTTTACAATGGAGTCATACTCCTCCACCATTGCATCTACCCATGTGAGCTCCTGCATTGCTTCCTGAAAGGAAGATGGCTCAGTCACAATAAATTTTCTCATGAGAGACATGTATCCAATAAATCGGTCAAGAGATTGTCTTTGTTTGTGCTGTGAATAAGGGGCTCCTACATTCTGTGGTACGCCTTCTACCAGTTCTGATGGTTGGCTCTGCGTGAGTGGACTCCTCCACTCCATGAACCTCCTCCTGTGGCTGATCCACATATAGAGACTAATCTTTGGGAACCAGCAGTTCCTCCTCCACATGCAAGTCTAGCTCCCTCTCAGGTGACAATCGCATGGCTTTCCCCTCATCGATTTTTATATCCCATCGCACCACAATCATTCGAATTTTTGGCAAATACACACGATAATTATGGGGTGTTTCTATGTACAACATAAATATCCCAACTTCAGCAGTCGGCTCTAGATTCTTCCTGGCGTCCTTGGTCACATGCACATAAACAGATGAGCCAAAAATCTTAAAGTGCGAAACATCCAGTTTCTTACCGATGAAAGCTTCTTCAGGTGTACTCATGCCAAATACTCTATGAGGACAACGGTTTTGCACATAAACTGCAGTGTTGCATGCTTCCGCCCACAAATGCATTGGTAGGCCCTGATCATGCAACATCGCTCGTGCTGCACCCATGGTCGTTCTTTTCTTCCTCTCCACGACTCCATTTTGTTGTGGATTATGAGGTGTTATGATTTCTCTTCGAATTCCTTTTGTTGCAGAAGTTCTTGAATTTGTTAAAGATGTATTCTCCACCATTATCGCTCCTCAGAGCCATCACTTGCTTCCCCGACTCTTTCTCCACCAATGCCTTAAACTCACAGAAATTTGATAATGTTAAATCCTTCTTCTGCATGAAGAAGATCCAACATTTATGAGAAAAGTCATCAACAAAAATAACATAGTACTTATGTTTTGTTGTTGAAGCAACCGAGAATGGTCCACACATGTCTGTGTGAACTCTCTCAAGGATCCCCGAAGCACAGTTCTCCTTTTCATGAAAGGTGGACTTTACATACTTCCCCATGGTGCAACCCTTGCACTGTTCTAACTGAGAAAGTGTTCCCATTGGAAGTCCAGTAGATATTTTTTGCATGACTTTCAAGGCTCCATGATGAAGATGGCCCAATATCCTGTGCCATAATTCGCCCTCATCCCGACTCACCACTTTTTCTGCCTTGCCCATTAGGGCAACGCAACCATCTACCTCCAGCTTGTAGAGATTCTTAGCTTGAATCCCTATCCTCTTGGCTTGACCCATTGTTTTATGTCGTAGGAAAGCTTTTCCATCGCTGAAAACAACATCATAGCCTCTGTCCTCCAACATTTCAACTAAGACAAAATTTTTCTTCAGACTTGGAACATGCATCACATCTTTCAATTGAAATGGTTTACCTAACTCCCTCTGAAAGGTAATGGTACCAATGCTAGTCATAATGTATCATCCATCGTCGCCCATCTATATATGCATTTGGAGGTCTTTCTCCTCCAAGCCATTGAAAAGTTCATTATCTCCCGTCATGTGAAAGGAAGTGCCACTATCCAAATACCACACTGATCCCAATGCACTTGACACCATGCATGCGATCAAGGAGAAGTCAAGCTCAAATTTCGAGGCAAGGGCCTCACTAGCTGCAGCTCCAACAACCTTCTTGTTCTTCTTCTTTTACAGAAAGTTAGTATCAAGATGCCCATGTTTGTGACAGTAAAAACACTTCACCTTGGACATATCCAGCTTCTTACCTTTAGACTCGGATTTAGAATGGAATTTATTCCCCTTCCCCTTCTTCACCTTGGCATCCAAAGCACAATCCTCTTCATTATCATGCTTTGATGAAGAGCCATATTTGGTGTTCCGCCTGAACTCCTCCTGCACCAAATCCGTCCACAATCGTGCCCAATCCGACAATTTTTCCCGTCCATTGACAATATTCATAATTGTGCCAACTCTTAGGGAGTCCCAAGAGAGCCAAGCTCACCAAATCATCATCAGCAACAATTATTCCCACATTCCCCAGTTCATCCCGACACTAGACAAACTTTGTGAGATACTTTGGAATGTTGTCGCCCTTTTCCATCTTGATCTTCCTGAGTTTATCTTTGAGTGCCAATTTCCTATGGTCGTTGCTGCTTTGGAAAAGATCCGTCAAAGCCTTCCACATAGCATATGGTGTGTCTTTCCCATGAAGGCTTGAGACAATGTGGTCTTGTACTCCTTCCAACAGAATCCTCCTCGCCTTTGCCACTTTCTTTTACCATGCATCAAGTAATGCAACATCTGTCAAAGCAGGCTTAGGAACATCATTGTCAATGAATTCCTTCAAACCATTGTCTTTGAGTACTGCCTCCATCTTTTCCTTCCAAGCAATGTAGTTCTAGCTGCCCTCGAGTGCATACTCTAACCTCAAGCCATTAAAATCCATTTTGATGTTAAATAAGTTGTAGCACTAAGAAATTCTTTCTACAAATTCGAATTCTTTCCACCAACAAACTCATCTCATGTTTCAAAATTGCAATCTCCTGTGCTCCGATACCATGTAGAAATTTAATACAAAATATGTATTGCCTAGATTCTCTTGATCTAACAATTATATGCCACTGGTAAATACATAATCGCTTCTACAAAATCTTTACGGAATTTAAAACACAATCGCCAATAGAAATATCACGAAGAAAGATCAATCACACATAACATGGATAATTTACCTGGGGAAAGCATATAGCTAAAAACCCCACTATCTTCTATTATGTATTATATCATGGATCGTGAAAAAATTACATACAAAGCTCTAATCTAAGAGCTCTCAATACAATGGCTAACTGTCTCAAACTGTCATACAAAAATTGGCAAGTTCGTTAGCCAACTTACTGTCTCCAGATAGCCTGCGTCCACTGTGCAATCCCATCTGATATCAGTCCCTGAATGAATGGAATCCTGCTTGCCTTGAATGCACAATCCTCATGGGCACATCCAATGTGTGTGTGGTTGAATGTGTGCAACCGATAATGTCACAACTGATAGTCAATCTGTCCCTTTCACCTACATCTCATTGGGTCTCCATTGGATCTGACATGCATGTAGTTAATAGTAGTAAATATTCAGTTGCATGTGAGGCCACTGATTGTGAATTAATTAATAACTAATTCACTTTATCTCTCACTAGTGTATCTTCAGCTACAGCTAGCACAACTGAGTTTAACTCACTTAACTGAGTTAAACTACTTTACAACTTTCATAACTACACTTCCAACTCTGTTACAACTTCAAATCACTCAGTTACAACTAATTCCACTTGCATGTCCCACCAACCAACCACTCAACTCGAAATTCCTATAGCTAACTGATTTTCCACTTCAGTTAACTATTTCCAAGTGCTCATTGAGAATAGATTATTGTTTATTGTCCAACTAATATTAAGGGAAAATAATAGTCGACATGCATCTATAAAAGACATGCAATCTATAAATAGAACTTGCACATACATCTATAAATAGACCTCATCTATAAATAGAATTTTATCATGCATCTATAAATAAACATCCACCTAAAAATAGCCTGAGGCTCCATTCTAGTGTAGGTGGATGATTTTCACTAGGATCTTCTTGTTGAATCTGTTAGCCACCTATAAATTTTTTTCAAGCAAACAGGTGGCTAAATTTGTTTCTGAGCCTTCAAGAGATACCTTTCCTTTGAAAACCTATCATTCTTGAAGCCTCCATGTGTCTTTTTCCTTTGAAGAGATCTTCACTGTTGTTTCCACTGAAAAAAGCCCTGCTGTTTTGTGAAAAAGAATGCTTCAAAAGGCCCTGTAATTGCCCATTTTCACTCATTTCCCTTCATCTTCATTAAGCTTCCTTTTCCTCTTTAGAACCCCCATGTCCCTCTAAAAAACCTCCAAAATCCTTTTAAGCCACTAAAAATCCCTTTTACAGTTTTAGAACACCCTTCTCCCCTTTACCGAAAGCCAAGAAATTTCTTGAAAACACTGGTTTTGGCTTTAAAACCCCCTTTTTTCATTTGAGGCCTTAAGCCCCTTTTGGCCTAGCCCTTAGCCCCTTTTCTGCATATAACCTGGCGCCAGAACCAGGCACTAAGCCCGTCGCGCAATCGCAATCGAAGCCCTCTCTATTACCTTTTTTCCTTTGTTCCTTATAATCTTCCGATGTGATGAAACATTTGTTCTATCGGCCTCCGCTGCAATCTCCACCGTTGATCTCTTTAATGATTTGACGGCCTGCACTAACTCACATAACCGCCAATCGCAAGAAGTCTTAAGCGCCACCCATCGTTTCCTCCAATTGAATCTCAACTGTCCGTTTGTGTAGAATCGACGGTTGGAGATGAACCGATAGCCTAACATCATTGCCTCGCCGGTTTAATCTGGATCGTTGAATCCACAAGAACCAACGACCCAGATTAAATCGCTCTCCGTTCATGTTCCCCCCGTCATTTACCCTTTGGTCAAATCTCAACCGTTGATCTCCCCTTAGATCCGACGGTCTGCGTGTAATTGCAACATCAAAACCCCGGAGTTTTTGCCCCCTGCCTTTTCTCCGATGCGATTAGATCTCAGTCGTCCATTCCGATAGATCCAATGAATCTCCTTCTCCCCACTCATTCACTTGCCCCTTTGCCTCTGCTTTCTCTTTTAAATCGTGGCCATCCATTCTACAGATCCGACGATCAACATTGAAACCACCGCTGACTTTTACCACCTTACCGCCCGTGCATCTTTCCATATCGTGCACTATCCTGCACCGTCAGATCTCCCCATCCTACATCCAACGGTTGAGGTACATATCGCATGATTTTAGTGTCCGACAGTTAAAGTTTCAAAATTACGCGATGAAAGCAGTTTTGGGGGGGACACGTGTCAGGCGGCGAGGAATATCGCGTTTTTTTGGCAAAATTTCAAAACCACTCTAAAGCCGCGCGAAACCAGCAGTTTTCCTCTAAAAACCACCCCTCCCCGCTATAATCCTTCATTTAATGCTGACCATCAATTGTTTTAATCGGACGGCTCTGAATTAACGCGATCATTGTTCATTCCCCTCTTCCCCTTTGCTCCCGAAGGCTCCATCTGAAGATCTTGACCGTTCAATTGATCTAGATCAACGGCTTATATTATATCGCGTCTTCATTCATATCCCATTCATCAGACCTCCCAAACGATTTCATCGGAAAATCTCCATGATTGATCTCCTCCAGTGATCCAATGGTCCACGTTCAATCTCCCTCTGCCCTTCCGGTCCCACCACCAAATGCCCCGATTTCATTCATTTTAGCCTTTCTCCTTTGTAATTCGTCCAAACATTGAACTTTTGTGTTTTACACTGAAATTTATTTTCTTCCGCCTAACCTTCTAAAACAACTTGGCCGGTAAATCCTGACCGTTGATCACCATCTGTCCATCTCATCCAATGGCCTGGAACCGTCCTCGCACCAAACCTTCATCGACTCAGTTCTTCACCATTTCGCCATGATTTTCACCCGTTTCTTCGCTGCTACCACTATTTTCATCGCTTCTCTCCATCCTCCACGAGCCTCCTCAACATTCTCATCCACTCCCAGGTATTTATTAACATGTTTATTTTGTTTTTGCAGGGTAACACATGGTAAAAAATTGCTCTCTGTCTCACAGTCACATACAGGGAAAATAGAGCACAAGAAGACATTTCTAGAGCCAAAGATCGCAGAGGAAGGAGCCAGTGATGGTTTAAACGTGATTTTTAGTAAAGATCAAGTTATTAGCTCTATTTCAAACCCTCCAACACCATTGAAACCTGTGGATTCACAGACAAGACAAAAGAGAAGCGGCAAAGAGTATCAGTGACAGTTTAAAGGGATTAAAAGCCCATTATTGAAGATTAAATGCTTTAATCCAGTGTATGAAGGACGAAGATACATATTGAAGACCTTAAAAATGATCCAGAGGCCTAATAAGGCCTAAAGTGCATGAAACAAGCCATATCAGTGTTTCACATCAGCAGAATGTTCCTTCCTAAGAAAGGACAAGTTCCCATAGTGTTTTTTATTCTCCATCGAGTTCCTGAGAAGATCACCACCCTGACAGAAGTCCTAAGACTGCCAGAGCATTAATTACCAAGTATGGAAGGCCTGAAAGTCATTTATCTACCTTACTTGTCTCAAAGTACAAACATAGTACAAATAGCCAGAAAGTACCTCAGAAACATACCTCTGAAGTAATTATCAGCATGTCGAAGACCCCTAGTTCATCCAAAGAGTACTAAAAGTCAATGCATGGATATTAAGACAGAATAGGCTACAAGAACACCTCTCCCTCTGTATTAAATGATGCATTTAAGTTATATCTACCTCTACATCCCCTCTTTCAGCTATAAGAACTCCTCAGAAATACATTGTAAATGTTTTGTAAATCGTGGATTGTAAGCTGTTTCAGTGAGATAGAGTTCTGTGTGTAATAGTTGTAAAATAGGTTGGGAGATGATTTCTAGTTGATATCAAGCTATTGGAAAATGATGTATGTGACTAGTGTTGCTCTTTAATATGACAAGCATGTTCATTGGATCCTGATCTAAATCAACGATGAAGTGTTCTATCTGTATTGTGTTCCCCCTGTTATGCATCACATTTCATTTCTCTGATAAGAATCAGTAATCTAGCTTAGGATATGCTGCTTTAAAGTACCCTAATGCTACCTGCTCTTCTTATCTTTGATGTTTTCTGCTAAATGTGTAATCTAAGAACTAATTCGATATAATTTAACCAGTATAGTAGTTGGTTTGATCCATGCTTGCTGATGTATGAATTTAGAGTATGTTCTTAGATGTTCTTGTCTGGATTTAACTGAAAGAATTGGGAAACTGGGAGATTTAGAGTTAGTTCTGTCTCACTAGGGTCCTTTTGCAACAATTTTCCTTTCTAAGATCCCTTAAGTTGAATTTCAAAAGCAGAGAAGGTTAAAAGTCTTTCTCTAATCTTAGGCTTCAACTTGTGTCAAATCTTAAATGTTTTTTATTGTCTGAAGAGTTAGCCTCATTGGGAGTTTGATCATAGATGGTTAAGGCATGCCCTGTCCCTAGATTTGCTCCTAAGTGGTCACCTTGGAAGGTTTCCTTGTCATTCACCTTCATTTTCCTTATCATTTCATCCCATTACTATAATCTTTAAGAGATCCTCTGATTTAGATGACTAGCCCATTTGAAAGCCTTGGATATTGAATTGCAAGTAAACCCTTTTATGACCCCATTGCCCAATGGACTTGAGTTTTCTTTGAATTATCTTCCCATTGCCTAAAAATCCTTCTTAGCTTACTCCTTTGTCTTACATTGAACCCTTCTTTCATGTTTCCCAACCAAACAACAAAACAAACAAAACAACAACCTTGAGCCCTATAACTAGCCTAATACCTTAAAATTGAACCTCAAAGATATATATTTCTTTGCATTTATAGAGAGATCCCTCTCTGGATCCAAGAGGGCTAGATCTTGTCATCCCAAAGCGGTTTGATGTTGTCTTGTCTTTTGGTATTGCCAAACCTTCCAAAACACAGGGACCACAATATAATGGCGACTTCGCTGGGGACGCTTTGAGTAAAACATTCCTTAAAACATATCTAAGAACTCAAAGAAGACCATAGTAGCCTTGGTTTGGTAGTAAATCACTGTGGTGGACAGTAAATCTCCTTAAAACATTATAAACTTTCCACCTGGCGACCTCACAGTTCCTGAATGACCATAAGACTTCACTGATGATCAATAGGCCTGTTGATTATCTTTGTTTTCACAAGACTCCATTGGGAGAGCAGTTGCATTACAATATCATCCATATCAAAAGAAACACATAGGATTAAGCTTCTTGGTTTGAAGATAGTTTTCCTCTTAAAGACTGTCATACCTGGCTAAATTTCCTCGTTGAGACTTAACATACTAGCTTCAAGAACAATCCATACTAGAGCTTATCCTAATCCAAACCCACCTGAGATAGTTAACAACCCTGAGAGTATTCTTAAGAAGCCTTATACATATAGGGATCCAACTATTGTCAGACACGTTAATAGAGCTAATTCAGCACCTGAAAAATTTGCGGCTCTATCAAACACTCAGATTGACTTAGATTTACCAAGTAATCTACCAAGAACTTAGTCATTCAGTGCTATAGAACAGGCATAATTTGAGCCTCCAAGTTCACCACAACATAGTGGTCAACATATTGGTGATAGAGAAACTCCTCCATCAACACCTATGATATTCATTTCATCCATAACTTGGGCGTTTCTCACCCTAGATCTACTCAACAGTTTGCTGCTGGTCCTAGCATTTCTATCTTTCATATACCTGCTGCTCAAGCCCAAACTGTACCTGCACAAAACACCATCATGGCAGCATGGTATGCTCCCTTGGTGTTACCACAGCCTCTAGTGCCTTTACCTAATAATTATCAGTCTAAAATCCCACATTTCACTCGAAAAGAGTCTACCACAGCTCAACACCATGTAGATAGGATGGAAGATGCCTTTGACTATATGGAGATAGAAGATGAGACAATCAAAATGAGAATCTTGGCCCAGAGTTTAGGGGGAGAAGTGAAGAAGTGGTTTAAAGGCCTACCTCCCAATAGCATCCATGACCTTCCATCTTTACATCAAACCTTCATAAACAAATGGGAAGTTAAAAGCAACCCTCTCCAAATATTAGATGAATATAATAACCTCAAAAGAAACCAGGGAGAGAGTGTCCATGACTATTATACTAGATTTAACAGTGTTTACAACGCTCTTCCACCTCACATGAAACCTCCCCAAGGAATGGCCTTAGTGAAATACCCTAAAGGATTTGATGCTGACATGGCCTATCAGTTAAGGGAGAGAGATTATAACACATTAGAAGACATGCAGAAAGGAGCAGTGAGTGTAGAAGCAAACCTGATTGAAAAAAGAGCTAGAATGAGGGCTGAAAAGAGGTAACCTATAGGGATGACACTGCAACTTCTTCATCTGATTCCAAATATGATAGCCTAGCCAAAAACATGGAGAGGATGGAAAGAATGATGGAGAAAATGGTTATCCAAGTCAATAATCAGAGCAGAAACCAGAATCAAAACCAGAACCAAAACTTTAGGAGAAACCATCCCCCAAATCGACAAAGAGACTCTGATCAACAAGTCATACCTCCATTCCAAGAGAATTTCCTTGATGAAGATGAAGGAATAATAGAAGAATCAGAGGGAACCATCATAAACATGGTGGAAGTAGATGACCAGGATCACACCTTTTCTATAGAGGATAATCAGACCTCATACTCATATTGGGATAAGGAAGGATTAGAGTCTGAAGACTATAGGCTAGGATTCGAAAATGCCATCATGCAAGTCCAAGAACAATATGATCTCAGAAGCAAAAAGAACCTAGACACTCCCAAAGCCAAGGCTTCTAAAATCACCATTAAGAAAATACCTGAAAAGACTCCTAAAGTGATTGCTGAAAGTAACAAATCAACAGCTGAGAGTTCTGGCAAAAACAAAGAAAAAGACATCCAGACTACTGATAAACCAAGTCAAGAAACTAGCAGCACTAGCATTGCAGCTACTGCTCCTGATAAAACAACTTCAAACATTGTACATAGTGAGAGTCAGCAAGCTGATTCTGCCAATAAAATGGTGACCAACAAAATAGAATTGAACCTTTCAAAGAATCAGTCTCCTTTCAATTTGGAAAGTGAGATAGCCAAAATCAAAATTTCAGTTCCTCTCACTGAGTTGGCCACCCAAGATGTGTATAAAGGTAAAATTTTGAAAGCTTTAAACTTAGGAGAAAATAGTGATACTGTCAATCTAAATGATGATCAACCAGCTCTTTTGTTTGGCCCAAAAATTGAAGGGAAATTTCAGGAAGGGATAGTACCTCCTTTTTATGTCAGCCTCAATATCCATGACAAAATCCTGCATAATGCCATGCATGATTCTAAGGCTTCACACAACCTTATGCCAAAAGTGATAATGGAAAAGATATGCCTAGAGATAACCAGACCTTATAAGGATTTATATTCATTTGACTCTATCAGAGTGAAGTGCCTTGGCCTAATCAAATATCTTTGTGTGAATTTGACCCAAATCCTAGCCAAGTGCATGGTAATGGATGTTGTAGTGGCAGATGTGCCTCCTAAGTATGGCATGTTGTTGTCAAGGTCATGGGGTGCCAAGCTGCAAGGTACAATGCAGATGGACATGACATATGCCACAATCCCTGTCTTTAGCCAGCTTAGAAGACTATATAGAGAGGCACACATGAATTTTATGGTTAGTAGCCCTGAGAAACCTGAAAATTCACCTCTATACTCTGTCCATACAGATCTGGACTCTTTTATCCTTTACAATGATGAACTTATGGATGAGCCAGAGCTAGAAGACAGAAATTTAAACGACAGAGTAGAGCCCACAGATCTCAATATAATGGCAACTCTAGATGCTAATGAAAACGAGGAAGAAACCTTTGAACAATGTACTGAATCGAAAAACCAGAGTGAACAAAACCAAGACTGCAAACTGCAGATTACTCATCACTCTGAACTCCATGAAAATCATAAGGAACTAAACATCACACAACAAGGTGTAGACCTCGTAATGTAACATAATGATGAAACTTATAACAAATCTACAAACAACCCTTTATGGTGCATGAACTTCCATGGGTCTTGCACTAAAATGAATGCAGGAGCTGGGGTATGGTTGTACAATGCTGAAAACAATTATATTGAAAGCCACGCCTTCAAGCTAGACTTTAAATGCACAAACAACATTGTAGAGTATGAGGCTCTCATCCTTGGATTGCATCTGTTAAAAAAATTAGGAGCTAAGAGAATAGTTGTTCAAGGAGATTCAGAACTGATCATCAAACAACTAAATGGAGAGTATACTGCAAAGCATCCTAGATTGAGGGCATACAGAAATGGTGCTATGAATTTTCTGAAAGCATTTGTAGAATATGAGCTTGTGTTTGTTCCTAAGAGTCAAAACATAGTTGCAAATGGGTTGGCCTGCGCTGCTAGTTCATATCAGAAACTGCCTAGTGATAAACAGATAGTTATCCAAACAAAATATAGACCAGCGGTGCCAGATAATGAGAAACACTGGCAGGTCTTTGAGGGGGACAAACAGATAGAGGATTTCTTGCTTTGCAGGAATGAGTTCGAATTTCCAGAGTCAGGCTTTAAATCTGATGAAAGCAGTTCGGATAAAGAGCCCCCTGATGAAAAAAAACCATCCTATTCGGCAGAAATAAACATGTTGACCAAGGATTTTGAGAATCAAACAAAAGAATACATAAACGTGGAAAAAGAAGACATAGAGGAGTTGCAGTCCAAAGATAAAAACATACCCAGAGGACTAGCCCCTCTTGAGGACCTTTTTGATTTTAATGATGTGGCAAAGAAGCCCACTATAGAACACGTTGAATCGGATGTTGAAGAATGCAATATAGACAGCGAAGATAAGCCCAAAATGATTAAATTAGTTGAATCCTTGCCAGCACACATCAAGAAGAAATACATTGATTTATTTAAAGAGTTTTTTGATGTGTTTGCTTGGAGCTATGAGGACTTAAAAGCCTATGACACAGAAATCATCTAGCACAAGATCCCATTGAAAGAAAACCAAAAACCCTTTAGGTAAAAACTGCGCAAAATTAACCCAGTACAACTGCCTCTTGTAGAAAAGGAAATCAAGAAAATGTATGAGGCATAAATCATAGTGCCTGTGAGGTTTTCTGATTGGGTGTCCAACCTTGTAGCTGTAAGAAAAAAGACAGGCGAAATCAGACTGTGCATTGATTTTAGAAACCTTAACAGAGCCTTCCTAAAAGACAATTACCCCTTACCCAAAATGGAACACATCCTCCAAAGGGTAGTTTGCTCAAAAATGATTTCCCTATTAGATGGCTTTTCAGGGATAACCAGGTCTTAATACTGCCATAAGATCAACTAAAAATAGCTTTCACCACTCCATGGGGCACGTTCATGTACGTGAAAATGCCTTTTGGACTAATGAACACTGGCGCAACCTTCCAAAGAGCTATGGACATCGCATTTTCATAGGAAATAGGGCACTTCATCATGATTTATCTCGATGACATAACAGTTTATTCCAAAACTGATGAAGAGCACCTTAAACATCTGAGAAAAGTATTTGAGAAATGTAGAAGGTTCGGTCTATCTTTAAATCCCAAGAAGACAGTATTCGGGCTTCAAGAAGGTAAGCTTCTTGGCCATATTATATCAGAAAGGGGATTTAAAATAGACCCAAAAAGAGTTGAGGGAATACTACATATTAGTCACCCAAGAAATATAAAAGAATGTAGTCCTTTATCGGGAAAATTAACTTCTTAAGGAGGTTTATTCCCAACTTAGCAGAACTCCTAAGAAATATGACTAACATGCTTAAGAAAGAAGTGGGAGTTAAGTGGATTGTAGAAGCCAAAAAATCTTTTGGAATAGTTAAACACGCACTCACACTTGCACCAGTTTTGATTAGCCCAGATTTCACAAAAGATTTCCTAATTTTCTCTTTTGCATCAGAGCATACAGTGGCTGATGTCTTGTTGCAGAAAAATCCAGAGGGACAGGAACAACCAATCACTTTCTTTAGCAAAGCATTGAGAGACGCACCCATGAAATATAACATAATGGAAAAACAGGCTTATGCTTTAGTAAAGGCCTTGAAAGACTTCAGGGTGTATATTCTACATTCTCACACCATTGCCTACGTGCCCAACATAGTGGTAAAAGATATCCTGTCACAAGACCCAGATGGAAAAAGAGGTAAATGGATAGCAGTGATACTAGAGTATGATTTGGAGATCAAACCCACAAAACTTATCAAAGGTCAAGGCTTAGCTCAATTAATGGTTGAATCTAACTTACAAGCCCTTGACATAAACATGGTAGATGTTTTGGATGAACATGAAGGGTTACCTGCTCCTACTGTTGAAGAAAAATTCCAAAAATCACCTTGGTATGCTGACATCTTGTATGTGCTTACAAATCTCAATGCCCCTCCTGATTTATCAAAGACAAAGGCAAGGTTCCTAAAGTTAAAAGCTAGAAACTATTGCATTTTAATTGAATAGTTATACTGGAAAAATGCAAATGGTTTGTTTCTTAAATGTTTGCTTGAAGTCGATGCAGAGAGGGTCAAACATGAGTTTTGAGAGAAACCACGACCAACAAAATCGCCAAGATTAGTTTCTTTGACCCCTTTTCCAAGATGTACATAAAATGATAGTTGCCTGCCACAAGTGCCAGATCTTTGAGGGCAAAAGAAAACTCCTTCCTTTACCATTACAACCCATCACTGTTGAAGCTCCCTTTCAACAGTGGGGCCTAGATTTCATAGGAAAAATCCATCCTGCTTCATCCACCCAACACAAATGGATTCTCACAGCCACAGACTATTTCAAAAAATGGATAGAGGCCATCCCTACTAGGAATGCCATAGATTCTGTTATTATAAAATTCCTGGAAGACCACATCCTATATAGATTTGGCTGCCTTAGGAAGATTGTCACTGATAATGCTGCTGCTTTTGGTTCCAAAAGGATGATTGATTTTTGTCACAGGTATCAGATTGCGCTTGGTCATTCTACTGCTTATTATCCTCAGGGTAATGGGCTAGCAGAATCATCAAATAAGAGTTTGGTGACCATCATCAAGAAGCTGCTTGAAGAGAACAAAAAATCATGGCATAACAAGTTGGTGCATGCTCTGTGGGCAGACAGATTGACTACAAAGAAATCCATTGGAATGTCCCCATATCAGTTAGTCTATGGAGCAGATGCAGTGTTCCCTACCAGCCTAGGGGTACCAGTGATAAAATTAGTCCAAGAAATACAATCAGAAGAGGACAACATGGTAAGGAGGATCAATCAAACTATCCATCTCCAACAAACAAGAGAAGAAGTCTACAATAGAGCTCAAAAAGTGCAAGAAAGCATAAAAAAGTTGTTTGATAAGAGAAAAAAAACTTGTGACTTCAAAATTGGAGACAAGGTGCTTAAGTGGGACTCTAGAAGAGAAGGTAAGGGTAAGCATGGCAAATTTGACAGTTTGTGGCAAGGCCCTTATGTTATTCAGTCCACCATTGGTCCAAATGCATTCTTTCTGCAAGAGTTAGATGCTACAGATCTGTTTGGGGGTCCTGTCAATGGCAGGATGCTCAAACATTACTATTGCTGAAGTCCAGAGTCTAAAGTTTCCACTTCCATTGTAAATACCATTGCTTTGTTCAGTTTCAAAGAAAAAGGAAAAAAACAAAAAAAGGAGAAAAAGAAAGGTTCAGACAAGCTCAAAACTTGAACCTGTGAAGTTCTAAAGAATGGCTCAAATCAGCTCAAAACCCGAGCCAAAGAAAAGGAAGGCTGGTTCTAATATGCTCAAAACCTGAACCAGCAAATAAAAAAGAAGAATCAGCTCTAACAAGCCCAAAACCAGAGCTAAAATGAAGAAGGAAAGTGACTCTAACAAGCTCAAAATCTGAGTCACAAGAGAAAGAAGGATGCTCTAAAGTTTCACAATTTCAAGCCTTCAACATTTTGGTTTCAATTTCCTGCAAATTTTAGTTCATGTGCAGTTGTCTTTATGCCATGGACCCACAACAAACCAGACAGTCTGATCCTAGTTTAGCTCTTTTTCAATTTCTGTTGTAGAATGTAGAGAAAGAAATTTGCTAGACAGTTTAATCCTAGCAGATATTAGTGTAGGTAGAGAAGCTATGAGGCCAACTGTCTAATCCGGTCTCATGGAGGAATAAGGGTAGAATTAGATTAGATTTTTCTGCTTTCAATAAAAAATGATGAATAAGGTCTGCAAGTCTAAATGCACTTGAAGAAAAATGTTAGGACGGTAGAATGGGTAGGTAGATTGTTTGGGAGAATATTGCTGCTGATATGATGTTTTCATGAGTTGTGGCAACTGATTAAAGAAAAAAAAGATGGTTAAAGAATCAGGCATCTGGCCTACTTCCAAAGACTATTTTATGAGATTCTTGACACCTTCAAGAAGATGCCATCCCCATGTGGAGCCACTGTTAGCCACCTATAAATTTTTGTCAAGCAAACAGGTGGCTAAATTTGTTTCTGAGCCTTCAAGAGATACCTTTCCTTTGAAAACCTATCATTCTTGAAGCCTCCATGTGTCTTTTTCCTTTGAAGAGATCTTCACTGTTGTTTCCATTGAAAAAAGCCCTGTTGTTTTGTGAAAAAGAATGCTTCAGAAGGCCCTGTAATTTCCCATTTTCACTCATTTCCCTTCATCTTCATTAAGCCTCCTTTTCCTCTTTAGAACCCCCATGTCCCTCTAAAAAACCTCCAAAATCCTTTTAAGCCACTAAAAATCCCTTTTACAGTTTTAGAACACCCTTTTCCCCTTTACCAAAAGCCAAGAAATTCCTTGAAAACACTGATTTTGGCTTAAAAAACCCCTTTTTCTCATTTGAGGCCTTAAGCCCCTTTCTGCCTAGCCCTTAGCCCCTTTTCCGCATATAACCCGGCACCAAAACTAGGTGCTAAGCCCGTCGCACAATCGCAATCGAAGCCCTGTCTATTACCTTTTTTTCCTTTGTTCCTTATAATCTTCCGATGCGATGAAACATTTGTTCTATCGGCCTCTGCTGCAATCTCCACCGTTGATCTCTTTAATGATCCGACGGCCTGCGCTAACTCACATAACCGCCAATCGCAAGAAGTCTTAAGCGCCACCCCTCGTTCCTTCGATTGGCTATCTCCGATTGAATCTCAACCATCCGTTTGTGTAGAATCGACGGTTGGAGATGAACCCGATAGCCTAACATCATCGCTCCGCCGGTTTAATTTGGACCGTTGAATCCACAAGAACCAACGGCCTAGATTAAATCGTGCTCTGTTCATGTGCCCCCCGTCATTCACCCTCTGGTCAAATCTCGACCGTTGATCTCCCCTTGGATCCGACGGTCCGTGTGTAATCGCAACATCAAAACCCTGGAGTTTTGGCCCCCTACCTTTTCTTCAATGCAATTAGATCTCAGCCGTCCATTCCGATAGATCCAATGGCTCTTCTTCTCCCCACTCGTTCACTTGCCCCTTTGCCTCCACTTTCTCTTTTAAATCGTGGCCGTCCATTCTACAGATCCGACGATCAGCATTGAAACCACCACTGACTTTTCCCACCTTACCGCCCGTGCATCTTTCCATATCGCGCACTATCCTGCACCGTCAAATCTCCCCGTCTTACATCCAACGGCTGAGGTACATATCACGTGATTTTAGTGTCCGACAGTTAAAGTTTCAAAATTACGCGATGAAAGCGGTTTTGGGGGGGACACGTGTCAGGCGGCGAGGCATATCGCGTTTTTTTGGCAAACTTCCAAAACCACTCTAAAGCCACGTGAAACCAGCAGTTTTCCTCTAAAAACCGCCCCTCCCAGCTATAATCCTTCATTTGATCCCGACCGTCAATTTTTTAATCGGACGGCTCTGACTTAACGCGATCACCGTTCATTTCCCTCTTCCCCTTTGCTCCCGAAGGCTCCATCTGAAGCTCTCGATCGTTCAATTGATATAGATCAACAGCTTATATTATATCGCGTCTTCATTCATATCCCATTCATCGGACCTTCCAAATGATTTCATCAGAAGATCTCCACCATTGATCTCCTCTAGTGATCCAACGGTCCACGTTCAATCTCCCTCCGCCCTTCCGGTCCCACCACCAAATGCCCCAATTTCAGTCATTTTAGCCTTTCTCCTTTGTAATTCGTCCAAACATTAAACTTTTGTGTTTTACACTGAAAGTTATTTTCTTCCACCTAAACTTCTAAAACAACTTGGCCAGAAAATCCTGACCGTTGATCACCATCTGTCCATCTAATCCAACGGCCCGGAACCGTCCTCACACCAAACCTTCATCAGCTCAGTTCTTCACCATTCCGCCATGATTTTCACCCGTTTCTTCACTGCTACCACTATTTTCATCGCTTCTCTCCATCCTCCACGAGCCTCCACAGCATTCTCCTCCACTCCCATGGATTTCTGAACATGTTTATTGTGTTTTTGCAGGGTAACAGATGGTAAAAAATCGCTCTCTGTCTCACAGTCACAGACAGGGAAAATAGAGCACAGGAGGACATTTCTAGAGTCAGAGATCGCAGAGGAAGGCGCCAGTGATGGTTTAAACGTGATTTTCAGTAAAGATCAAGTTATTAGCTCTGATTCAAACCCTCCAACACCATTGAAACCCGTGGATTCACAGACAAGACAGAAGAGAAGCGGAAAAGAGTATCAGTGACAGTTTAAAGGGATTAAAAGCCCATTATTGAAGATTAAATGCTTTAATCCAGTGTATGAAGGACGAAGATATAGATTGAAGACCTTAAAAAAGATCCAAAGGCCTAATAAGGCCTAAAGCACATGAAACAAGCCATATCAGTGTTTCACATCAGCAATATGTTCCTTCCCAAGAAAGGACAAGTTCCCATAGTGTTTTTTATTCTCCATCGAGTTCCTGAGAAGATCACCACCCTGACAGAAGTCCTAAGACTGCCAGAGCATTAGTTACCAAGTATGGAAGGCCTGAAAGTCATTTATTTGCCTTACTTGTCCCAAAGTACAAAAAGAGTACAAACAACCAAAAAGTACCTCAGAAACATACCTCTGAAGTAATTATCAGCATGTCGAAGACCCCTAGTTCATCCAAAGAGTACTAAAAATCAATGCATGGATATTAAGATAGAATGGGCTGCAAGAACACCTCTCCCTCTATTTTAAATGATGCATTTAAGTTCTATCTACCTCTACAGCCCCTGTTTCAGCTATAAGAACTCCTCAGAAATACACTGTAAATGTTGGTTAATCGTGGATTGTAAGCTATTTCACTGAGATAGAGTTCTGTGTGTAATAGTTGTAAAATAGGCTGGGAGATGATTTCTAGTTGATATCAAGCCGCTGGACAATGATGTATGTGATTGGTGTTGCTCTTTAATATGACAAGCATGTTCATTGGAACCTAATCTAAATCAACGGTGAAGTGTTATATCTGTATTGTGTTCCCCATGTTATGCATCACATTTCATTTCTCTGATAAGAATCAATAATCTAGCTTAGGATATGCTGCTGTAAAGTACCCTAATGATACCTTCTCTTCTTATCTTTGATGTTTTCTGCTAAATGTGTAATCTAAGAACGAATTCGAGATAATTTAACCAGTATAGTAGTTGGTTTGATCCATGCTTGCTGATGTGGGAATTTAGAGTCTGTACTTAGATGTTCTTGTCTGGTTTTAACTGAAAGAATTGGGAAACTGGGAGATTTAGAATTAGTTATGTCTCACTAGGGTCCTTTTCCAATAGTTTGCCTTTCTAAGATCCCTTAAGTTGAAAGTCAAAAGCATAGAAGGTTAAAAGTCTTTCTCTGATCTTAGGCTTCAACTTGTGTCAAATCTTAAATGTTTTCTATTGTCTGAAGATTTAGCCTCATTGGGAGTTTGATCATAGATGGTTAAGGCATGCCCTGTCCCTAGATTTGCTCCTAAGTGGTCACCTTGGAAGGTTTCCTTGTCATTCACCTTCATTTTCCTTATCATTTCATCCCATTACTATAATCTTTAGGAGATCCTCTGATTTAGATGACTAGCCCATTTGAAAGCCTTGGATATTGAATTGCAAGTAAACCCTTTTATGACCCCATTTCCCAATGGACTTGAGTTTTCTTTGAATTATCTTCCCTTTTCCTAAAAATCCTTCTTAGCTCACTCCTTTGTCTTACAGTGAACCCTTCTTTCATGTTTCCCAACCAAACAACAAAACAAACAAAACAACAACCTTGAGCCCTATAACTAGCCTAATACCTTAAAATTGAACCTCAAAGATATATATTTCTTTGCCTTTATAGAGAGAGATCCCTCTCTGGATCCAGGAGGGCTAGATGTTGAGATTCCAAAGCGGTTTGATGTTGTCTTTTCTTTTGGTATTGCCAAACCTGCCTAAACACAGGGACCACAACAGAATCTCAATAGTGGTGAGAGGAGGGACAAAGAATAGGGACTACGAAGGGAGAAACTAATATAAACACTAGTGGTATAGTAAAAACATTTAGCCCCCCCCCTCGCCAACAACATAATTTTCATTGATGCTATTTGTGTTTGTATTTGGGTTTTCATAATGTTAATGCTAACTTTAGTCCCCAAGAACATAGAAACGAAGATTTTTTGTTTTCTGTGTGCAGACCACATGTGACGAGATTCAGAAAGCGAAAATCTCGAAGAATTCAATCACTACAACTATTGGATAGCCACCTTCCATGATAAGGTACAATTTATTCTCCTTCTTGTTTACTTTTGTTTTGCACATTTTCATTGTGAATCTTAAGTACACACTATTACACATCGTCTATCATAAGTCTTGGGAAAGCCTATAGGTTAAGAATACTCGGTCTATTGATCTGGATTTTATGCAGGAATGCAACAGAATACACATATAGCCATAGATACAGAGATGCAGCGGAAATAGTGCTTCATTTTATTAATAAAAGAATGACTGAAATAAGCTTACAAACATAATGGAAACAAGCTAGGGCGCTAGTAGCGTATCTCTGAGAAGAGATGTGGCGTACGCAGGCCTATTATAGACATAATGGAAATAGATGAACTAGGGTACTGGTAGCGTATCCCTGAGAAGAGATGTGGCTAGGCCCTTAACTTCACATGTTACAATGCGGACATAATGGAGAATGTGGCGAGCTAGGGCATTGGTGGCGCTTATCTCCGAGAAGGAATGTGTTGGCTCATTTTGTTTGTGTTGCAATGAGGCTCGAGGGCCTATTTATTATTGAGAAACAATGTAGAATCCGAAATGTCCAAAAACCTAACCCTAGGAGATGAAGCGCCAAAACTGTGGGCCCCGTTTGGGTAAATTGGTGGTTCAACTTCCCGAGAATGTAACTTTGGCATCCGATCTCCGTTTGACGTGCTCAATAGCTCGTTAGAAAGATATGTCCGAGGAGTACAAATTTTGAATGAGCAACATTGGTCGATGGACCATGTTGCTCTCTGTTTTCCCAAAAAACGCCGTTTAGGGCCTCAAAACGACTTCGGAAGTTCAGGACCCGAAAAATTGCTAAAAATAGTAAGTTGTGCTGAAACTTACAAACTAAAATAAGTGATGGTGGGGTTTCAAATGGACTCTATGGGTGGCCATCAATATCCAGCTGGATCATTAAGTCCCCAAAACGGCTTCGGGTATGCAGGACCCGAAAACCTGCTAAAAATAGTAAGCTGTGCTGAAGCTGAAAAACTGAAAGAATTGATGTTGCGGGTCCAAATGGAATAGGTGGGAGGCCACCGATATCCACCTGGATCATCTATGTTGAGGAAATTTGATCTAATAGAACTAGTGAGTCCACTTGGGAGTCAAAGTGCATCTTTTCGTAGTCTTTGTTTACTCATTTAATTACTTCTATTTTCTTTTCTCACTTTTGAGTAGTCATTTAGAGAAGGAAGTTTTTTTTGAAGAATTGTGCTCGAAGAACTCTAGAACATGGCTTAAGAACCTTCAACTCACCTCTTTATCCTTAACAAAGCATTGTTGGCCTCATCAATGCTCTAGTTTGCATTGTGACAATGTGTCACATCTCTCTGTTTTCTCACAAACAGAGCGTTGAAGCACTCAAAAAGGGGATTTGTAAGGATTTTTTCTGATTTTTATATAATTTTTTTGCATTGATCAGAGCCTATGGTTCGGCCATTTTCACATTTTGTCCTTCTTAATATTATTCTCAATAAAAAAACTCTCAAATCTACTTCAAATAGGTGGGTTTGTAGTATCATGTAAGGATTTTAAATCCTCTTTGGTTTGATTTCCTGGAGGTCGGGTATTTCTCTGTCCCCCTCTTTCTTTTGTTTGTGAGTGTTTTTGAATCTCTAAATCCTTTCTTTGATGCACACTTTCTTGCAAGTAGGGTGTTAGGTTTTGAATGTGTTCCTTTTTGTTTCCTTTGGATATTTCAATGTTTTCTTGAGATTTTTGATTCTAATATGTTAATGCATGTTGTTACACCATTTTTTGGTCATCTAACCCATTGGTATTAGATGGACCCAAGTACACCATGTAAGACCAATTTTACCCCAAGTATAATTGCATTCACTATGAAAATAACTTAGTAAAACCACCTTTATTAAGCTGTTTATGGTCTAAACAGGAAACCCCATGGGGAAACATTAAATAAATCCATATTTGTTTGATTTTCCTCAAGGAATAATTAGTTAAACAACAGTTTAATTAATATTCCTAGTTATATTTAACCCAAAACAAGGAAATTAATTAGATAAATCATTATTTATCTTATTATTTTCTAAGAATAATTATTTAAACATTACTTAAATAATATTCTTTGTTAAAAATGACTAAATCTCCCTTAAATAATTAAATAAATCATTCTTTATTTAATTATTACTCAACCATATCCTTAAAATGATAAATAAATCATTTATTTATTTATTATTACCTAACCGCATCCTTAAAATGATAAATAAATCATTTATTTATTTATTATTTACAAATAAGGGGGTTTGACCCAAGTCAAATTCCTTTTCCCTCCAACAAATATAATAAAATATTCCATAAAATTTGGATCTTGATTTGGGTAATAACATTTTAACTATGCACCAATATCTAGACTAACTTAATATTTTGTTATAAATAGATGGGTTTTCCTATTCATTTTTCACCTTTTGTTGCCTAAAGATCACTCTGGATCTCAACTCTTGGTCTGGCTATTGATCCACCATCATAGCCATACTTTTCCATTTTTGTTTGGGTTTTCTACACCATCAAGAGAGAGGAATTCTAAATCTGAAGTGCTAAGGACTTACAAGAACCCATCCCATTGAGGAGAACCGGGAACACCCTCTTGTGTTTTCCTCCCAGGTGCCATTAATACAAAATTCATTTGATATATTCTTGTCTTGTCTATTGGATGCATGGAGTAAATCTTGTTTTTTCTACTATTTAATGTCTTTTAATGCATAGATCTATATTTTTGTGGCATTTATCTTGATTACCTAACTAAAAATATGAAGATATTAGCAGTCATTTCTTCTATTAGGGCTGTTTGTTATGAGAAGCTAAAGTGTTCTTTTTTCATACGATTAGAATTAAGATTCATACTAACAACTGGCGACTCCACACGAGTTTACGATTACAACCGCTATCATTTTTCTGATCCTTGCATATCCAGCTACTTCAAACCCTAGGATTTCTCTTCAGCCCCTTTTTTTTTCTTTTCTTGATGTTGTTTTTAACTTATAAAACCATAAAACAATAAAAATTCTAACTTCAGCGTGTTTTCAGACCCATTGCGCAGTTGACAGACATCAGCCGCAGCTGAGACAACAATTTTTTTTGAAATCTGGCGCCGAGAGTGCCAGAGGTGAAGGTCACACTTTTCAGTGTAAAACCTATGACCTAGACCCTCAGGGCATACATTACAGCCCAAAAAGTGCGACCTCTACTGAAAGCAGGTCAAAAACTACGACCTGGACTTTTTGTGGGAATTTTTCTGAAAGTTTTTTGGGTTTTTCTGAGCCTCTGTTCAGGGTTGTCTGACCTCCATCTCCGCCCATTTTGGACCTGTACTTGTTATATTTTACTCAAATAAGTGGGAACCTAGCCCCCTAGGGCTTCAGTACACTCCACTTTTTGTGGAAGAGTTTTTGTTGTTGCAGGTTGTTTGAAATTTCAGAGCCTTCAACCACTTTTTCAGATCTAATACCTCACCTTCAGATCTGCTTCATATTGGCTTGTTATCCATCCAAATCTCCTCATTTATCTTTGTTTGAGTTTTCCTTTAAGGTGCACTCTGTTTCCCTCCTAGAGATAGCCTTTCACCACCTCTTTTTACAACAATTTTTCCTCTGATCTGTTGTTGTTTCTACACCACTTTCTAGTTGATTTTGTCTTTTAGATCCCTCTCCCTTATGACCTTAGATATATTGGCTGTTCTAGTTTTTTTTTATTAGTTTTTTCACTCACCTATAGGCTAGTTGTTGAGAGGCCCACCTCCTTGTCTTTAGATTATTTCATTACTAGTTGCTTATTTTCTGTTTTGCAAGCTTATATACTGTCATTTGCGAATTGTTACGGTTCTACCTTTGCTTTTATTTTTCTCTACGAACATACGGGTTTAAAAATTAAAATTTACACTTCTTGCTCTAGCGAGCTTGGTTAACACCTCAGCAAATACTCTAAAACATTGTAATCGATTAATCCTACACCTCCACACGCCATTGTCGGCCTCTTTTCCTTTGTGCCGTGTTTGTGTCGTCATTGCTCAACCTCCCATGGGCTCTAATTTTCCTCAGGGGAGGGTCAGCACCTCCTACATAACTTCCCCTCCTGGTAGCACGTATTCAGGATACAACATGCCTACTCTTTTTTCCCAACCTCCTGTTTACCACACCGTTACCCAACCTCTTCTGTCTGGTACCCTTGATTACCAGATTCTCATAATGAAATTTGATCAACCTTCAGCTGTACACATCAATCTTCAGACTCGGTCCCGTCAATACAACAAGCCTCCTGTTACATCTGTCTCCAAGCCACCTCCTTTGGTCTCTACAGAGCCTCTTTCGACACCTAAGGGTCCCTTGCAGATCCCTCAGCCTAGGGTAGAGGTTCATACCAAGATCCCCTAAAAAGGGACACGCATTTAAATGTTGCACCTAGCAAAGTCGCCCATTCTTATAGCATAGTCAATGATTTGGGACAATCCCCTATTGCCATTTCAATGCTGGAACTCCTCCAGTCGTGCCCTTCACAATGAAAATCTCTTCTATCTATTGTGGGCACTGTAGACCCTTCTGATGATCGATTTATTTTCTTTGATGTCAACCGATCAGAACATCCTCCTCTTCCTACTTCCGTCACTTTCCAAATCCCAGTAAAGATCCAAAACGCTAACATTTCCCAGTGCATTATTGATGAGGGGGCATCCACCTACATGATTTCCACTTTGGTTTGGAAACAACTTGGATCCCCTGAGTTGGCTCCTTCCACGATCACTCTCCGAGCGTGGGATGGCCACGCCTCCAAGCCCATTAGCTTATTCTGCAATTGTTTGATCACTCTTGTGGGCAAGACTGTTTGTGTTGACATCGAAGTCATAGATGCCCCCTTAGATTACAACATTCTTTTGGGTCGTAGCTACACTTATGCGATGTCTGTTGTCCCTTCCATGGTCCACCGCAAGATGTCCTTCCCCCATAACGAAAGGATAGTCACCATTGACCAGTTGACGTATTATGAACCGAAGTCTCAGACCTCCCTTGAGTCCACTATCTCTTTGGTGGCCAATAAGCAAACTGTCGACCCATTGACCAGTGTCTCACCCAGGGTCTACAAGGATTCCTCCTTGCTTGGTACATTCCCTGGTCTCCCTCCTCCTATCTCTGATCCCAGCCCATCGAATGTTTGCATGATGCAATCGTCTCAGGCTTCTCTCAAGCAGCCCGCCTTGGCTAGTCAGCAACCCCCTCACCCTCCGCAACCGTCTCCTAGTCCTTCGATGTAGCCTTTTGGACCTCCTCCTCTTGGCCCTTCAGCTGGTACTCATGAGCCTCTTTATCCTCCTGGGTCGATTCCTCCAGGCCTTAACCATTTAGGAGCCGTCCCACCTAGCCATTACCCCTCCGGTCATATATCGTTCCTAGTCCCTCCACCATGAATCTATACAGCACCTGTCATGACCAACCTCTCTCTTCCTAACTTGACCATTGGGATTTCGGTTTGGTACCTCGATCCTCCAACCGCTACCCCACCAGGTCAACCTAAAACTTATTTTGCTTTGACCCCGGTTCAACCGTTCCCCTTTACTTCTCCCGTTGTCACAGTGCCTCAGCCACCTCAACAGGAACCTCCTCCTGTTGCGACCGCTTCGGGTAAGAAGGGCAGAGCTCACAAAAGGGACTTAAAGGACAAAGCTCCCATGAATGACCCTGCACCTCCTCCGCCTCCAAAGCCCTGAGCTTTGTGTGATTTCATTGGTCATGCCACCCATACTTGTCCCGAGTTGCCTCGCATCAAGCCCATGGTTAATGTCGCGTTCACTGAATCTACGGTCCCTGAAACCTCTGCTTCTCCATCGACCGCAACCAAGAACACCAAGACTATTCACACCAAACACCCTTGTGCTTTGTGTGGTCTCCATGGCCATTACTCTCATCATTTTACCCGCCTTACGCATTACCGTGCCTCTTTAGAGGTAGTTCAGGAGTACGATATTGAACAGAACCAATCCACTTCTCCCGTACTTGCACAGTATGCTGCAGACCAGACTGATGATTTACCCACTCCTATTGACATTTCTCACCCTAATTTCAAAATGACGGAGTATGCGGCCACCATCCTCTACCTTTCATCATCCTTGAGACCCTCGACAGAAGCTCCCTCTAAATCTTCTCCTACTGTTTCGCTTGACCTACTTTCAACGATCACCTCGGGCTCAATATCAGTGGATCCTTTATCTGCTTGTCCTTACGTCATCCCCCGTGACGATGCACATGTGAGCCTTTCTTCTCATAATGATGCATCAGGTAGCTTTGCCGTGTCATGTGGTCTTTCTTCCCCCCATCATTCCACATTCTTTTGCGATGATGACATCATGGAAGCCAAGACCACCCCTGACTTCATCCTTCCCACCTATAAATGGGATGCCATCATCCATACCTATGGTGACTTACATGGCCTGAGTTCAAGCAACGCTTCCGGTAGCTCCCACACTTCCCCTCCCCATCAGCATGTGGGTAGTAGACATCCTACCCAAATCACTCCCTTCTGCATGTGGGGTTGAATAATAGCTGGTTATTCAAGGATTATCCCCAGTTACACACTATTTAAGCTTCATGCATAATACATAACCTCTTCTACAATTGATCATCAATATGCGGAAATAGAAGCAGTCGCATGCGCACATTAAAACATAATCAAGCACACATATCAACACAGTATGTAAGGGGGAAAGAAATAGATTAAAACCCCCAAATATCTGTATATTATAATGATAGAGAACATGTAACAATAATAGTACAATACTCATCACAAGTACTTAGTACTATCTCCAATAGTTACACACAAACTAGCTCAGATCTGAACAAGTCACAGGTTCAAATCTCCTTCACTGTTTGCCTGCCTCTACTGCGCAATCCAAGATGAGAATGAATGAGATCCAAGTTTGAATCCCCTTGGCTTGTACTGCGCAATCCTCATTGGAAATCTCAATCAATGTGTGTGCAAATCTCATGCACAGCTATAGTCACAACTGATAGTAGACTCACCCTTTCACCCACCTCTAACATTGGTCTCCACTGAACTGTCCATGCATTGCAGTTAACTGATGTGTTCTTTAGTTGATTTATGAGTTAATAGTTAGTGAATTAATTAATAATTAATTCACACCACTCATCACTAGTGTATTTATCAGTTAGACTAAATACAACTAGTTCAACTAAGTTAAACCGAACACAACTCCACCAACTGTCTCATCAACTCTACCAAACTCTGCCACATGAGTTCTAACTGAAGTCAACCATGCAATAGCTCAACTAACCCACTGGAATAGTGTAATTAGCACGTATGAATTGATTCACACATCAAACATCAAGTTTAGTGCTCCAAGAGGATAAGATAATGTTTATAGTCCAAATATTATTAAGGGCTAATAATATTTGGTGATCTATTTTAGCGAGCGGTGCGTCGGCCCTTGTGTCTAAAAATAGAGGTCCATCTACTTTTACCAACTCGACCAATCATCCATAAATAGCATCCTGCAACTCATAGACCATGATCCATATGTCTAAAAATAGACATGTCTAAAAATAGACTTTGCGACAAAAAATCACCTGTGTGGTCCCCACCTAGTTTAGGTGATCACTTTCCAACTAGGATCAGGAAAGATGTTTCAGGAGGCCTCCTTCAGTATTTCTTGTTGCCATTTTCAACAACGGTACGTTCGATTTCTACTGTACGCTCAGATTGTCAGCATTGTTCTTTATTCTCCCATTTATTGTCTTGTGGCACCTTCAAGAGGGACCCCCCGTCCACACCTTATATCGGTTTTGCCGATGGTGCAAGTCGCTACTCCCAGAATTTAGCCTCGGCAGGTTGGTCCATTTTTACCCCCCTGCATGCGCTTGTTCTTTCGAACGGTGTATGCATTGGTATTACTACTAATAATCAGGCCGAATATGATGCTGTACGAGGTTTATTAGCCGATGCCCTTTCACATTGCATCCTCCATCTTCATGTTCGTTCAGATTCCCTGCTTCTTGTCATGCAATTGAATGGTGTCTATCGTGTGCATAATCCTATCCTTTTCAGAAGATATTTACGAGTGAAGCTTTTGATGCGTGAATTTGAAATCATTACTTTCAGTCATGTACCTAGAGCACAAAATCACTATGTATATCGCATTGCAAACCATATTCTGGATTAGCATTTAACACACACATTTGACACAAGACAATAAAATAAAAATATCAAAACGATGCATATCCATAGTATGTGTCATATAAAATGTTTTAGGGTTCATCAACTCTGATACATATGACATGCCCATAGCATGTTACAAAAAACTCAAAACTGGGGGCACCACGTGCCCCTACACACTAATCACTATCTGGAGGATCCTGAGATAATGGCTCTGCCCCCGCAACTCGTAGATCACGCATACCCTTTCCGGCCATTGCCATGCGCCGCATGACCCCTCACCATTCCGAGGGTAAACCAATACATGGCTCTATGTACTGGTCATCTAAGTCTTGCCAGCCACGCTCTGAAACACTGGTCAGAAGCCTCTCACATCTATGAAGGATGTCCTCCAGAAGGGCTGCTGCATCCTCATTTTGCTGCGCCCTTGATCCACTAGATCCTGCAGCCCCCGATATTGCAGGTCGTCCCATCTACCCGGCCGGTTTTACCGGTGCTGTATCTGCATACCAAAAGTAAAAGAATTAGTACCACATACAATATTCTAGAAACTTTACATGCACATAAAAGATTAGCAATTTGTCACTTACCATCGGGTCCCCATATACGACCAGGCTGAAGTGGAAGATCCGGGTCCCCACAATAACTCATCCCACTATAGGGATAGTCATCTATATACAGCGGCATCTGATCCCAATGAACAAAGAAATCAGGACGGAACACCCATCCAACTGCTCCACCTCCTCATTTGCACAGTAGTCGCCCCCACCAGTGCGTCCTAGGCTCTCTCGGGCCCCCATCTTTGAGTTGTATGCGAGGTCGAAGTGTTGGGATCTTTTCAAAGAAGAAAGAGCACAAAACTGTACCATATGCACAGTCATGGTTCACTTGCCGCTTACATAGCGACAACTGTCGTTTGAACGACGACAAAATCATTTGGGCCCACCTATAGTAGGTCCCACTCAAAACACTCTCCACAAGCATCATTTTACCCCCCCGTGATGTGATGGAGTGCCCAGTTGCCCAGGATCCACAACACTACCGCAGCCACAACAGGGGTCTCTAACCTCTCCAAATCCCCGATGGGTATCCGAGTCCCCTTGACTTGGAGACTTGGCCGACAATGGCGCTCTACAAACTCTATGATATTCCGCCCACATGGTAATACTGGTTGAGTATTCCATACCATCCCAAGTGGTGGGAGACCAGTCAGGAAATATATATCCTGGATCGTCAACTTGATTCGGTTCCCCTGCACTATAAAGACCTCATGGTCTGGGTCCCAATAGCTGACAATCCGGGCCAATAAGGGCTCCCCAACTCTCATCAAAGGGTTCTCCACAAACTTCAAAACCCCAAACCTGGCCAAAGCACTATGGATACCTTGATCCTCCCAGATCTCTGACCATAATGTGCCCAGGTCTCTCTCTCTCCAGTTAATCTGTAATTCTGCCATATTTGCACAAAATCAACATATTTTTCAGTATACAGATAGGAAATACTGTTTCTCATCACAAAAGCCTAGTGCTCAGCCAAAAATCAGCACATAAACACCCCTCCCTGACAGGTCGCACTTTTTAGGCCCAAACCTGGGACAGGTCGCACTTTTCTATCCAAAACCTACTACCCAGGTCACACTTTTTTCCCCAAAAAGTGCGACTCGACTGTGAGGAGGAGTAGGGGGCTGTTCCTGAGCCTTAGGGACCTAATTTGAACTTTTAATCCACTAAAAAGAAAGAGTAAGGTTAGGCCTCTTACCTGCAACTGACAGATCTCGATTCCAACGGTCGGTTTGTTTGCTACAATCACCGCAAGATTTAGGGCCTTCTCTCCTCTCTACATTCACCATAGCTCCACATGCAAATGAATGAATTTGGAGGGAAAATTCCTTATTAAAAGAGAAACCCCTATTTTTTCTTTCGTCTGCTACGACCCAATCGTAGCTCCGTTTACCAAACTGTTCGCACCGTTGGAAAGCTCTCACTGAGCCCTCAAATGAGTATCCATTAGTTTTTAGTGATTTGATACTTTTCCAGAACACATTTTCCCAAGAAGCGTCACTTCACCCTTCCTCAAAATCGAAATTATTCACTTGCAACACTCGTGCTGGGTGCACCACGTTGCCTCCATACTTGTACATGCTTGTGTCGACTTTCGTCGTGAGTTACCATATTGTACTTATGCTTGTATGGTCCTCATTGGACCCTTTACATATGTGGCAGCACCATTGAGTCACCCTTGTTTAGAGCATCCGAGTTGAGTCATCATTGCTTTCATGGAGTCTATCCTGAGTTCCTTTGCATCCCGCTATAGTCCTCCACCCTTCATTGATTGGTACCTCTCTCGTGTCACACATTATGGCCTTTAGTCCCACTATTTCCTATCCCTCATGATGATGTGTCAGTCGCTTCTAGGTCATTCATGCCCTTTATGCTCTAACAAGGGAAGCTGTCCGTTCGCTACTCAGTACCCCCCATTTCATCATCATCATTGGTGTCAGTATATCAGTCACTCTACTATTGTCTCTCATGCCTTAGTTGAGGATCCCTTATTGCCTCACCTATGGCAGACCTCCTTCTGTCGACATCAACTCATTCATTCCAGAAGACAGGTCTAGAGGGCGGTGTACCTTGGTTCCAGCCTCCACTATTATTCGATGCCCCGGATCAGGCAACATGACTCCTTATTTTCCTTTGACTTGATTGGTTCTCAGCTGTAGCTCCCTTCAGCATGATCAAGATCCGTATACTTGATGGTTCAGTGATGCAGCAGTTGATATCGATGATTCCCAGGTGTGTGTGAGATGTCTCAACCCTCATGAGGGGGTGGCCCTACAGGTAGCCCCCCATATACTTGGATGACTTCTTCACTTCAGCCTTCGATGCAGCTCCATAGATTTGATGATACCAACCGCAGTCGCTTGCAACACCTTCTTGATTGCATATATCAGTCAGATTTTCAGAGCCCTTTCCTGTTTACAGGGGCATCTGGGTTGTTTTCATATCTCATGTACTCAGATATTATTGTACAAAGTCCTGGCTGTTATCCCAGGCACAATATGCATGTGGGATTCATTATCATGTTATTCATCTGGCTCATGTTTATGCCAACATATGCTTTATTATTTCGTCCCGTGGTTTTCCAGACGCCTTATTGTTTGTACTATTGCCTCGGCGGGCATAGGTATGCCTCCCCCGCCACCTATAGCAAGTACTCACTTATAAAAAAGACTTGTCGCACCTGCAAGTCACCTCCTTAGGGTCTAGTTCTTTCAACACTTTGGTCTACCTTATACTCCTCTCTCTTTGACTTCCCCTTCGATGTCTAGTGATTGTGTTCTTACAACGTACTTCGGTCATACGATTAGCTCCTAGCTCCTAACGCTCGCATGCATGGTGGGGGGAAATCTGTTACACCATTTTTTGGTCATCTAAACCATTGGTATTAGATGGACCCAAGTACACCATGTAAGACCAATTTTACCCCAAGTATAATTGCATTCACTATGAAAATAACTTAGTAAAACCACCTTTATTAAGCTATTTATGGTCTAAACAGGAAACCCCATGGGGAAACATTAAATAAATCCATATTTGTTTAATTTTCCTCAAGGAATAATTAGTTAAACAGTAGTTTAATTAATATTCCTGGTTATATTTAACCCAAAACAAGGAAATTAATGAGATAAATCATTATTTATCTTATTATTTTCTAAGAATAATTATTTAAACATTACTTAAATAATATTCTTTGTTAAATATGACTAAATCTCCCTTAAATAATTAAATAAATAATTGTTTATTTGATTATTACTCAACCATACCCTTAAAATGATAAATAAATCATTTATTTATTTATTATTACTTAATCATATCCTTAAAATGATAAATAAATCATTTATTTATTTATTATTTACAAATAAGGGGATTTGACTCAAGTCAAATTCCTTTTCCCTCCAACAAATATAGTAAAATATTCCATAAAAGTTGGATCTAGATTTGGTTAATAATATTTTAATTATGCACCAATATCTAGACTAACTTAATATTTTGTTATAAATAGAAGGGTTTTCCCATTCATTTGTCACCTTTTGTTGCCTAAAGATCACTCTGGATCTCAACTCTTGGTCTGGCTATTGATCCACTATCATAGCCATACTTTTCCATTTTTTTATGGGTTTTCTACACCATCAAGAGAGAGGAATTATAAATCTGAAGTGCTGAGGATTTACAAGAACCCATCCCATTTGAGGAGAACCGGGAACACCCTCTTGTGTTTTCCTCCCAGGAGCCATTAATACAAAATTCATTTGATATATTATTGTCTTGTCTATTGGATGCATGGAGTAAATCTTGTTTCTTCCACTGTTTAATGTCTTCTAATGCATAGATCTAGATTTTTGCGGCATTTATCTTGATCACCTAACTGCAGATCTGAAGATATTAGCAGTCATTTCTGCTGTAGGGTTGTTTGTTATGCGCAGCTAAAGTGGTCTTTTTTCGTACGCATGGAATTAAGATTCATACTAACACATGTGAGAGCAATAAAGGAGAGAGTTTTGAGGACTATTTGTTAGCGTAAATTATTAACGCAAGTGTACGAAAAGAGCCTACTTTATCCGTGTGTGACAAATAGCCCTAACAACAGAAATGACTACTTGACCCTTCAGATTTGCAGTCGATAGTTAGAACAAATGTTGAAAAAACCCAGATCTATGTAATAAAAATAGTCAAACAATAAAAAGAAATAGTAATTACTCCATGCATCCAAGAGACAAGACACGATATAAATAATGTTTTATATATTATTACACTTGGTGAAGGGAACAAATAAGTGTTACTAGTCCCCTTCAATGGGATGGGTTCTTGGTTGTCCTCAACACTTCAGTTCCATAAGTTTCTCTCCCTCAATGGTGCAGAAAACCCAAATGTATTAAACTCTATGGGAGCTCAAGAAGCAAAAGAAAATAGTAGCGGCAATGAGAATGATCAAATCGTGACAATGAAAGTGATCAAAGTGAAGAAAGAATGGAAAATCCCTCATATTTATAATGAAATATTGAGCTATCCTCGATAATGGCGAATAATAAAATATTATTAACCAAGATCTAGATCTAACCGCTTGGAATATTTTATTATATTTTGGTTGAGGGAAAATGTATTTAAATTGGTTAAACCTTTATTTAGAAATAATAAACAAATAAATGATTTGTTTATCATCTCAAGAATGTGGTTAAAGAATAATAAACAAATAATGATTTGTTTAATTATTCTTAGGTGATTTAGTCAAATTTAACAAGAAAGAATAACTAAATAATGATTTAATTAATTATTCCTAGAGAAAAATAAGAAAAATAATGATTTATCTAATTATTTTTCATAATTGGGTTAAATATGATGAGGAACATTATTTAAACAATGGATAATTAATTATTCCTAGAGGAAAATCAAATAAATAAGGATTTATTTAATTATTCCTCATGGGGTTTCTTGTTTAAACCAAAAATAACTTAATAAATTATGGGTTATTAAATTATTTCCTATAATGAAAGCTATTTTACTATGGTAAAATTGGTCTTACATGGTGTACTTTGATCCATCTAATTGTAAATGGTTAGATTACCAAATTTTGGTGATAACAGATTGCCCCCCAATGTGCGAGCGTTAGGAGCTAATCGTATGACCGAAGTATGTTGTAAGAACACAATCACTAGACACCGAAGGGTAGTCAGAGAGAGAGAGAGATACATAGACGAAGCGAAGCGAGAGAGGACAATGACTAAGGGGGCGAGACCTACAAATGATATCAGTCTCCTTTGATGTTGGGGTACCTGTTCTCAATGGGGCGAGGGAGGCATACCTATGCCCGTCGAGATGACAATGTAATGTTCCAAAATTTTAGCCTCCAAGCTAAATGGAACATTAGAGTTAGCAGCAGCTTTAGCTGGTGAATAAATGGGTAGAAAAGCCCATAAGTCTCATGAGGAGGATAAAAACACTCCAATTGTGAAAGGGGACACTCTTCTAGCTTAATAAAACACGTCTATATGTGAACAGGGATAAAATAAAACTGGTTCAATCCACTTTGACTAAGTCAACAACGTAGTTGTGGTGGAGGAGGAATCCAAGGAGGAATAACACAGTTTTGGAGGGAGATGTATCTTTGGATAGAGATGACCTAATTGAGTGGGGCCAAGGGCAAGAAAACTCATATTTTATATAAGGAAGAGGATGGCAGTGTTAGATGATCCAAAAATTATTTTTGGATCATGTCCTTATTCTTCATGTCCTAGATTATTATTCATGTCTGCTCAAACTTTTGCTTCCTCTTGCTGTTCAGCAGAGTAGCAGTGTTGTTTAGCACAAGGTGTTCCTGAGTGGGAATCCCACCTATTTCCTTTGAGGAGCCTCATTGGGAGAGTTTGTGTTCATCATTCCACATCAGGTTTTCAGGCCAAGCTTCAACCAACTTCATCAGCGCAGTTTTGCCGGAGATTGTGTAGTGTTGCTGGGTGCAGTAGTGGAAGGGATTGAAATCCCAACTTCTGAGCTAGTTTCTCATTGGAGGGAGGTTTCCTTCACTTGAGGCACCTGTTTGTAGATATCCAGAGCTTATTTTAGATCTGTGGTATCAGACCACACATTTCCCATACATTCCCAGCGCTGTTCCAGCTAGGGAATGCATTATTCTGGAGGTAGTATTCAGTGCATGGTTTGGTGGCTCCGTTGCAGTGTTTCCTTGTGATTGAAAGGTTCATCCTTTCATGGGAGGGAGCCATTGAGGGATCTGCATCAGATCTGAAATCTTTCAGCCTTCTACACTCATGTACTTTAGTGTTGCAGTGGTGATTCAGTAAATTACTGAATATCCCATTTTGTATGCAGAGTGTTTGACAAGAAACCCTTGCTGGGTTATCTTGTATTTTGTATAAGGAGACTAGATCTCAGTACTTAATGCATATTTGATTAATATATGAGTAGATCTATTGTTCTCCTATTTTCTGAGTGTAAACCCTCTCTTAGACTGCGCAGTCCTTTATGGAGTAACTCTGGTATTTTGCAGTCTTGGGGTTTTAACACATTTTGGCAATCCTAGGTGTGGGAGATATGTTTAACCCACCTATTTTGATTTGTTTCAGCTCAATTCTTGGATTTAGGTTGTATATTGATTAATTTATGGGATCCAAGGGTCCATTTCAGTGTTTTATTGCAAATGTTGCTGGAAATGCGTTTTTAGTGCATGATTCATGAGCTGTTCCAGATTTGGAATATTACAGTGGTATCAGAGCATGATATCTGGCTCAGCCTATGAGATCAAGCTATCAGAGGAAGGAGAGATGGACATAAGCCATAAAGCTTCAGTATGTGAAGGAACAAAGGAAGACAAGCTTACAAAGATTCTTCCAAAATCTATGCAGAGCTTTCAAGGAGAGTTGAAAAATATGAGATTGGAGATGGGATCTCCAAATGAGGTTGCATCTAGAGCTGAATCTAGATCTACACATGGTGAGTGTGAGCATGAAGCTACACACCATGATGCACAGCCCAGTCAAGTGCCCAGAGCTATCTTGAGATGGATGGGAGGAGGAAGGATGCCTAAGAGGAGAACTCTTAGTGATTTGTTGTAGGAGTATGAATCTCAAAATGAGAGGTTTATAGATCATACTAATTTTCAAGAGTTTTTAAAGATCTAGGTGGAGAAGAGTAAGCAACAGGATGCAGGTAGATTTCTTCTATCTACTTTTGCCGGATCACCTACATGTTCAGCTGGAGCTTGGGTGAAGGAGCTAGACTCCTATCTGCAACTACACCATATTTCTGAAGATGAAGCCATCAGAGTTGCAGCACTGCATTTCAGAGGTAAGGCTCATGCATGGTGGATTTTTGAGTCTCGTTCTCTAAAAAATGCAAACACTTCCTCTTATGCAAGATTCATAGAAACTTTGATGGGAAGGTTTGGTGAAAAACTTCCTAAGGCACATGAGCAAGGAAAACTTGAGAAAACAAAACCCTTGCATGTGATGAAGGAAACCCCATTTCAGAAAAACATGGTAGGATGTGACATCTTACATTACACATTGTCGGGGGTAAGACCTCCAGTTCATAGTCTTGAACAAGAGGGCGTGGGGATCTCCTTTTCACAGGAGAATCCAACTGTTGAGATGTTGCCCATACACATTGAGGAAGATGAGGGCAACAACGCTGTCACATATAGAGCACATCCAGTGCCTCATGCAGAGGGAGGAGGAGCACATGCTCCAACAGGAGGGATTCTTGTATCCTTACAAGAAATTCCCCAGGATCTCATACATGGAGGTCCAAGCATAATCAGTGAGCAACATGATTGTGCAGCATTGTAGCTGGATGGAGGAAGTAGGGAGGAAGAACAACATCAGTTGATGAGAAGCACACACCCTTCTCTATTTCAGGAAGCCAGTGCAAGAAAGAGGCAAACTAATTTGCGCTGTAAGGGCAGGAGCAAGGTTTCCCAACCACATGAGTAGTCTACTCTTGACATTGATGTCTCACTACATGGAGGCATTCCACCTGGGAGGCCACCTGATCTAGAGTTGATGGAAGACATCTTGTCTTTGGATTCACCACTCTTGGATTTTGGAGAGGTGAAGAGTTTGGAGGAAGACTTTGGCATGGGGGATGTCAAAGTAGCAGGCAACAGCATGAGGAGAGCTTCACATGCTAGATCACCAACGTTGTCCCTTAGGAGGACTGATCCTTATTGGAGATCTTAGCTCTTGGTAGAGTACTCCAAGGATCTTGGTGCATGCATGACTCTTGATGACCCGGATGGAGATGATAGATACATGGTGGATGATGTGGTCATCTATTCATATGGCAGGATCTTCTTGACTATATTCTCTAGTCTCAAGGAGAAGTTGCTACATGCAGCACATGAGGACTTCTCTTCTATGCACTTTGAGGCATACTTCCAGTTGATGGAGGAGTTCACTTGGGAGGTCATCCAACAAGACATATATTAGCATAGGGAGAGATGCATAGCCCAGATGGTGATAGAGAGGATGTCACAGCCACCTTCCTACTCATTGGGAGTGAGGGAGAGTTTCCAGTGGAGCCATTTCAGCTCAAGACCTCAAGTACATGATGGAGGAGGTATCATTTCACATTTTGTATTGTACTTCTTTTCCTTATTTGAGTAGCATGATGTATCAAGGGGAGTTGCTTCTTCTTGCATATTGTATGATGATGCACTTGCAGCTACTTGTAGCATTGACTTTGGCTATCTTTTTGATGGTTTGTGGGGGAATCCACATGTTTCTTGGTGTGCACCATTGGCACCATCTTGTAACATCATGTTTTCATCTTATGAGGTGACTGTGGCAGCAAACAAGTGGTTGGTAAAGCACTTGTTATTTATTATTTTGATGCAGGCAAAGGATGCACTGCGCTGGTTCCATGAGCAGAACTATGATTCACTCTCTGGTTGTCAATTGGCAACTTGTTTTTATTGTACTTTGCTTCCATATATTGCTGACATGTTTATGTTCATGGGGGGCTTTGTTTGGAGAGTGGGCTTGAGAGGGAAGATGCCCATTGGGAACATTATTATCCCCACTTTATATGCTATACAGTTCAGGAGGAACCATGGGCAAACCATGATTGCCACATCACAATTTTTCTCTTCTTGTGGGAGGAACCACTTGGAGGACTTGAGGAGGCACTTCATGGCTGAATTGTTTGTTGGGGCATCATACAAGTTGACCATCTTGATTTTAATCCATGGCTTGTATAAGGGAGAGATGAGAAAGCAGCAAAAGTTTTTGTTACTGTGGTTGCACTTGGGAGAGTTTGGGCATAAATTTTCCCATACTTTTTATGATATTTCCGGAAAGAAGGAAGGCAAATTCATGGTACAAGGAGGCTACCCTTCAGCATTGAAGGATCATGAGAGAATTCCATGTAGGAAGAAGATCTTCTCACATAACAGCATGATGGTGGATGGCTTTGGCATATGGAATGTCAAAGAGAGGAGTCACGGAGCCTTATTACGAAGGCCTACAACGCTGACACATATAAGTATGTTCTTATGGATGGAATATTCCAAGGAGGGGATGTATCCCTTCTTCTTGCAGATTTTTATGAGGAGATTCTCATGGGAGGACTTATTGATGGACCTCACTTTCATCCAAGTCACTATGTATGGTAGGGAATGCATTTCTGTACTTGTTGATTACTCCATTTAGTATTTGTACTTTCTCACCATGTTTGAACAGTGCATTGCTCCTCAAGAGAGCAAGAGTATTTTTGGGTTTCATGGTTACTTTAGGGCCAATGTTTATGATGATAGTAGCCCATCTATACATGACTTTGGGCAAGTGTATTGTTAGTTTATCTATGTACAACTGATAGAAATTGATGTTTACTTCCCCATGTTGGAAGAACAAACATATACATCTTGGAACTTGTTGCAGAACCACTTGCCACATGACATTCTCAAACAATAGTTGAGAAGACTGCGTAATATCCACTTGGAGAACCTTTGGTACCATCCAAAATTGCACATAAATTTCAGCATTTTTCTGATTTGGATGCCAAATGGTGATGATGTGCCATTCATCTTGTATGGAATGGTTTGGGTTGACATGACTCATGACTTTGGAGGGAGGGTCCTTGGAGACTCAATATTCTTCTTGCCATTGGAGGGCAATCATGTTGCAGCCCGAGATCAGCATACCCTCTACACTTATCATCAGTGGAGGGGAGGACTGCGTGGGATAGGCCCTCTTTCCTATCATGTTCATTTATTTAGCCCACCTACATTTCAGGAGCACAAGGTGGAGGAGACTTTTCATGAGTTACCATGTTGGAGGGTGACTCACTTCATTTGGATGATAGCATGGGTGAGGGAGGCATTCATTCACCATGATGATCATCACTCCTACTTTGTAGAGGCCATGAGACAGCAAGCAAGTTTCCATTCACACTTTCCACGTTTGATTGATGTGGACCATTTGGTTTTGCACATTTGGGAGGAAACATTGGATTACAGTTTATTTGTAGATTCTCTTGATGCAGTGATGGAGGCTATTGATGGGAGGCCACATGAGGGAGAGGGGAGAAAATTTCCTCTCCTTATACATTTTCTTGAGGACAAGCAAATATTTTGGAGGGGAGGACTGTAATGTTCCAAAATTTTAGCCTCTAAGCTAAATGGAACATTAGAGTTAGCAGCAGCTTTAGCCGGTGAATAAATGGGTAGAAAGGCCCATAAGTCTTCTAAGGAGGATAAAAACACTCCAAGTGTGAAAGGGGACACTATTTATAGCTTAATAAAACACCCCCATGTGTGAACAGTGGTAAAATCAAGCTGCTTTGAGTAAGTCAACAACGCATTTGTGGAGGAGGAGGAATCCAAGGAGGAATAAAGCAGTTTTGGAGGGAGATGTATCTTTGGATAGAGATGAAATAATTGAGTGGGGACAAGGGCAAGAAAACTAATATTTTATATAAGGAAGAGGATGGCAGCATTATTGTTCATTTCTTAGATTATTATTCATGTCTTCTCAGACTTTTTCTTCCTCTTGCTGTTCAGCAGAGTAGCAGTGCTGTTTAGCACAGGGTGTTCCTGAGCAGGAATCCCACTTCTTTCCTTTGAGGAGCCTCATTGGGAGAGTTTGTGTTCATCATTCCACATCAGGTTTTCAGGCCAAGCTTCAGCCAAATTCATCAGCGCATTTTTGTCGGAGATTGTGTAGTGTTGCTAGGTGCAGTAGTGGAAGGGATTGGAATCCCGGCTTCTGAGCTAGTTTCTCATTGGGGGGAGGTTTCCTTCACTTGAGGGACCTGTTTGGAGAGCTCCAGAGCTTATTTCAGATCTGTGGTATCAGACCACACATTTCCCATACATTCCCAGCGCTGTTCCACCTAGGGAATGCGTTATTCTGGAGGCAGTATTCAGTGCATGGTTTGGTGGCTCCGTTGCAGTGTTTCCTTGTGATTGAAAGGTTCATCCTTTCATGGGAGGAAGCCCTTGAGGGATCTGCATAAGATATGAAATATTTCAACCTTATACACTCATGTACTTCAGTTTTGCAGTGTTGATTCAGTAAATTGCTGAATATCCCATTTTGTATGCAGAGTGTTTGACAAGAAACCCTTGCCGGGTTATCTTGTATTTTGTATAAGGAGACTAGATCTCAGTCCTTAATGCATATTTGATTAATATATGAGTATATCTATTGTTCTCCTATTTTCTGAGTTTAAACCCTCTCTTAGACTGCGCAGTCCCTTATGCAGTAACTCTGGTATTTTGCAGTCTTGAGGTTTTAACACATTTTGGCAATCCTAGGTATGGGAGATATGTTTAACCCACCTAGTTTGATTTGTTTCAGCTCAATTCTTGGATTTAGGTTTTATATTGATTAAGTTATGGGATCCAAGGTTCAATTTCAGAGTTTTATTGTAAATGTTGCTGGAAATGCATTTTTAGTGCATGATTCATGAGCTGTTCCAGATTTGGAATATTACAGACAAAGTACAAAGAATGATAGTGGGCTCAACAATATGAGACTGAGTAATAAAGTACATGATAAATGGTACATGACATGTTGGCATAAAATGGGCCAGACAAAAATATAATGGATCCCACATATATACTGCACTTGGAGGAACATGAGTTAGGATTGAATACAATAATATTTGAGTACATGAGACATAATAACAACCAAAGAAGTCTTGTTAAACAAGAAAGGGATCTGAAAATATGAATGGATCATCTGAATGGTACATGCATGCGATGGGCATTGTAAGTAGCTAAAACCGAACCCGTCAAATCTACGGAGCTGCATCTGAGGTTGTAGCATAATATGAGGTCATACGAGCATGTGGGGGGCTACCTGAAGGGCCACCCCCTCATGAGGTTTGAAACATCTCACACACACCCGAGAATCATTGGTACAATATGCTAGATCACTGAACCATCAAGTATATGAATCTCAATCATGCAATAATGAGTTGAGGCCGAGCGAATGAGAAATAACCAAGTCAAAGGGAAATGATGATTCCCTTTGCTTGATCTGAGGCACTGAACAAGAATGGAAGCTGGAACCAAGGTACATAACCCTCTAGACCTGTCTTCTAGAATGAATGTGTTGATGTCAACAGAAGGAGGTCCACCATAGGTGAGGCAATGATGAGTCCTCAACTAGGGCACAAGGGATCATAGTAAATTGATTGATGGACTGACACCAGGGATGATGATGGAATAGGGGATATTGAGTAGCGGACGTATGACTTCCCTTGTCAGAGCATGAAAAACATGGATGACTTGGAAATGACTGACTCGACTCCGGAGGGGATGGGGGACAATACGACTGGGGGAAAAAATGGGCGACACGAGAGGAATACAAGGAAAAAATGGATGGAATACTGTAACAGGAGGCAAAGGGAATCGGGATAGACTCCATGAATGCAATGATGAATCAACTCAGATGCTTTGAACAAGGGTGACTCAATGATGCTGCCATACAATATAGGCCCAAGGGGGACCATGAAAAATATTGTTACTCATGACGAAAATCAACACACGCATTGATAAGTATGAAGGGAAAGTGGTGCCCAAAGTACAAGCAACGCATGTGGATAAATTCGATTTTAAGAGACGGTAAAGTGAACCTTCTTGGAAAAATGGCTTCGTGCTGAAGTGTAAAATTACCAAAAACAAAAGAAGACCCATTATAGTGCTCAGTGAGAGCTTTCCAACGGGTTGACGGTTCATCAAACCAGGCTACGGTTTGGTCGCAATTGGCGAAGGAAAATTTAGGTTTTTTCCTTTAAAAGGGTGATTTCCCTCCAGTTTAATTCATTTTATAAGTGATATATGGTGGATTTGGAGAGGAGGAGAAGTCCCTAAATCTTGTGGTGATCGTAGCGGACAAACCGACAATTGGAATCAGGATCCGTCAGTGGTAGGCAAGTTTCCTAACCTTACTCTACATTTTTATCAGTTTAGTTTTTCAGATTAGGTCCCCGGGGCTCTGTGGGAGACCCTTTCCCATCCTCATGGCCGGCTCACACTTTTCAAGCTCTAATATGCGATCTAGCTCACAATTTTCAGTGGGAAAAACTGTGAGCTCGTAGATCCAGGGCAGGAAAAGTGCGAGTTGGTGCTGGAGGTGGGTTTTTTGTCTCCTAGTAGGCTGAGGGCCATGGTTAGCAGATTTTTTATGTAGTTATATTCTTTCTGAGCTGAAAAACATGTTGGTGTTATGCAAGTATGGCATAATTAAGGATCAACTGGCGTGAAAGAGATTTGGATGCTCTTTAGGTCGAGATCCATGGGGATCAGGTGGTGCGAGGATCACTTGTTAGATATGGGGTTCTCAAGTGGGTTGAGAACCCACTGATGAGGGCATGTGAGCCCTTACTATCGAGGATAGTGAGTTATTAGGATCTGGACCAGGAGTCCTTCATGGTGCAAGGGCACATGATCAAGCTTACTATCAAGGACATTTATTTTTTGACCGGAATCCCACCACTAGGGGTGGTGGGAAACATACATCCATTTTTACCGCGTGGGTAGAATATATTAGAGTTCATGGAGCGCCATTGTAGACTGGATGCTCATGCTAAGGGCACAACCATTCCGATCAGTGATATAGAGCGGCTAGAGACACCGATTTTCGATGCAACAGTACTATAGATCTTGGGCAACCAGGCATTCCTTCACATCACTAGAGGGCAGATGATGTTGGTAGAGAGTGTTTTGAGCGGGACCTATTATGGGTGGGCCTAGATGATGCTATCATTGGTGAAACAATAGTTGTCGCTATGCAAGTGATAGGTGAACCACAATTGTGATTTTGGTACAGCATTGTGCTCGTTCTTCTTTGAGAAGATCCCCACGATATGACCTCATGTGTAGATCCAGGATGGGGGCCCACAGGAGCCTACGATGCGCCACTGGGGGTAGCTACTACGGAGAAGATGAGGGGGGGGATTCGGACGGGTGTTCCGACCTGAGTATTTCACACATTGGAATCAAATTCTGTTGTACATAAACGACTATCCATACAGTTGTATGAACTTTCAGGGGGACCTTGACTTGCTACTTCTGCCTGGTCGAGCATGGGGATCAGATGGTAAGTGAAAGTTTCTATATATTATGGTGCATTTAAAGTTTTTACAATATGTATGTGGTACTGATTCATAAGTTTTGGTATGAAGATATAGCAACAGTGAAGCCGGAAGGGTATGCGGGACCATCCACGGCGCCAGGGGCTGCGGGATCTAGTGGAGCGAGAGCAGACTAGAGACCTAATTATGAGGCTTTGCTGGAGGATGTCTGTTGCAGGTGTGATATGTTGTTGAACAATGTATTATAGCGCAGGTGGCACGATCTTGAGGACCAATACATCGAGGGATGTACAGGGCTACCCTCAGAGTGGCGAGGGGTCATGCAACGCATGGCGATGGCCGGGTAGGCAGTTTGGGATCTAAGAGCTAGTGGAGCGGAGCCATTGGTTCAGGATCCTCTAGATAGTGATTAGAGATAGGGGCATGTGGTGCCCCCATTTTGATTTTTGTAACATGTTGTGGGCATGTCAAATGCATTTAGAGTAGTGGACTAAAAACATTTATGATTTTGTCGATACATAATATGGATATCCATATTTTTATATATGATGAGTATATGGTTCACCATTTGTTTTATTATTGTCTTGTGTTAAATGCATGTGATAAGTGCAAATATAGAATATTGTTTGCAATGTTATCTACATAGTGATTCTGGGCTATAGGTACACGACTGAATGTAATGGATTCAAATTCACGCACTAAGAGCTTCACTAGTAGATATTTTCTAAAAAGGACATGGTTATTCACATGATACAAACCATTCAATTGCATGAAAATCAAGAAGGAATCGAAATGAACATGAAGATGAAGGATTTGATGATCAAGGGAATTGACTAACAAACCTATCATTGGATCATATTCTGCTTGGTTATTGGTGGCAGATCCAATGCATACATCATTGGAGAGGATTAACGAGTGCTTAGGGGGTAAAAATGGCCCAAGGTGTTGAGGCTAGATTCCGGGAGAGGTGACTTGCACCAGATGAGGGTGAACAATGCAAGCTACCTAAATGCATGATATAAATAAATACACGCATGTCAATGGGAGATGCTATGGGTAAAATTTCTTGAGGTAAAGTGCATTGCGAGGGTTAGGAAAGAGTTGGCCTTCGAAATACTCTAGAAGGTATGCCCCCTTGCTCAAATCCTTACTAATGATGTAAGGTCCTAGCCATAATGAGTCAATCTTGCCATGACCAAGGACATCATGAGCTTGGTCATACACTAGAACAAGATCACCTTCATGGAAGGTACGAGGGTGGAATTTTCGGTCATACTGGGCTTTGGTGCTTTTCTTGGCTGCTTCAATGGTTCACAATGCAACACGACGGTCTTCGGAAGCACACTCAAGCATGATAAGTCTTTGTTCTAAAGGTTGGGTTTCAGGGAGAAGTTCGACGGCTATGTGAAGGGAGGGGATTGGTGAGCCTTGGTATTGCACCAAGAGTGCTGCAACTCCCAGGGGTTGCCCTACTTTACTTTATCAACCCGAGGTTCGTACAAACTTTGAGGTGACAATGCTATATACACAGTAGATGCATTCTGTTCATGTCATCCTCTTCTGCTTTACGAAATAGTGCTACTTCTATGGGTTCTCAGTGAAGACTCTTCAATGAAACTAAACTAAATTGTGGAAAGGAAATGACAAAAATGGAAATAATTTAATGTGCAGGAAGGAAATTATTGTAAGAAACTAAATTAAATAGCTGAAAAGAAATGACAGGAAGGAACCTAATTTAATTTGCAGAAAAAAAATAGTAGAAAGGAAACTAATCCTGAACCACACTTAACTTGGCCAAACGGCTAAATGAACTCTACTTATCCTATGATCTATCTACCATGCTTCTATCCATGCAACTAGGCTATCCATGACTTAATTCTAATTAAAAAGAGTTAATTTGCATCTTGGAGGGTAGAAAAAGGGATAAATGAGGTTAATGGGGGGTTTAACACATGAAACTAGGTTTGGAAGTGGAAAGAGGGGGTTAAACCCTTATGAAACTTTACTATAGCACGATAAATGGCTTTGGAGCAGAAAGAATTCAAAAGTGCGATGGAGGACAAAAGTTGCGATGTGCGCTGTCATAATCGCAATATCGCAAGTTTAAAGGGATAGCGGTAAAGGTTAACAAAATGAACTAAAATGTGTGAAGTGTGATTTGCGATGCGGTAAAAGTTGCGGGTTGCGATCTATGATGTGGTAAGTTCAGCGAAGTGCGAAGTGCGATGAGTGACGTGGCGAAGTTATTGCATTGGCGGAATAAGTGGTAAGTGTTATGCGAAAAGGTAAACCGTGTGATTTTCCATTTCACAATATTGCAATCGCAAGAATGAGCGGTAAGTGTTTAAAGGTAAAAGCTAAAATGTGTGAAGTTCGATTTGCGATGGGTGACGTGGTGATGGGACCGATGGCGGGGCGTGATTTCGCAATATCGCAACCGCAAGAGCAAGTGGTAAGTGATTAAAGGTAAAAGCTAAAAAGTTGCGATTTGCGAAGTATGATGTACGGTGGCAGGAGACTCGAGGAGCAAAGGCGGAGGTTGGGTTTTCGATGGTTTTTAATGTTTTTTCACGTGTTTTGCATAAAAAGGGTAAGGCAGTTGCGAATGAAGAAAAACAAAGAAATAAGGCTTTGAAGGGCGTAAGTGCGTTAGGTAAAGAAAAGGTAATTACATCGTTAAGATGAGAAGAAAATGAGGGGAATGGAGGCGTAAGAGCAATGCTCAGAAGTGAGACACACTTGCTGATTCATGCACGGGAAACATGCATAAATGCAGGATGAAAGAGTGAAAGAAAGGCTTGGACTTGGTAATAAAATTCTTCCCAAAACTCAAACAAAAAGAAATTTTGGCCTATGGGAAGGTCTACCCTACCCGAACTCTACTGATAGAGATGAGAGGGGGAGGCTTGACCACAATTTTTGGAGTTTTTCCTCTATTTTACTATGCATAAGCAATTAAAAAACTACAACAACACAAAAACTAAACAACAATGAAACTATCAGAAGCATATCTAACTTAAATGGTAGAAGCAAAACTAGCTAAATGACAGAAAGGAAATGATAGCGACAACAGAGAAGTTGAGGCACATGGATTGGGCCCTAACCCACGAGCCTAGCCCTCTGAAACTTAAATCAGTCAAATGAAATTAGTCTGCTCATTTCATAAAAGAATAACTTATTACATCTCTGAGAGTTTGATCACTAAATAAAACAAAAAGCTCAATAACTCACAACAATAGTTCTGAATGGAATCGAGACTAGAATAGACTAACTCCTCCTAGCTCTAACACTGCTCTATTTATTCGATAGGGCAGCTACCAACAACTCCCTCAAAAATGGTGATTGAGTCCACTTGACTCTCAGTGAACAAGGATTGGGCGCACTCCTCTTTGAGTGGCTTGGCTACCTTTGGAAGTCAAATTGCTGGAGAGAATCCTTGGGGATCCTTTGGCTGCTTTTGGAATTCGAATTGCTGGAGAGAATATTTGAGATCCTTTGGCTGCCTTTGAGGGTGGAAAATCCTCCTATAATTCCTCTTTGATGTCTCCTCCGAGTCTTTATGATAAAATCCTTATAAAAATGATTAATAATTCATGATTTTCTACACTCAACCTTATATTAGGCACTCAGAGTATGTTAGCCTTAATCGCCACCTATACTAGCATCATAAAACCAAATAATAATAAAAATGAAAGAAAAATAGATCTAAGAAGGAAAAAATGTGACTATTAACCCCTCCAAATATGTCTAATGATGGAGCTCATCATCACCCCCCTACTGAATGGTTGCTCATCCTCTGAGAAACTAATCCTCCTCCTGCATTTCCTTTAAGGCTCTGACAGCCCCCCCTGATTTCCTGAGGAAGAAGTGTGGGAGTTTCCCCAAGGGGGTAAAAACCATTATTCTTTTATGCATTCTCCCATTCTCTATCTTTTGCATTTGTGTCCTCGTCATCAGTTAGCCCCAACAACAAAGGTGGGCTGAGCTTTAGTTCCAACCATTGGATCTTTTTGGCCTGCATGGCCTTCTTGTATAATGGTGCCCTTTCCAATGCACCCCTCAGTCTTTCTGGAGTATGGTACTCCCTGTTCTTGAGGCTGTGAGGGAGGTTGTTCCATCTCCTATGGCTGGCCATAATGCACTCATCTTCTATATTCTTAGAGACATCATCAAAGTGGCCTATCACCTGGTTTTGAGTCTGAAGGTAGCTTTTAACCAGTGCAGGTCCCTTTCAATCTCTCGATGGTTAAGGATGAATCCTCTTGGGCTGAACAATTCCAGTCTGATATATAAGGGTTCTCTATTTCTTCTTCCCATGACCTTCCATATCTCTTTTGCTATAGTGTCTTCATTCACCATCCAAGATGCTAGAGCCTAGTAATGGCATATCCCCCATTGTAGGATTGGGGTCCCAAATATCTAGATTTGTCAGCACAAATTTATGCACATAAAACTCTGTCGTCTTTGCCTGATCAACCATGTTAGCTTGCTTGTAGAAATTCATGAATTGCCTACAATATTGGAAAGGTAGTGATCCATGGGAGGTTAGAGTTTTTATTTGAAATAGAAGCCATTGTTATTTGAGGTACACGGCATATGATTCAGAGGGGAATCTATGTTGAAGGGTTTATATGCATAAGTCTGCCATGGTGGCTACTTGCTCCTCTTTTTGCTGCAATTACTCCTTTAGTGCTACATTCTCTGTCTATGCCTTCTGCAACTGCTCCTTCAGAATTATCTCTTCGATTCTTTCCTCCCCCCTTGGTGATTCTTCAATGATAATCGGGCTCGTGGGAGAAGTTTCCGGCTCTCTCTGGTTCTTGTCATCTCTGGAATACCTAGAGGTCTGCCTTTTTCTCTTTGCGCTCAAAGGAGCTATGGTGGAAACTATCTTTTTGTATTGAGGGGATGTGGTGCTGTGTTGTGAGTCTATTTCTCGCCCACTTTCTTCTATCTCTATGACCTCTATGGCCATCTCTTCTATTTTTCTTTGGCCCTTTGTCTCTTCCTCTTTTTTTTTTTTTCCTCTTCTTCTTTAAGCGCTGCATGCTTTTGTCAGTCTCTCTCCCTTTAAAAATTTTCAATCTACTGGTTTAGATGAGACAACATCTCCTTTTGTTAGATAGTGCAACTAATTTTGGAGTGCTTATATAACTCGGCTTAGCTCCAGTTCTGTTGTATACAATTGTTTCCTTCTCTTGTTAGTTCAAGATGGGTTGCGTGTTTCCTCCCCTCGTTCTTTTCTACTCCACTTGATTTAAATTATTTTCTTTTGCATGCCCAGGTGGCATGTACTTCCAGTTTTATTCCAGTTATACCTCACAATGGTGGCCGAGTTAACTGGCCACCTTTCTGCCCCTTAAACCCAAAGTCTACAAATTAATTATTGCTGGCTATTATGGAAGCATAACAAGGGGTGAGAAGCTATACCTGAGTTTACCTGTTGTTTCCACGGCGGTTGCAGGAGCTAGAGGTTGGAGATAGACCTTTTAGATGCTGTGTTCCTCACCATATTCCTGTACTATGAATGAGCAACTTCCTGAATGAGTTTTCAGATGTATTGATGTGGAGCGGAGCTGAGGGTAGGATGGTGGAAGAGGAAGTGGAGTTAGCGAGACTTTTTGACACAGAAAAGAGCAGAACAAAGGCCACAAGAGGGCTATTGATGGCGTAACAAGGTGGTGGTGGGGTCTTGCCCGCACATCGCAAATCACAAGATTTATGTGTGCGCAGCAAAGGGTAAACGGTAAAAAGTGCGATGTGCAAAGTGTGATGGCCGGACAGAGGTGGGGTCACTCGCACATCGCAAATCGTAAGATTTATGTGTGTGTAATGAAGGGTAAATGGTGAAAAGTGTGATGTGCAAAGTGCGACGGCCGGATAGAGGTGGGGCTGCCCGCACATCACAAGTCACAAGATTTATGTGTGAATATCAGAGGTTAAATGTTATATTTTACGAAGTGAGAAGTGCAGGGGTGAGGAAGGTGACATGGTAGATGGATGGCAGGCTGATTACGTCACTACTGAGGTGCTCTGGGGTATAACGAACCTCTCAGGGGTCTGCCCCTGTAGCTATCATGAGCCGTAGATATGTGGTCAGCGAACTTCTGGCGGAGTCAACTGCGAAGGCACCAACACTGATAACCTGTGGGTTGTTTGTGCCCATGGGCTTCTGCTGATCTGAGATTATCATTCATTTCTTTAACTCCCACTTGAAAATTAGCACGGGCATTAATCCAAGATGTGCAATGAATGATGTGGTGTGGCGGAAGTGGGGGCCGCCCCGTCCCGTGCTTGAAGCGTTGGGCCTTCATCTTACCCGCTCCAGCTCTTCATGTGCTTGACTTTGATGTTGCCTTATCCCTTCAAAAGAATAACAAGCCAACATGTGGCATTCTTGTTCTCTTGGAGTTTGTTATGCAGCTTTCCTTCTTGTTCTTCTTGGCAGTCCATGAACAACTTTGTTTTTTTTGAAGGAGCTTCGTGATGTTTGTGTGTTGCTTTTCTTGCTATATTGTGCTCAGGAATCGAGGAGTGTGGTGTATGGAGGTGATGGAGGAAGTTATGAAGATGAATGGAGTGAATGATGGGATGGATGGTAAGATAAAAGAAGAGAAAAGAAGATGAATGATTCCCTGTGTTTCCAAAAACCATTAACAACCTGCAAAACAACAAACACAGAAAACACAAAGATGCAGATGATTTTTTTTTTCTCTTTTTTTTTTTTGAAAGAAAGTGGGCTGCCTCCATGGAGGTTTTCAACCCAAAAATTTATCTTGGGCGCCTCAGAGATATTTTCACCCATGGATCTTTATTCTCTTTTTCTCTTTTTTTTTTTAGCAAGTGAGTTGCCTCCATCGAGGTTTTCAACCCACAAGCTTATTCTTTTTTCCTTTTTCCTTTTTTTAGGAGGTGTAGAAAACTATGGAGTTTCCCATCACATACACCTCTCTGATTATTGAATTTATGAACTCTGCCTTTGACAAAGGCTTCTTGTAAATTTTAAGTGTGTGACCATTGACAAGCAAGGGGATTCCTTCCTCATCTATGGTTCTGATTTGAACTGCGCCATTATCAAAAAAAATTTCCACTTTGTAAGGTCCTAAACATCTTGTCATCAACTTGCCTTTAAAATATTTGAACCTTGAATCATACAACAACACCCAATCTCCTTCTTGGAAGGTCTTTTCTTTGATGTTCTTGTCATGCCATACCTTCCTTTGCAGCTGAACTACCTCTATGTGAAGAAGTGCTTGCATTTTGAACTCATCCATTTCATTTAGTTGCAACAACCTCTATTTTTGAGCATTTGATAGATCGAGATTTAATTCAGCTGCCATTCTTAAAGTATTGAATTCAAACTCAACTGAAAGTAGAGCTTTCTTACCATAGACTAGTTCATAAGGAGTGAATCCTGTTGTTGTCTTCCAAGTAGTGTTGTAGGCCCAAGTAGCTTCTACCAATCTATCTGCCTAGTATTTTCTGATGTTGCTCACAACCTTGGTGAGGATGCTCTCTAAAGCTCTGTTAGTTACCTCTACTTGGCCATTCGCCTTAGGGTGATAGGCAGTAGAAGTTCTATGCTTAATCTTGCGCTTCCTCAAAAGATTCTCAATGAGGTGAGAGGTGAATTGTGCTCCCTGATCAATGATTATTTCTCTGAGGTATCCAAATTTGTAAAACACATTCTCCCTCAGAAATTCTACTACTTTCTCCTCGGTTGCTACCTTCATTGATTTTGATTCAACCCACTTTGTTAGGTAATCAGTGCAGACTATGATATACTTATTTTTTCCGGATGGTGGATCGATTGGTCCAACAAAGTCCAGGCCCCACTTATCAAATGGCTCAAGAGACACCTGCGGATGTAAAGGAATTTTATCCCTTTGTGTGGGTTTCCCCATCCTTTGGCACTGGTCACACCTGCTAGTGTATCTTCTGGAATCTTGGTGAAGGGTAGGCCAATAGTATCCTGCCTGCAAAAATTTGTAAGCAGTTCTCTTTGCAGAAAATTGGCCTCCACATGGGCTGTCATGAAATTCAAAGAGGATATCAAAAAATTCTTCCTCCCTCACACACCTCCTTAGGATTTTATCAGGGCCTAGCTTGAAAATATTTCCCCCAATCCATGTGAAAGGGGCATTTTTTATGATGATTCTGCTCCTCTCCCTGAATGAAAGATTAGGATGGAGTTTTCAAGCAACCAAGTAGTTGGCTATATCAGAAAACCATGGTGAGAGTGCTGATATGGAAAAGAGGTGATCATCTAGCAGTTGGTCATCCACCATTCCTTCTTCACTTGCAGGGAGAACTAACCTGGACAAAAAATCTGCAACAACATTTTCCTTTCCAGGTTTATCAACAATAGTCAAATCAAATTGTTGCAAAAGTAGCAACCATCTAGTTATCCTATCATTTACATGTGGTTTTTTCATTAAATACTTGATGGCTACATGGTCAGTGTGGACAAAGGTCTGATATCCAGTGACATAATGCCCGAATTTTTTCAATGCATGGACAATGGCTAACATCTCCTTCTCAGTAACAATATAATTCAGCTTGACCTTTGACAGATTATTGCTGATGAAATAAATGGCATAAGGGATTTTGTCCTCTAATTGTCCTAATGCTTCCCCTACAACTTTGTCAGATGCATCAGTGTGGATGTGGAAAGGGAGAGTCCAATTTGGACCTTGGAGGATGGGGGCAGTAGTCAACTGTTTCTTAATGAGCTCCAAAGCCTCTTGACAAGGGCCAAACCAAATAAATTGAGAATCCTTGGCAAAAACCCAAATAATGGCGAAGCCATCTTGCTGAAATCTTTGATGAACCTTCTATAGTAACTAGCTAAGCCTAAGAAACTCTTGACATCTTTCTGCTTTTGAGGAGCAGGTACCATTTTGATAATAGTGATTTTGTTCGGGTCTACCTGTATTCCTTCTTGGGATATGGAGTTTCCTAACAACCCCTGCTTTCTTCAGGAACTCAAACTTTTCTGGGCTCAAGGAGAGATGCATCTCAATGCACCTTCTTATTACTTTACACAAATTAGAGAGAGCTTCCTGGAAGTCATCCCCATATGGTGTGAAATCATCGATGTAGATTTTGACAGAGTCCTGGACTAACTGAGAAAAGATGCTCAGGACAGCCCTTTAGAAGGTGGCTAGGGCATTGCATAACCCAAAGGGTAGGACTCTATAAGAAAAGGTACCCCAAGGGTAGGTTAAAGTAGTATTATCCTGGTATTCAGGGCTGATTTGAATCTGATTGTACCCACTAAACCCATCTAAGAAGGAAAAAAACTTCTTCCTTGCAAGGCCATCCAGGACTTGGTCTATAAATGGAAAAGGGAAATGGTCTTTCTTCGTGGCTTTGTTAAGTTCTCGATAGTCAATAGAAATTATCCACTTCCCATTATTCTTTGGGACTAGGACAAGAGGAGATACCCACTCACTGTCGGATATAGGATATATGAACCCTGCATCCAATAGTTTATGCATCTCTTCTTTAACTATGTCCTTTAGATCCGAGTTCATCCTTCTTTAGGGTTGTCTCACAGGCTTGCATCCTTCTTTGATGTAAATGTGATGCCTACACACTAAAGGATGCACCCCTTTCATGTCCTTGTAATCCCAAGAAAATGCTTCAAAATTTTCTTTCAAAAGCTGTAATAGCTGCTTCTCTTCTTCATTCGAGAGGTTTGGGTTGATTTTCAGAGATCTGGATGGGCAAAACTCAATAGCCTTGGTGGTTTCAGAGGTTGTCTCAACTGAGTGCACTTCTATCCAAGGTTGGATTTCAGACTCTTTGACTAAGGTTTCGAGAGGAGTGTTAGTGGAGGACTGGTTTTGAATGGCATGGTCGACGAGTTCATATTCATCAAGCTGCCCCCCTCTAATAATAACATCTATGGTACACATAGGGGAAATTTTATATAACTCATCTTCTCCATCCTCCAACCATATAGGGAGATCATGATCAATGGAAGGCTGGGCTGGAGGATATAACACTAGCTGTTTAGACAAAGGCCCATTTTTTATAGTTATGTTTCCAGCCCGACAACTAATATAAGCATTCGCAGTGGCTAACCAAGGTCTCCCTAAGATGAGAGGATAACCATTAAACTTTTTTTTTTGTTTCAAGACTAGGAAATTTGTAGGATACTCCCAAGAGTCAATGGTAACCATAACATCCTCAACAATTCCTTCCGAAGTTACTGTGGACCGATCTGCAAGTTGCAAAACTGTTGTGATTTTCCTCAAAGTCCCTTGGAGATTAAGTTTCAAGATAGTTTCCTTGGTCATGATATTGATGGCAGCCCCTAGATAAATCAGAGTGTTGGGGACTAGAACACCATATATATGCACATAAAAAACTGGACTACTAGGGTCCAGGTATTTTGGAAATATCACCTTCTCCAGCATCAGGTTAGACAGTTGTCCTACCACATTGTTGGTGGGGGTATCTCTCTTCCTTCTCCGAGGTTTCTTGAAGAACTTTTCTTTGATGAGCCTATTGTAGATAGGGACATCCTTAATGGCCTATAGAAGTGGTATATTTACACACAAATTTTCCAATTCTCCCAGGAGTTCAGTCTCCTCTGGGGTGTGCTGACTAGGGTGGATCAAGCGCTGGGGAAAAGGAGGTTGTTGGATTTGAGTGTTATCTTCTTCCTTTTCCTCCTCAACCTCTATAGGTGGAGATGGGGGATGGTTGTCTAGGAGTACTCTTCCCGAACTGAGATTAACCTCTTGTATCTCCACAACATAAGCAGGATGGGATGTTTCTCCACTGGGAGCCTATTGTGCCTGTCTGTTGTTCGGGTTCGGATTGGGCTATGTAGGTATAGGTAGCCTAGGTGGAGCAACATGAGTTAGTTGAGGTTGAGGTTGGGGTGGAGGCATTAGATCAGGTAGTTGATTTTTTTGAGGCCTCCACCCTTGGGATGGATTGCCCCACCAAGGTTGATGTGGAACATACTGCTGAAATAGTTGGTTTACTGGCTGAGGATGATATGAAGGGTTGTAAGGCCAAGTAGGAGGTGTAGACCAGGATGGAGGAGTGGGGGTGTACCAAGGTTGCATGGGTACACTCTGATTGTTGTAATAGTAAGAGTAAGGTGCACCTTACATACCTTGTTGATATGGCCGAGAGCCTTGATGCCTTCTCTGGTTGATGAAACATAGTTGCTCTGGCATTGTTTCCCCACCTTTATATACAACTTTAAGTCCAGGTAAGGAGGGACACTTGTGTATGGCATGATTCTCTTCATAGACTAAGCAAACTTATATGACATTTAGTGGACAGTCATTTCTTAGGTGCTTCTTGGTACATCTAGGATAGAATATGGCCAGGAATCTCTCTGCTTCCTCTTGCTTCCTTTTGACCTGCATTGTGTCCATTTGAAAAGAAAAGGTGTGCATCATGTCACTCTTGAAGTCCTCTAACATGTTTCCAATATCATGTTTTATGAAGGTGGAAGAGGAAGGGGTATTGGATTTTCTTTGGCTGGCTCTTCCCTTCTTCCTAAATGCCCTAAAATGGTTCCGGAAGATAGTTTTGATTGTTTCATACGGTTGTTGGTAGATATCTCCTCCTGATAACATATCCAAGGTTTATATCATCTCTTCACTGATCCATCGAAGAAGTACAAGTTTAAGTGAGTCAAGATCAAGATTACAGTTGGCTCTCTTATAGTTCAATTGAAACCTCTCTTCATAATCCTCTAAGGATTCATCAAGCCCTAGAGTCATCCTAAATATCTCATCCTTAGTTTCCTTGGACCTACAATAGTGTTTGTACTTGCTGTTGAAGGTCTCTTCCATCTGTGCCCAGGTAGTGATGCTATCCTTGGCAGACCCATGAACCAACGCAAGGCTCCATCGTTAAGGGTGGATGGGAATTACTTCAACTTCTGATCATCAGAGGTGTAGTCATAAATCCTACAAACAACAAGAAATTCAAACATGAACGTGTCAGGGTCCTCAGAGGTAAGTCCATGGAAGTGTGGAAGAGATGAGGGGCTAATGTTTTTCATCTTAGTTTCCCCATCTGCCTCTCTTATGGGAAAGGCTCTTTGGGTCCCAGCGATGGTTAAGATAGGTGAAGTATGTCCCTAAGTTGAAACAAGGTCTTCTTCTTCTTCCCCAATAGGATCCTCAAAATATCAGAAGGCTCTCCTATAGGGGGTTCAATCTCACTGCCACTGAAGAATAGTGAAAGGTGGCTAGGAGGTGATGTGGGGGTTTTACGTAAGATTTGTCTTTGGGTATTCCTAGTCCTACGAGGCATGAAAATAAAATCTTTTTGTATTTTTTCAATATTTATGAAATGACACAAAAAGAAATGAAAGCAGAATAGAATGCTAAAAACAAAATCAAAACATCTACTAGACACCTCCTCGGCAATGATGCCAAAAAGTGGTGAGCCCTGATATTGCACCAAGAGTGCTACAACTCCCAGGGGTTGCCCTACTTTACTTTATCAACTCGGGGTTCATACAAACTTTGAGGTGACAGTGCTATATACACAACAGATGCATTCTGTTCATGTCATCCTCTTCTGCTTTATGAAAGGGTGCTACTTCTAGGGATTCTCAGTGAAATTTTTCACACTTAAATGAAACTAAACTAATTTGCGGAAAGAAAATGATAGAAATGGAACTAATTTAATGTGTAGGAAGGAAATTCCTGTAAGAAACTAAATTAAATTGTTGAAAAGAAATGACAGGAAGGAAACTGATTAATTTGCAGAAAACAAATGGCAGAAAGGAAACTAATCCTAAACCACACTTAACTTGGCCAAACGACTAAATGCACTCTACGTATCCTTTGATCTATCTACCTTGCTTCTATCCATGCAACTAGGCTATCCATGACTTAATTCTAATTAAAAAGAGTTAATTTGTAGCTTGGAGGAAAGAAAAATGGCTAAATGAGGTTAATAGGGGGTTTAACACATGAAACGAGATTTGGAAGTGGAAAGAGGGGGTTAAACCCTTATTAAACTTTATTATAGCGTGAGAAATGGCTTTGGAGTGGAAAGAATTCAAAAGTGTGATGGAGGACAAAAGTTGCGATGTGCAATGTCACAATTGCAATATCACAAGTTTAAAGGGATAGCGGCAAAGGTTAACGGAACGAACTAAAATGTGCGAAGTGCAATTTGTGATGCGGTAAATGTTGCAGGTTTTGATCTACGATGTGGTTAGTTCAGCGAAGTGTGAAGTGCGAGGAGTGACGTGGCAGAGTTATCGCATCAGCAGAATAAGCGGTAAGTGTTATGCGAAAATGTAAACGGTGTGATCTGCAATTTGCAATTTCGCAATATTGTAATCACAAGAATGAGCGGTAAGTGTTTAAAGGTAAAAGCTAAAATGTGCGAAGTGCGATTTGCGATGGGCGACGTGGCGGTGGGATCAACGGTAGGGCGTGATTTCGCAATATTGAAATCACAAGAACCAGCGGTAATTGATTAAAGGTAAAAGATAAAAGTTGTGATTTACGAAGTGCAATGTATGGTGGCGGGAGACTCAAGGAGCAAAGGTGGAGGTCGGGTTTTCGATGGTTTTGAATGGTTTTTCACGTGTTTTTCATAAAAAGGGTAAGGCATCCGCGAATGGAGAAAAGCAAAGAAATAAAGCTTTGAAGGGCGTAAGTGTGATAGGCAAAGAAAAGCTAAGTACAATGTTAAGATGAGAAGAAAAGGAGGGGAATGGAGATGTAAGAGTAGTGCTCAGAAGTGAGACACACCTGCAGATTCATGCACGAGAAACAAACATAAATGCGGGATGAAATAGTGAAAGAAAGGCTTGGAATTGGTAATACAAATTCTTCCCAAAACTCAAACAAAAAGCAATTTTGGCTTGTGGGAAGGTCTGCCCTACTTGAACTCTATTGACATAGATGAGAGGGGGAGGCTTGACGACAATTTTTGGAGTTTTTCCTCTATTTTACCATGCATAAGCAATTAAAAAAACTACAACAACACAAAAACTAAACATCGATGAAACTATCAGAAGTAGATCTAACTTAAATGGCAAAAGAAAAACTAGCTAAATGACAGAAAGGAAAATATAGCGACAGTAGAGAAGCCGAGGCACATGGATTGGGCCCTAACCCACAAGCCTAGCCCTCTGAAACTTAAATCAGTTGAATGAAATTAGTTTGCTCATTTCATAAAAGAATAACTTCATACATCTCTAAGAGTTTGATCACTGAATAAAACAAAAATCTCAATAGCTCACGACAATAGTTCTAAATGGAATCGAGACTAGAATAGACTAAATCCTCCTAGCTCTAGCTCTGCTCTATTTATTCTATAGGGCAGATACCAAAAACTCCCTAAAAAATGGTGATTGAGTCCACTTGACTCTCAGTGAACAAGGATTGGATGCACTCCTCTTTGAGTGGCTTGGATGCCTCTGGAATTCAAATTGCTAGAGAGAATCCTTGGGGATCCTTTGGCTGCTTTTGGAATTCAAATTGCTGGAGAGAATATTTGGGATCCTTCGACTACCTTTGAGGGTGGAAAATCCTCCTATAATTTCTCTTTGTTGTCTCCTCCGAGTCTTTATTATAAAATCTTTATAAAAATGATTAATAATTCATGATTTTCTGCACTCAACCTTATATTAGGCACTTAGAGTATGTTAGCCTTAATCACCACCTATACTAGCATCATAAAACCAAATAATAATAAAAAATTCAAGGAAAAGAGATCTAAGAAGGCAAAAAGGTGACTATTAACACCTTCGAATATGTCTAATGATGGAGCTCAACAGGGATTTCACACTTGATCGGTAAGACTGCCTCCTTGCCAAAAACAAGGTGGAAAGGAGTAAAATCTATGGCAGTTTTAACATAAGTTCTATAGGCCCACAAAACAAGGAAGAGCATAAGGTGACAGTTGGTTTAATGCTTGTTCACCGTCCACTGAAGCATAGTTTTAAGGATTTTACTGGCAACTTCAACTTTTCTAATACCCTAGGGATAATAACACAATGAATATTGGTGCTCAAAGCCCAAAAAAGAAGATAGGTCATGCCATATCTCATGTTCGAAATGTCAGCCATGGTCAGAGACCAATTGTTTTGGAACCCTGAATTGAGCGATAACATGGTTAAAGAAAAAGAGAGCTGTGGTAGCCTTCATGTTGTTGAACATTGGCATGGCCTCAGCCCATTTGGTGAAATAGTTGACCGCCATGATAATATACTTGTGGTTACTAGTAGATGGAGGTTGACTCTCCATAAAGTAAATGGCCCACTTGCAGAAGGGACCGACTGATATGAGAGGATGGAGGGGAGCAGGTGGATCTTGCGCCTTTGGGGCAAATAGCTAAAAATTGGAAATTTTTTTGACTACTTCAATACAATCACCAAAGAGAGAAGGACAAAAATACACAGCGCACATGATTTTATGGGCGATGGCCAAACCAGAGAGGTGGCCACCACAAGCGCTGCTATGGAAGGAATTAAAGACTTTCTCAACTTCAGCGTGCATGAGACAACGACGAAGGACAAAATCAACACCGCGACGATAAAGATCGTCACCAATGAGAAGGTTGCGGGGGGCTTGGTGTCGTATACGTCATTGAACATCACGATCAAGATGGGAAGCGAACCTCTGGGTTCAAAAATAGGTAAGGATGTCACCATACCAAGGATCCTCTGAAGTAATGGTAGACAAGTGCTCATCGAGTAAATCATCATTAACCGATGGATCACACGTACCAGTAGGAAATTCAGAAATGAGTTCAGCAAGGGCTAAACCTTTCTTACTCTTGGGTGTGACAAATTCAAGGTCAAACTCCTGGAGTAATGATCCAATGATCATATTTCCCATTAATGATTCGTCGACTTAAGAGGAAATCCATGGGGTTGGAATTGGTCATGACCTTGGTGGAACGCGTAAGGATATAATGACGAAGTTTTTGGACCGAAAACACAACAGCCAGTGCCAACTTCTCTTCATGGGAGTAGGACACAGGGGGTCCTACAAGGTTCTTACTGACATAATAGATAACATGTTTGTTTATGGTGTCATCTTCCTAAATGAGGACCCTAATGACTGAGTGGGTGGAAGCTGAGATATACAGGATGAAGTCCCTCTCAAAGTTAGGAGGACTAATCAAGGGAGAAGAAATGAGAGCATGTTTTAGGGCATCAAAATACTGTTGAGCATAGTCATCCCAAACGTATGGAATGTTAGATCGAAGGAGTATTAGAAACCCATGCGCAGTGGTGGCATAGTCAGGGATGAACTGAAAAAGGAAGTTGGCTTTGCCTTGAAGGCTTTGTAACTAGCGCAAGGTATGAGGAATGGGAAGCACTAGCAAAAGGTATGAGGAATGGGAAGCTCAAGAATGACTTGAACTTTGAGGGGATCAATATTTATACCATATTTGGACACAATGAAGCCCAAGAGACGACCGATAGGAACACAAAAGACACACTTCAACGGGTTAAGACAGATATTATACTTGCGACATCAGAGAAAAACGATACACAAATCATGAATGTGTTGCACCTGAAGCCTAAAACAAGTAGTGAGGTCATCAAGGTATGCAAGGATAATATGAGCCAATTCATGGAAGTAATAAGACATGACCCACTAGAAGGTGGCTCCGGCATTATTTAAACAGAAAGGCATGATCCTATAAGCAAAATTTACCCACAGACTAATGAACACAATTTTTAACTGATCAACACGGCAGATAGTAATCTGGTTTTACCCAGAGAAACCATCCATAAAGGATAGAGCATCATGCCCCGCACACTCATCAATGATTTGGTCAATAAATGGTGCGGGGAAGTTGTCTTTGGGACAAACTTTGTTCAGGTCACGAAAGTTAGTGCAGAAATGAATCATGCCTTATTTCTTGAGAACCTAAACCAGGTTGGAAACCCATGTGGTGTATTCAATGGGTTAGATAAAACCAACCTACTTAAGCTTATCAATTTCAACTTTGATAGAATCTTGTCTAGAAGGATTGATGGGTCTCAAATTTTGACTGAGAGGATTGGCATTAGGCCATGTATCGATATGGTTTTCAACAATGGAGGGATAAAGTCTAGATTTTTCTAATAAGACCAGGTGAAAACATGAAAGAATTCCCTGAATAGCTTGGTGTAAGCCTAAATTTCTTTTAGGGTGAAATGTGCCCCCAATGTAATGTTTTGTTCAACCCCTAGTTTATTGAAAATGTTTATTTTAATGGTAGGAGAGATATTGGCCATGTTTCCTTCTTCGAAAGCATCGGGTGCAAGAATGGGACTTCTAAACCAATCAACTTCATCATGAATGAAGTCTTTAGAATCTGAATCATATTGGTCATGGGACTACTGCGGAAGGAAGTATGCATGATGGTGCATATCACCCCAGTGAAAATCAGGGGTGGTCATGGGTTCCATAATGTCTTCATCAAAATGGAAGTTAGGAGGATTGGCAGAAGAGAGACCACTTGATGCAGCAGAGCTACCTGGCGTATCTTCATGAGAAATATGGTTCACATTTACCTCCCTACGAAGGGTAGACAAAGAGCTAGTAGATGAAACATCTACCAATGTTCTGACCAAGGCGTTCGACGAAGGAGGTTAGATCGAAACAGAACGGGAAGCCCCAGAGGGGTCTTCCACCATGGATCTCATGGATGAAGACAGATATAGAATAGTGATCGAAGAGTCGATCATCTCGAGATATAGGGGAGGTATCACAATGTGTGCAGAAAAGTCCTCTGGTTCTGCTGAAGCAGAAATCACAAGTAGAGGAGTAGATGATCCACTACGAGCAACCTCTATTTCGCGAGCTGCCTCAAGGGTATCGCGAAAATCATCAAGACTGGGAAAATGATGAGAATAGCGGCCATAAAGGTCTATCAAAGCACAAGGGTGGTTCATGTGCAATGATTTGATTTTCTTAGCTGAATCGGGTAAGGTAACATGGATCTCCGAGATGTCAGATTCAAGAAACGTTTTGTTGACCACATGTTTGAGACAAGGAAGTTCAAGATAGTTTTGGGTGGCATGCCCAAAAACACTACAAAAAGAGCAGGGAGGTGTCAACTTTGGAGGCTTATATGGATTTGGAGTTGTTTTGGGAGCCTTGTCCTTAGGTTTCTTCATTTTGGCTTTGCCCCCCTCACCGGATGCTTTCGCAACAGGAGTAGGTTACTACTGAGGTGCTTGTGACACTGAAGCAAAGGGATGGGTGATGGAAACTGGTTGAACTAGGGTCAAAGCAGTCTATGGTTTGAGTTGACCAAGTGGAGTGTTTTCTAAGGGATCAATGTACCAGACTCGGATCCCCAAGGTAAAATTTTTTAGACTCAATGTAGCCATAACAGGCACCGAAAAGACTCCAGAGGGGGGAGCTAAAAACAATATCTAACTAGAACGGTAATGGCCTGGCGGAATGAATCTCAAATGATTAAGGCTTGGGGGGACCGTTCCTAGTTGAAAAATATTAGGAGAGACATTGGAAAAAGGAGAAGGTCCTTGAGGAGATGATCTTGATGGTTGTGTTGAGTGAACAACAGCAGGTTGCGAAGGTGCTGACTACTGGCTAGTCAAACCAAACCACTTTTGGCTAGCCTGAGATGCTTGCAACATGCAAACACTCGATGAAATAGGCTTAGTGATAAGACGGGGGGACTAGGGAATGAACCAAGTAAGGTAGAATATTTATAGAATCCTAGTGAAACACTAGTGAGAGGTGCAACTTGTTAGCCACCTATAAAAATTTGTCATACCAAATGGTGGCTAAATATTTTTAGGCCTTCAAGAAACAATTTAATGTCCAAATTGTGAGTTCTTGAAGTCTTATGATGATAATTATCCTTTGAGTTAATCTTCACTGCTGTTTTACTGTTAGTCCTAAAGTACCTGCTGTTTACTAAGGGAAAAAACTGTTCAAAGAGGCTCCATTTTCCATCATTTCACTTCCCTTTTCACTCACAAAGAATTCCATTTTTCACCCTCATTTCCTTCCATAAAATCCCTCAAAATACCTTCGTTTTAACCTCTAAATCATCCTAAACCCCTTTTAAACCTTATATTTCCCTCTATTTGGTTTAGAAATCCCTCCTCTCACCTATCGGAACCCTTACTTGGCCTCAAGAACCTTTGTTTTTTGTCTAAAAATCACTCTTCTGCACTACATAGGTCTTAGGCCCCTAAGGGCTTATTTCCTTAAGCTCTTCCCTCATATGACCTAAAGCCCCACAATCGGGCGCTAAAAGGCCTAAAAACCCTGTCATAACTTTACCTTTCCTCTATTTTCCTTTTCCCGACGTTATGGTCCTGAGTGAATCTAGACTGTTGATCTCTACAAATCAATGGCCATCAGGCCCCCATCTTTCTACCCATTCACCTACCTTTCCCTTTATCACTTTCAAAACCTCCGTGTTCTCTTTTAATCCTGATCGTCCATCATAAAGATCTGACAATCAGAATTAAACCCGATAACCCAGTTCTACCGGGGCCTACCATCCACCATATATAAAGCCTGCCCAATCTAATTACAACACTTGGCCCCCACTACATTCCTCTTTCGTGCAACTTCCCCATCGCATTCTTTCTGCATCGTTGGATCCGGGTCCTCCGATCCAACGGTTGACAATGCGTATCGCAAAATCTTCGCGCCTAAATTTTAACGCTTAAATTTTTTGCGAAATAGGCGGTATTAAAAATCCATGTGTCGATTGATCTATGGAATCGCGTTCCAAAAGTTAATACCGCTTACCCACCCAAATGCTGTGCGAAAACCATTAATGGTTTTCCCGAAACCACTTCTTCTCAATTTGCGCCCTAATTCAATTCAAACCCCTGATTCATTTTTCCGCCACGAATTTTCTCCTTACAATGCTACACCCATTCACCCTCATAGCTCCTAACCACCTCCATTTAACCTATGAACGCAGTCTACCATATATGCAAGATTTTTATAACAAAGTTCTTATGTTTTGCAGGGTTTTAATGGTGGTTGTTCTACGAAATTCCATAGTCACAAATAGGTGACAGTACGGGCCCAGGGTAATGATTCTGAGGCTTAAATAAACGAAGAAAAGGAACCGCGAGGTTTGAAATCCACGTTTAAATCATCTGGAGCATGATCCAAGGTTTAATAGAAACCCTCCAATAGCAGAAAATCATCTGTGAAAATAGAAAACGACAAAGGGTATCAGAATCAGGAAATTAATGTTAAAAGGTTATTAAAGCCAAAGCTTGAAGATCAGAGTTTTAATCCACCGAATAAAGATATAAAGATAGTGTTAAAGAACAAAGTCTCGAAATCGAAGATCAAGGCTTAATTAAGCCTAAACACAGATCGAAGGATAAGTCACTGTGTTTATAAAAACATAGAGATATATCAGTCAAAAGAGGCCCCCACTGCCACATCAAAGGCCATTTATCCTCTTCAGCTACTAAAGTGCCACTTGCAGCTTCAATAAATCAAAAGAAGGAATAGTAATTGCCTTAGTCAGTGATATTTTTGTTAAAGACACCAGAGTTATTGCCAGCTTGTCTGAAAGAGTTTAAAGTCAACAAAATCTGCCAAGTAGCTAAAAATTAAATGAAAACCAATTAATACATGGAAAACATCAGAGTTCTCCCCTATTGAGCCTCTCAAAGGCAGAGAAGCATTAACTTGTATTAATTGAACTAGAGACCTTTTCTTTCATCCCACCTCCTCTTTCTTCTATAAATACTTCTGAAGAAGATGAGATGTTTGTTGGTCTCTGGATATCTGTTGCATGTAAATAGTTTTTTGAAGCTGCTGTAGCCCTGTTTGTAATTGAAGATACATAAGCTGAGATGAGAAGTTTGAAGCTGTAGAAACCTACTGGACTTGATGATTGTAACTCGTTTGAACATCAAATACAAATAGTTGATTTATGGGATCCTGGTCTATGTCAATGGTGATGTGTTTCTCACTATAATTGTTATTTTTCTTTATGTTTCCATTTTGTCCACTTTTCTCTGATAAATAACATCAAATATAGATTAGGATTTACTCCCGAAGTACCCTAAATCTCACTGAAAATCTTTATTCTTTATGTTTTCTGCTGATTGTTTATTTGAAGGTAATTCAATAGAGTATAACCAGTGAAGTGTTAGTAAGCCCATATTTCCTGAGTACAACTTGAGATTTTATCTTTAAATGTTCTTGAGAATTTTGCTAATTAAAGCTGAGCTAGAGAATTTTATGGTTAGCCCTATCCTCTGGTTTATCTCCAACAGTTGCTTTGAAGAGTTCCCTTAAGAGTATGTTGAAATCAGGCTAGTTTCAAATTACTTACCTGATCTTAGACTACTTTTTATGTTTATCATGAATGTTTTCCTTTTGAATACGCTGAAAGCAGGCTAAGTTAAAAGTCTTTACTTGATCTCAAGCTATTCTAAGTGTTTTTAATGTTTTCTATTGAAATTACATCAAAAGCAGGCTAGTTTAGAAGTACTTACCTGATCTTAGATTACTTTTGTGTCTTTCCTTAAGTGCATGCCAAAAGCAGGGTAGTTTCAAAGTACTTACTTGATCTTAAGCTGCTCTTTGTTTCTTCATCTGTTTGATTTCCCTCACTCCATTTCTTATTGTTTCATTCCATAAAATCAACTTAAAGAGATCCTTTGACATAGATGACTTGCCCCATGGGCCACTCTTGAACCTTGAAGTTTCAATTAAACCCTCTTATGACTCCATAGCCCAATGGATTAAAGCTGATCATTGCCTATCTTATTAGCTGAACCATTCTTCTACCTATTTACATGTTCCCCTTCATATAGAATTCCTTCACCTTCATCATATCCTTGCCCAACCAAAACCAAACAACAAACCTTGTTCTTCATAACTAACTGATGTGTATCCCCAAACGCTTAAAGATCATATCTATTTAAACTCCTTTATAGAGAGATCCCTCTATAAATATATGATGTAACTTTGGATCGACTTCATCGGTTTTGATATGAGCCAAATGACATTTGTATTTTCCAATCTTGCAAACTACGGAGACCTAACATTCTGGTGACCATACTCGGGAATTATGAGTAAAATCCTTAAAAAAAAACACTCAGCATTCAGTGCAGTATAAATAGGTCTCTTCAAGCACTACCAAATCAAATGGTGATCATGATAGGACTTATTTGAATCACTGACGAACTAACTAACCCTTAATATTCTCATAGAGCCTTATCAAACCTTGAAGGAATCATCTAGCTAAGCCATAAGAGTAAAATTTGTTTGTCTCATCACCATAGATAAGTGTTGAAATAGATTTAGGACACTCTCATAACCTATAGGACTAAAAAAAAAAAAAGTACTCAGAAAACCCAAAAATATTTCAGATTGGTATTCAAACCTATTAATGGTGGTGGACCATAAAACATTTTACCTTCTAAAGCTTAAAATTTCCACCTGGTGACTTCACAATCCTAAATAGACGTAAAGAATCCATTGGGAAACCCATTACTATCATAACATCATACAAACTCAATTAAGAAAAATTTGAGGATTAAAGTTTCCTTGCTAAAGATCAGTTAGCCTACTAAAGATTGTCATATTTGGTTAAACTTTTCTTATTATTGGGTATGAAAACATAGCATAGTGGCTTCTAGAAGAGTTTATACTAGATCATATCCTAACCCAAACCCTCCTGAGATACTTGATAATCCTGAAAGCATACTTAGGAAGTCTCCTAAGGCTTAAGCTTCAATTGTTGTCAGACCAGTCCAAAGAGCTAATTCTATTCCTGAAAACCTTACAGCTCTACAAGATTCACAAGTTTACTTACGAAACCCATTCAGAACTAGGTCACTTGATGATATAGATCATACAGACTTCGAACCTTCACCTTTATCCCAAGATAGTGGTGAAAACACTGGTAGTAGAGAAACTACCCCACCTAATTTGAATTTCCTTCATAATTTTGGTTTCTCTCATCCAAGATCTGCTCAAAAGCCTTTTTCTAGTCGATCCACTTATGTTATCCAAACACCCACTGTTCAAACCGCACCATTCCATCAACCCCCTCCCATCTTACATCCTCCACTTGTAAACCCCCCATTTTTCCCACAACCTCATATCATAGCCTTGGCACATGCCCCTCCCTAATCCTCCGTTTTTCCCACAACCTCCTATCATGGCAACATGGTATGCCCCTCTAGTCCTTCCTTTACCTTTAGTCAATTTGCCACAGGACTATCAGTCGAAGATACCATTATATGATGCTAGTGGTGCTACTACTGCTTCACAGCATGTGGACAAGATGAATGACTATTTTGACATAAACGAGATTGATGATGAAACTGTCAAGCTCAGACTGTTTTCTCAAAGTCTAGGGGGAGAAGCAAGAAAATGGTTCAAAATCTTCACCCCTAATAGTATTAATGACCTCCAAGCCCTCCATCAGTCATTCCTAAACAAATGGGAAGTTATAAAAAATCCTCTCCAAACACTTTCAGATTACAACAATCTCAAAAGAAACACTGGGGAAAGTGTCCAAAATTATTGCACTAGGTTTAATAGTGTTTATAATGCCTTGCCCACAGATTTGAAACCTCCACAAGGCTTAGCCTTGGCCAAATTTCCTGAAGGATTTGATCCCAAAATGGCCTATCAGCTAAGAGAAAGAGACCCCTTGACTTTGGAAGACATGCAAAAGGGAGCTATAGCTGTGGAAGTAAATCTAATTGAGAAAAGAGCTAGGATGAGGAATGAAAAGAAAGTATCATTTAAAGAGGAAACTACACCTTCCACATCTAGTTCAAAAATGGAGAAAATGATGGAGGAAATGATGAAAAATATGAGCATACTTGAGAGAGCATAATATAGGGAAAACCAATCAGCTCCTCAAAACAGAAATCAATCTCAAAATCAAAATCATAACTTTAGGAGAAATCAACCTCAAAACAGACAAAGAGAGGAAGATCAACAGATCAGACCTCCCTTCCGAGAAAATTATGTTGATGAAAATGATCAAAACAATGAACAAACAGAGGATGACAACATGAATATGTTGGGAGTGGCTAACGAGGATTCTGATTTCATTTATGAAACAAGACAAGGTCTATATACACCTTATGATGACAGAAGACCACAAACAAATTATTATGAAAAGTACTCTGAAAATGTCATCATAGGATCACCTAAACAATATGACCTCAGAAGTAAAAAGAAACAAGAAACTCCCAAGAATAAAACCTCTGATAAATCTGCCAAAAACATCCCTGAAAATACACTTAAAAAGACAGATGAGGATTGCAAATCAGTGGCTGTAAATTCTAATCAAAACAAAGATAAAGGCACTCAAATTAATGAAAAATAGAGTGCAAACCTGAGCAGCATTAGTACTTTAGCTAGTGCTCCTATTAAAACAATTTTGACCAATGTAAATAGAGGAAATCAACAAGCCGATGTTGCTGATGAAATAGTGACTAAGAAGGCTGAACTAAACATGTTGAAGAACCAAATTCCCTTCAGCCTGGAGAATGAAATATCCAAGATCAAAATCTCTGTTCCACTTACGGAATTAGTCACTCAAGATGTATATAGAGGTCAGATTTTGAAAGCTTTGAACATAGAAGATGTTCATGACACAGTTAACTTAAATGATGATACCCCAGAGCTCATTTTTGGACCAAAAATTGAAGGGAAATTTCAAGAAGGAACAACCCCTCCATTCTACATCAGCTTAAACATTCATGAAAATATCTTGCACAATTCCATGCTTGATTCAGGAGCATCACACAACCTCATGCCCAAGGTAATAATGGAAATATTAGGCTTAGAGATAACTAGACCCTACAAAGATTTATATTCCTTTGATTCGAATAGTGTAAGATGCCTAGGCTTAATCAAGGACCCCTGTGTTAACTTAGCCCAAATACCAGCCAAGAGTTTAGTGATGGAAATTGTAGTGGCTGATATACCCCCCAAATATGGCATGCTCCTCTCAAGATCATGGGTTGCTAAGTTACAAGGCATAATGCAAATGGATATGACTTATGCCACCATCCCTGTCTTCAGTCAACCTAGAAGACTCTATAGGGAAACACACATGAAGTACATGGTGAGTAACGAAGAAAGAACAGACAACTCTCCTCTTTACTCCATACACACTGATCTTGACTCTTTCATTCTTTTTAATGATGATATTCCAAAATAGAAAGAAATAATCAATGAAGGAACATCAAAAGCTATGATCACTTCACTTTCAAATCTAGATACAGCCATTGATGAGGAGGAAAATGGAGAGGAACTTAAAAACTAGTCTACTGATTTAGAAATTCAAAACAAACAGATTACTGGTCTTGAGGTCCAAAACAGTCATAAAAACAACGCAGATCATGAAAAACAAGAAGTAAAACCTCAAAACATTGAAAAACTTGAGGAACAAAATTCAAAAAAATGTCGTACAGACCCTAGTTCAGAACAAAATGATGGAGAATGCAGAAAGGATAGCAATAAAATAGATCTTAATTATGAGAACATTCCTCTTTGGAGCATGAAATTTGATGGGTCTTGCACTAGAAATGATGCAGGAGCAGACATATGGTTATATAACACTGAAAGTAATCATGCTGAGGGGCATTCCTACAAATTAAACTTTCAATGTACCAATAACATAGCTGAGTACGGAGCTCTCCTTTTAGGCCTACACTTATTGAAGAAATTGGGGGCCAAAAGGATAAAAGTTCATGGGGATTCAGAGTTGATTATTAGGCAAGTGAATGGGGAATATAGTGCCAAACACCCCAGACTTAGAGCCTATAGAAATGATGTCATGGACTTATTAATTTTTTTTTGATGAATTCCAACTTATCTTTGTCCCAAGAAACCAAAATGTCCTTGCCAATGGTTTAGCCTTTGCTGCTAGAACTTGTCTAACACCTTATGAGACCAAACAATGCACCACCCAAGTCAAATTTAGACTAGTTGTCCCAGACAATGAAAAATATTGGCAGGTATTTGAGGGAGATAAACAAATATAAGACTTCTTGTAGTCCAGAAATGAATTTAAGCTACCAAGTTCAGATTCAGATTATGAACCAGACTGTCTTATGAAAGAAAAGTCTCCAGAGATTGCTGAGATAAATCTGTTATCTAATAAACTTGAACATACCACATAAGTTAGTGCATATTTGGAAAAAGAAAATTTAGAAATGCTACAATCTAATACTCAAAGCTTGCCAAAATGACTGGTCCCATTAGAAGAATTTTTTGATTTCAATGATGTTGCCAAAAAATCAAAACTGGAGCCTGTTGAAACTGAAGTAGAAGAATGTAACATAGGCAGTGAACAAAAACCAAAAATGATCAAACTGTCTAAAACATTGTCAGCTCACATCAAACTGAAATATATTGAGCTGTTTAGAGAATTTTCTGATGTATTTGCATGGAGTTACGAAGATCTAAAATCATATGACACAAAGATAATTCAGCATAAGATACCCCTCAAATAAAACCAGAAGCCCTATAGACAAAAATTGCGTAGAATAAACCCTGTTGAATTACCCCTGGTTGAGAAAGAAATTAAGAAAATGTATGATGCTGGAATTATAGTCGCTGTTAGATATTCAGATTGGGTATCTAATCTTGTGTTAGTTAGGAAGAAAACAAGAGAAATAAGGCTTTGCATTGATTTTAGGAACTTAAATAGAGCCTCATTAAAGGACAACTACCCTTTACCCAAGATGGATCACATTTTACAAAGGGTAGTTGGTTCTAAAATGATTTCTTTGTTAGATGGCTTCTCAGATTACAATCAAATTCTGGTACATCCTGATGATCAAATCAAAACAGCCTTTACCACACCTTGGGGTACTTCCATGTATGTGAAAATGCCCTTTGGTTTAATGAATGCTGGAGCTACATTTCAGAGAGCCATGGATATTACATTCTCAAAATAATTAGGCTTCTTCATCATTATTTACCTTGATGACAACACTGTTTTTTCCAAAACAGATGAAGAACACCTAGAACACTTGAGAAAAGTCTTTGAGAAATGCAGAAAATATGGGTTATCTTTAAATCCAAAGAAAACAATGTTTGGTCTCCAAGAAGGCAAACTACTTGGACACATCATATTAGAAGAGGGGATAGAGATAGACCCAAAGAGGATTGATGGTATATTGCAAATCAACCATCCTAGAAACATCAAGGAACTTCAATCTTTCATTGAGAAGATTAATTTCTTGAGAAGGTTCATACCCAATCTGGCTGAACTCCTTAGAAACATAACAAATATGCTCAAAAAGGAAGAAGGAGTTAAATGGACCTTAGAAGCAAAGAAATCATTTGAACTGGTAAAAGAAGCATTAACCAAAACACCAGTTTTCATTAGTCCTGATTTTACAAAGGATTTTTTCATTTTTTCATTTGCATTAGAACACACAGTGGCTGCTGTCCTATTACAGAAAAACTTGAAGGGACAAGAGCAACCAATTGCATTCTTTAGTAAGGCATTGAGAGATGCACCTCTGAAGTACAATATCATGGAAAAACAAGCCTTTGCCTTAGTCAAAGCCTTAAAGGACTTCAGAGTTTACATTTTACATTCCCACATAATTGCATTTGTGCCAAATTCAGTTGTAAAAGACATTTTAACCCAGGATCCAGATGGCAAAAGAGGAAAGTGGATTGCTGTGATACTTGAATATGATTTAGAAATCAAGCCCACTAAGCTCATAAAAGGCCAAGGACTAGCAAGATTAATGGCCGAGTCTAATTTTGAAGCTCTTGACATAAACATGTTAGATGCTTTAGATTCACAAGAGGAGTTGTCAACTCCAACTATTGAAGATCATTTTCTGAATTCATCTTGGTATGCTGATATTTTGTATATTTTGCTCAATCTGAATGTTCCTCCTGGTTTGTCTAAAACGAAGGCAAGATTTTTAAAGTCGAAAGTTGTTAATTATTGCATTTTGGATAAATGTCTATATTGGAAAAATGCTAGTGGATTATTGCTTAAATGTTTGCCTAAGAATGATGCAGATAAGATCAAGCATGAATTACATGAAGGAGAATGTGGAGGCCACCTCTATTTGAAGACAACTGCCAATAAAATCCTTAGAGCTGGTTACTACTAGCCCACCCTCTTTCAAGATGTCCACAACATGATTATTGCCTGTCACAAATGCCAAATTTTTAAAGGCAAAAGAAAATTCCTCCCCTTACCTCTGTAACCAATCACCGTTGAAGCTCCTTTTCAACAGTGGGGTCTAGACTTCATTGGGGAAATCCATCCAGCCTCATCTTCCCAACATAGATGGATCCTCACTGCAACAGACTATTTTACCAAATGGATATAATCCATCCCTTCTAGACAAGCCACTGACTCTGTCATCATAAAATTCCTTGAAAATCATATCCTATCTAGATTTGGCTGTCCTAGGAAGATTATCACTGACAATGCTGCTGCATTTGGATCCAAAAATATGGTTGAATTATGTCATAAATATCAGATTACATTGGGCCATTCTACTGCTTATTACCCTCAAGGTAATGGGTTGGTAGAATCCTCAAACAAGAGTTTGGTGAATATAATAAAAGGTTGCTGGAAGACAATAAGAAATCACGGCACACAAAGCTAGTACATGCACAATGGGCTGAAAGATTAACACTTAAGAAATCAATTGGAATGTCTCCCTACCAACTAGTTTATGGAGCAGATGCAATTTTTCCAATCAGTCTAAGAGTGCCAGTCATGAAGTTGATCAAAGAAATACAGTCTGAGGATAATGATATGACAAGAAGAATCAATCATACTATACATCTTCAACAAACCAGGGAGGAAGTCTACAATAGAGCACTACACAAGCAAGAAAACATCAAGAAGCTGTTTGATAAAAGGACAAAGGCCAGTGATTTCAGCATCAGTGACAAAGTTTTGAAGTGGGATTCTAGGAGAGAAGATAAGGGAAAACATGGAAAATTTGATAACTTATGGCTAGGCCCTTATCTCATTGATTCTACTACTGGTAACAATGCGTATTTCTTGCAGGAAGAGAATGGAACTGAACTTTTTGGAGGTCCTGTTAATGGTAGGATGCTCAAACATTATTTTTATTAACTATACCAGTTTGAAGCTTTTTTTATTTTCCCTCATTGTAAATATCATATCTGTCACTGCTTTCAAAGTTAGAAAAAGAAAAATACAAAAACAATAAAAATAGAAAAGGGGGCAGAATGTGAACAAGAAAGGTACAACCCCATACCTAAAAAGAGAAATAAAATCTGAAAGTGTGTAATCTTGAATGCCACTACCAAAAAACAAAACTCTACTATTTTAGTCATACAGCCTAATCATGACTAAGATAGATTTCAATTTACTACTGATAGGTTAGTGAAGAAGATTTGCCAAATTTTTTAATCTTGGCTTATCAATAGATTAGATTAGGATAGAAGGATGACTCTAAAAAGATCAAAATCTAAGTCATAAGAAGAAGGAAGGATATTCATAATTTTCAGATCTTAAGCCTTCACCATTTTGTTTTAAATTTATGAAAATTTAAGTCTATGTGCAACTTGTTTTTATGCCATAGATCTGCAACAAGTCAGACTACTTAATCCTGGCTTGGCTGCTTTTAAATTTCCTGTTTTAAAATTTAGAGAATAAAGGTCTGTCATACAGTCTAATCCTGATAGATAGTAGTTAGGTAGAGAAACTTATGATTTCAATTGCTTAATTTGAACTCATGGAGAAATAAGAGTAGACTTAGACTATTTTTTTGTCTTCAATAAAAGAATAAAATGTTGATGAAGAGAGTTTTCTAGTCCAAATGCACTCTGAAAGAAGAAAAAATGTAGGATCATTAGGAATGGGTAGGTAGAGATGTTGTTTTGAAGAGTTGTCATTTTTCAAAATTGCTGCAGAGGTTATCAGATCAAAGAAAGATCAGCCAAAAGAAAAGAAAAGTTGCTGCCCAATGGATAAAGCACTGGTTTACTGAAAAGCTAGAGATCAATTGCTGAGGTTCTGGAAACGTAAAGAACTAGCTGTCCTCCCAAAGTGGAGCCACTGTTAGCCACCTATAAAAATTTGTCATACCAAATGGTGGCTAAATATTTTTAGGCCTTCAAGAAATAATTTCATGTCGAAATTGTGAGTTCTTGAAGTCTTATGATGATAATTATCCTTTGAGTTAATCTTCACTGCTGTTTCACTGTTAGTCCTAAAGTACCTACTGTTTACTAAGGGAAAAAACTGTTCAAAGAGGCTCCATTTTCCATCATTTCACTTCCCTTTTCACTCACAAAGAATTCCATTTTTCACCCTCATTTCCTTCCATAAAATCCCTCAAAATACCTTCGTTTTAACCTCTAAATCATCCTAAACCCCTTTTAAACCTTATATTTCCCTCTATTTGGTTTAAAAATCCCTCCTCTCACCTATCAGAACCCTTACTTGGCCTCAAGAACCTTTGTTTTTGGTCTAAAAATCACTCTTCTGCACTACATAGGTCTTAGGCCCCTGAGGGCTTATTTACTTAGGCTCTTCCCTCATATGAACTAAAGCCTCGCAATCGGGCGCTAAAAGGCCTAAAAACCCCGTCATAACCTTACCTTTCCTCTATTTTCCTTTTCCCGACATTATGGTCCTGAGTGAATCTGGACCGTTGATCTCTACAAATCAACGGCCATCGAGCCCCCATCTTTCTGCCCATTCACCTAGCTTTCCCTTTATCACTTTCAAAACCTCAGCGTTCTCTTTTAATCCTGACCGTCCATCAGAAAGATCTGACGATTGGAATTAAACCCGATAACCCAGTTCTGCCGGGGCCTACCATCCACCATATATAAAGCCTGCCCAATCTAATTATGACACCTGGCCCCCACTACATTCCTCGTCCACGCAACTTTCCCATTGCATTATTTCCGCATCGTTGGATCTGGGTCCTCCGATCCAACGGTTGACAATGCGTATCGCAAAATCTTCACGCCTAAAGTTTAAAGCTTAAATTTTTTGCGAAATAGGCGGTATTAAAAAACCACGTGTCGACTGATCTATGGAATCATGTTCCAAAAGTTAATACCGCTTACCCACCCAAATGGTGCGCGAAAACCATTAATGGTTTTCCCGAAACCACTTCTTCTCAATTCACGCCCTAATTCAATTCAAACCCCTGTTTCGTTTTTCCACCATGGATATGCTCCTTACACTGCTGCATCCATTCACCCTCACAGCTCCTAACCGCCTCCATTTAACCTCTGAACGCAGTCTACCATATCCGCAGGTTTTTTATAACAAAGTTCTTATGTTTTGCAGGGTTTTAATGGTGGTTGTTCTGCGAAATTCCACAGTCACAAACAGGTGACAGTACGGGCCCAGGGTGACGATTATGAGGCTTAAATCAATGAAGACAAGGAACCGTGAGGTTTGAAATCCAGGTTTAAATCATCTGGAGCATGATCCAGGGTTTAATAGAAACCCTCCAATAACAGAAAACCATCTGTGAAAACAGAAAACGACAAAGGGTATCAGAATCAGGAAATTAATGTTAAAAGGTGATTAAAGCCAAAGCTTGAAGATCAGAGTTTTAATCCATCGAATAAAGATATAAAGACAGTGTTAAAGGAAAAAGTCTCGAAATCAAAGATCAAGGCTTAATTAAGCCTAAACACAGATCAAAGGATAAGTCACTATGTTTATAAAAACAGAGAGATATATCAGTCAAAAGAGGCCCCCACTGCCACATCAGAGGCCATTTATCCTCTTCAGCTACTAAAGTGCCACTTGCAGCTTCAATAAATCAAAAGAAGGAATAGTAATTTCCTTAGTCAGTGATATTTTTGTTAAAGACAGCCTGAGTTATTTCCAGCCCGTCTGAAAGAGTTTAAAGTAAACAAAATCTGCCAAGTAGCTAAAAATTAAATGAAAACCAATTAATACATGGAAAACATCAGAGTTCTCCCCTATTGAACCTCTCAAAGGCAGAGAAGCATTAACTTGTATTAATTGAACTAGAGACCTTTTCTTTCATCCCACCTCCTCTTTCTTCTATAAATACTTCTGAAGAAGATGAGATGTTTGTTGGTCTCTGGATATCTGTTGCATGTAAATAGTTTTTTGAAGCTGCTGTAGCCCTATTTGTAATTGAAGATACATAAGCTGAGATGAGAAGTTTGAAGCTGTAGAAACCTACTGGACTTGATGATTGTAACTGGTTTGAACATCAAATACAAATAGCTAATTTATGGGATTCTGGTCTATGTCAATGGTGATGTGTTTCTCACTGTAATTGTTATTTTTCTTTATGTTTCCATTCTTTCCACTTTTCTCTAATAAAGAACAACAAATATAGATTAGGATTTACTCCTGAAGTACCCTAAATCTCACTGAAAATCTTTATCCTTTATGTTTTCTGCTGATTGTTTATTTGAAGGTAATTCAATAGAGTATAACCAGTGAAGTTTTGGTAAGCCCATATTTCCTGAGTACAACTTGAGATTTTATCTTTGAATGTTCTTGAGAAGTTTGCTAATTAAAGCTGAGCTAGAGAAGTTTATGGTTAGCCCTGTCCTCTGGTTTATCTCCAACAGTTGCTTTGAAGAGTTCCCTTAAGAGTATGTTGAAAGCAGGCTAGTTTCAAAGTACTTACCTGATATTAGACAACTTTTTGTGTTTATCATGAATGTTTTCCTTTTGAATACGCTGAAAGCAGGCTAAGTTAAAAGTATTTACTTGATCTTAAGCTATTCTAAGTGTTTTAAATGTTTTATATTGAAAGTACATCAAAAGAAGGCTAGTTTAGAAGTACTTACCTGATCTTAGATTACTTTTGTGTCTTTCCTTAAGTGTATGCCAAAAGCAGGGTAGTTTCAAAGTACTTAATTGATCTTAAGCTGCTCTTTGTTTCTTCATCTGTTTGATTTCCCTCACTCCATTTATTATTGTTTCATTCCATAAAATCAACTTAAAGAGATCCTTTGACATAGATGACTTGCCCCATGGACCAACTCTTGAACCTTGAAGTTTCAATTAAACCCTCTTATGACTCCATAGACCAATGGATTAAAGCTGCTCCTTGCCTATCTTATTATCTGAACGATTCTTCTACCTATTTACACCTTCACCCTTCATATAGACTTCCTTCACCTTCATCATATCCTTGCCCAACCAAAACTAAACAACAAACCTTGTTCTTCATAACTAGCCTAAAATCACATTCAAAAGCCTTCAAGATCATATCTTTAAACTCATACATAGAGAGATCCCTCTCTGAATCTAGGATGGCTAGGTCCTCAGATTCCAAAGCGGTTTTGATGTAGGCTTCGCAACGTTTGGATTTGCCAATATTGCAAACTACGGAGACTTAACACAACTGATTGATTATCAACCATCGAAGATATGATGGACTCAGGGGAGGTCTGAGACTTTGGTTCGTAATATGTCAACTGATCGATGGTGACCATATTTCCATTATGGGAGAAGCACATATTACGATGAACCACAGATGCGACAACTAACATCAAATAGGTGTAGCTATGACCCAAGAGGATATTATAATCCAAGGGGGCATCAATGAATTCTATGTCAATACAAAAAATCTTTCCCGCAAGTGTTATAGGACAATTGTGGAACATGATGAGGCACTGAGAAGGGTGGCTGTCCCAAGCACGTAAAGTGATAATGCACTGAGACAGATTGGGTGATCCAAGCTTCTTTAAAACATAGGTAGACATCACACTGGTGGATGCGCCCTTATCAATGATACATCTCTGAACATGGGAATTACAGATCTTGACCGGTATTTCAAAGGAAATGGATGAAGGTAAAGGGGGATGTTTTGATTTGTCAACATTGTTACACAACAATTTGTCACTGTCCCTGAAATTCCCCATCCCGCACAATTGGAGGGCTCATTCCATGACCTGTGAGCAGTGACATGACTTGAAACCACTTTCATGACATCCCTCTGAACATGAGCTTTCATTTCCCTGAAGAAAACTCCTTGTGAAAAACCCTAAAAACACCCCTTTTTGCATTGGCGTGGGAAGCCAGTTCATTACCCGCGCCAATGGGGGAAATCATTCAAATAGGGCGCGCCAATTGGTGCTCTGTCTCAGAGTCGCACTCGCGCCAGCCATTTTAAGGAGTGTTTTTTAAATAAATGGCGGAAGTTTCGTCCTAACCAATCTAGAAACTGATATCTAATTTGAGTTGGGAGGTTTGGCTCCAGATCTCCATGTAGAGGAAGTGGTTTTCCACCTCTCATGGAAGCTTCCTTGAGGATAGGGCCAATCCCATGATTATAGGGATCCCAACTCCCCTTCCTCCATCTATAAAGCTTGCTCATCTCCTTTGCAAGCTAGTCTCCAAGTTCCCAAGAGCCATCAGAGCCTCATGCTGCAAGAGCCTTGATTCATTCCCTTAAGGCCAAATCCAAGCAAGGAGATTATTGTCGAGATATTCGAAGAGAGAGGTTTGTCCTATCCCCGACAGGATTTTTCGAGACATGTTCCACTGGCGACCCTCCGAAGGAGAATTTAGCGTCAGAGCCAGGTTGTATCCTCCTTTGATTGATTAGTGATAAGCGACTATTGGTTATGGTTCCACTCCTGTTGTTGATTATGATGATGAGTTATGTCTTCTCTGACTGACATATAGTTGCATATACTGGATTTTACGCTTGCGTTTGTTTTGTTTCTTGCGTGTGCTGGTGTCTGATCATGGAGATCGTGAGGATTGTGATCTGCCAGAGCTAAGGAACGGGAGCGCTACTTTCTCTACAAGCGACAGCGTTGGATTCCAGGTAAGCCTTCATCGCTAGTTGGTTTATTTGCAATTAGGAACCTGCACTATAGCATGTGACGATTGTTGCTAGACTCGGTCTGGGGTAGTAGGGATCGCCTCTGTCCGCAGAGGGGATTTACCTCCACAACAAATTGGCGACTCCGCTGGGGACGTCTAGCTTGTTGTTGTTTTGCTTTGTAAGCTACAGACGGAGCTTGAAGTTAGCCAGATAGCCTTCGAAATGCTATTGCTCTGCATTAGCAAAGTAGATCAAAGCTGCTTCAGTCAATCTCTAGTTTAGTTTATGAACTGAACACTTGGAGTATTGTCTTATCTTTTCGGTTGTTTCTCCATTCTGCTTGCTTGATCAGCTCTTTTGGCTGGCTCTTTTTGTGAGTTTGGCTTTTGGTTTGAGCTTTACCATCACTGGTCTGCTTCTTGGATTGCTTATTTTTTTTTTCCATAGAAAACTCGACTGGCGCACTTTACAACCTGACAGTCGCGCCCATTGGCGCAGGTTTCTAGTGTATTACCCGCGCCAATTCGTTTCTGGCGCTAGTTTCAGCCTCATAGTCGCGCCAATCCTGTGAGGTACTAGGGTTTGCTCTGTTCTGACCTTCCTGAGCTTGATCAGTGTGTTTGGTTTTGTTTTTTCAACTGCTTGAGTGTTCTGGAGCCTTGTTTGACTGGCTGTGACCTTCTTCCTTTGGTTGTTTGCCCGTTTCTATCGATTTTACATTTTAGCTCTAGGGCATCTAGGTGCTATTGTGCGTCGAGCCTCCCTTGGGAATTCTTGGTTTCTATCTGTTCGGTCAGATTTGTGATTGCTTCTCTGCACTCGTTTGGTGGTTGTTTATCGTTTTATTGCGTTATTTGAAGTGATTGGCTTCTTCTTCATTTGAATTCCGCTTTGTCTCGCTTTGAGCCCAGATTACATGGTTCATTTGAGTGTTGGAGATTCTCCTTGAAGTGGTGAGTCTGGTCTAGGTTGGGAGAAATTCTTTGTTTTTTCATTTTCAGGCGTTGGCGCTAGTTGTCAATGATAAAGTCGTGCCAATTTCAGGGTGTATGAAAATTGAGACTTTTTCCCTAAATCCTTCACCAGTGTGTCTTTCCCTTCTGGTCTTTTCCCTGTATGAGCATAGATTACATTGCTCATTGTTTGGGATGTCTTATTTCCGTGATTGCTTGATGTAAAAGGGAATGAATGCCTTGTTTTGATCTCATGCTTTGGAAGTCCTTTTTGTGTTGTGTCACCTTTGAGGAATTTCGTTACAAAGTGTTTTGAAACAACGGTTGCATTCTTAGTGTTTGTTTACATCTCTTTTGCATTCATCCTTCATTAAGGAGATTTGCGTTCTTTTAGTTTTCGTCTCATAGTTTGCTTTTCGTTAAATGCATTAGATCACATTGCATTGAGAAGTAGTTTTTGAGATCCATCATTGAACTTAGATTACATTGTTTAATGATTGAAAACTAGAAATCGCTTTGATTGCATTCTCTTTTATTAAAAGCATGCATTAAGTAGATTCTCATTTCATCAAAAAATGCATTGAGTGCATTCTTATCATTTGAAAAGGAAAAGGAAATTGTGCATAGATTACAATTGCATAGTTTTCGGAAAAAAGGATTTTGCATAGATTACATTGCATTATTCGCATCGTTGAATGTTTGGGATTGCTTTTGGATAGTGAAAGTCATCTAGTTTGGAAAAGTTTTGTTTTCTATGTTGTTGTTTGTTGCATCATTGTTTGAAGCTCTTCCCTTAACTAGATAGCATTCATCGAATTGAAAGATTTCTTTTCTCATATAGCTGCATATAGGAGATTGTCAGATGAAATTCGGTAAGGCCTTGAAACCGAGACATAATTGAAGATCAGCCATAAAATTTATTCAATTTACCTTAAGGCAACATTGAAACATTAATGAAATATTTAGAGGTCTAGGCTAGAGACGTGTTCCGGCGTCTTTAAACCTAGTAGCTGTCGTTCGCCTCTTGGCTTTAGACAGCACTAGTACGGACTTGTGCTCCCCGTACCATCACGTATAAAAAGGGAGACCCCACTAGGTTTCTATCCTTTATCCATAGGAAGCTGAGTCTACCGCCCTATACCCATGATACACTAGACACAGCATTCGGGGAGATTGCCTGTACGTACGTTAAGTCCTTTGTTGATTTCTCTTTCATTTTTAAACCAAGGTGTATATTGCAGTTCACGGTTATTTGGTACACCCTTTGCCTAGTATTCCTGAGCAGTCATTTTGATCTTATCTGACTCTTTAAATTTGAAAAGATCACCAAGCACTTGTCCTTTCACGCTTGCTTCAAAACTGAAAGAGATAAAGTCATCTTTCATCCGTTTCTCGACTCTTAAAACATGAAGCGGTAAAGTTTCTAAGTTTCAATGTGGTAAAATAAATCACCTGCGATCACATGCCCTTTTAGAGTTTGCTTGTTGGCCGTTTGATTGTGTGCCTTGGTTTTTAGCCTGTTTGCAGTTTTGAGTCATTGATGGCAACTTTTCCAGAGTTCACCAACCAAGGAATCCCCTCCGATGGGAATCCTGGGCATTTTCCTCCTTTTGGAAATGTTGGTGCTCCTTATATGGCAACGTTGTCCCTTCCTGGGTTAACTGTTGGGTTGCCCGTTTGGTTGTTTTCAACTTCTGTGGTTCCAAATGTCTCAGCTACTGTTCAATCAGTTCCTCCACCTGAACAACATCATGTTGATTCTAAGGTGGACCTCTCCCCTTCTTCGCTTGTTTCTGCGTCCTCATCTTCTACTTCACCTGGTGAAAGTCTGGATTCGAGTAACCAGGTGGCTAAGAAGAAGAAGAAGAAGACAAAGAAGAAGAAGTCTGATAAGAGAGAGGCTAAATCTGCAGCTACTACTTCTAAAACATCTCTTCTTGATAAACCTCCCAACCCTCCACGGAAAGTCAAGTTCCCCTGCATGTTGTGCACAGGGAACCATCTTCTTCGGGATTGCCCTGGCATTCCCAAGGTGCTCGAAGTATGGTCCAACGGTCGCCCGCCATTGCCTTTGGCTTCCGGGAGTCAGGTTGGGGGCACATCTTCAACTGGTGCTGGTAAGGCTCCTAAGAAGCAGGGTAAGATTACCAATCCTTGTAAGTTGTGTGCAGGGCACCATGCCATTCACCTTTGTCCGTACATGGATGAAGCCAAGCAAGTTTTGGAAAACTCGACTGTTTCTACACCATGCCTCCCGGCTGGTTATAAACAGATTTCTTTGAGCCCTTCACCTGCTGATGCCACGATTGGTCAAGAGTCATCCTTGGTCGATCCCGCTCCCTCAGAAATTAAAATTCAGGAATCCATCCCCGACCAACCATTGGTCGTGGGATCGGTTGAACTGGCCCCGTCTGCAGTGCACCAGGTCTTTTCCGTTGAGAGTGGACCTCACACCCCTCAGGTTCTTCTTGTTTCTTCAGATTCCTCGGAGTTGGAGAAGGATTCTCCTGTCCCTATACCTCAAGAAGCTACTCCTCCCACCTTCGAGATGGAGGTTGAGGAGGATGCTCCTTCTTCCGTAACACCAGGGGAAGACCTTCTTGGTTTGATGGTAGCCCCTCTGAGTAGTTTGGTTGTTTCCTTTGATTGGAATCGATTTACAGGATACCACCTTCCATCTTATGTGCCTTTCAACATAACGGTACAGGCCTTTGGTCTGGTCGTACCTAGCACCATTATAGATGAAGGCGCATCTGTTAGTGTTCTATCCTCAACTACTTGGCAAGCTTTCAGTTCGCCGCCACTTGCACCTATTACGCAGAATCTATTGGCATTTAACAGAAGAACGAGTCAATCGTTAGGGATCCTTCCAAGGTTACCTGTTACTTTGGGAGGTAAAACCGTCCATATGGACGTGATGGTTGTTCCAGGCCCCTTGGATTTCAATCTGCTCTTAGGGCGCGATTACACCTATGCCATGGGAGCGCTTGTCTCCTCCCTTTTTCGTGTGGTCTGTTTCCCACATGAAGGACGGATCGTGACCATTGATCAGCTTTCGTTCTTTGGTCCTGATGTGGAAACTGGCCCGCCATCATCCCTTCTTGGTTTTTATCCACCCGTTGTATCTGCCCCACCGTAGGTCAACTATGTGGCTACCTACCCCGTGCTTGTACTCAGTGATAGTGCCGTTGTGCATCAGGTGCTGGGGGCATTGGGTCCTGACTTCCAGGATGTTTTCCTTCCATCGGGAGTGGAACTCTTGGAAGCGATGACTTCTTGTTCATTATGATGAGGTCGTTGGAGCACAGTTCGTTTTCTTGTGTCAAGCTCCTTAAAAAATGAAACAAGACCGTCGGAGCATGGTTCTTTTCCTTGTGTCAAGCTCCTTAAAAAATGAAACAAGCTGGTTGGAGAAGAGTTCCTTGTCTTGTGTCAAGCTCCTTAAAAAATGAAACAAGGTTGTCGAAGCACAGTTCGTTTTCTTGTGTCAAGCTCCTTAAAAAATGAAACAAGTCGGTCGAAGCAGAGTTCCTTGTCTTGTGTCAAGCTCCTTAAAAAATGAAATAAGGTTGTCGAAGCAGAGTTCCTTGTCTTGTGCCAAGCTCCTTAAACCATGAAACAAGGTGTCCTGAGGATAGTTCTTTTAATGTGTCAACCTTGTTATAACAATGAAACATGTTCCTGTTCAATTCGAGTCTTTGATAATATCTCGTAAAATCCCAGTTGAGTCTTTATCTTGGTCTCGTAATTTGAACCTTCACTCCATCTGCCTTTCATATGGACTGAAGCTTGGGGGGCATGTACCTCGAATTGAGTCACCATGCTGGGGGCATGCTTAATTTTTCAAGCATAGTTTATTTCCATTTCAAGCTTGTGTAAAAATGAAACCCATTTCAAGCATAGTTTATCTTTGTTTCAAGCTTGTGTAAAAATGAAACCAACTTCAAGCAGAGTTTCCTGATTTCAAGCTTGTGTAAAAATGAAACCATTCCCATTTTACCTCTTGTGATTGCCATTTTATCAGCCCATTTTTGCCAGATGAGCCTTGGTTTTCTCACTCCATCGTCACTATCTACTTGGCCGATCATATGCCTTCACTTGATTGTTTTACCTGTTCCCGAGGAACCGCTACGATGAGTGGTCTTGTTAGCCAACCTCTTAACCTTTACTTGTTCTGAGCAGTTCCACCATTACCGGAACCAGTAGCTACCCTTTATACCACTTGTTCCTCCAGGAGGAGTCACCTTTCAGCTCTTTTCTAACTCTCTAAATATGAAAAGATTGCCGAGTCCCTTGTCATTTCGATCTCGTTAAAGTGGTCACGAAGCGACATCTACCCAGTATACGTTTACCCCTTTTTCGAGCTGGGATAGATTATTTACGAAAAAGGAATACCCTAGCCTATCGAAACTAGGAGGTTTTCTCAGATATTGTTTTCTACCTTTTCGGGTCTGAGGAAATATTTACGAAAAGGGACTGTTGGAGTTTACTTTTCCGCTGTCTTTTCAAACTCTCTAAACATGAAAAGACGTCGAGTTCTTCCTTTGTCAGACTCGTTAAACCCTGATGACATCGGATTCAGTCGTAATGACGCTAGTTGAGTTCCTCCTTCCTAGGGCTCGTTAAATGTACTAGGATGGATTTATATGGCAAGCATATGGTATCCTCTTCAAGCTTGTGTAAAAATAAATAGGTACTCGCCAGAAATGGTGGGGAAAATAGAACCAAATCATTGTCGTGCCGGCAGTATGTCACTCTTGAACATGGCACTTGTCTGCGTTCGTGTCAGGTTGGGAAAATCTCATCTCGTTTTTTCACTTGCCTCCGTGGGTTTGGGTGATCCATTTTGACCTCTCATCCGCTCTTTGCCTCGTCATCATGACATTTGATCTGTTGATGTCAAATACTGCCAAACTCACTGTCGTGCCATTTATATGTTCAAGAGAAGTTGACCTCTGCAAGTACCAACCTTCCTCTGATTCTCATCTGATCGTGATTCATAAAAACATTATGTTCCTCTGTCTCGCGTCGATGATGTGGGAAACACTATGGCCCACCTTCGATCAAGGTCACTTCCTGTCGACTTCAACTCATTATCCAGGAAGCTGATCTAGAGACTCCCTTCTGGTGCCTTGGAGCCTGCATGCCTCAATGGCAGGTTTTTCGCATTCGACGTGAGGTTTTCATCATTGGCCTCCGATCAAGTGATTCTACGAGTGTTCGACGCCAGCTCATTGATTCACATACCGTAGATTGTACCTGTAGTACCTTGAGGAACAATGTCATTAATGGTGGTACCTCTCGTGTTTGTTAACAACTTTCATCACTGGCTGGTAATCAGACGATGTTCTTGCATGTTCGACTTCAGCTCACTTATTCACATGCTTGAACTTGTACTTTGTTTGGGTTGAGATGGAGCGCAAGACCCTGGATTTTGTCTATTGGAATCCAGGCTGTGATTTTGTGGATTATTATGATTAGCTACATGACTCACTGATTGGATGGCTGCGACCATACCTGAGTCTATTTATCGATCCTTACTGGATGGCTGCGTCCATGCCTTGGATCTAAATTATTGTATACTCTGTTATGGATGGTTGCACCCATACCACATATATATCATGTATCTAAGATATCAATTGTATTTCTCTACTCAGGTTTTCCGACGGCGGTGTTTTCAGTTGGACACGTTCTCGTAAAGCATTTCACCCCTCTCTCTCTTTCGGGCCTCATGCTTTAGGGGGCATCTGTTACATAGCAATTTGTCACTGTCCCTGCAATTCCCCATCCCACACAATTGGAGGGTTCATTCCGTGACCTGTGAGCAGTGACATGACTTGAAACCACTTTCATGAAATCCCTCTGAACATGAGATTTCATTGCCCTGAAGACAAATCCTTGTGAAAAACCCTAAAAACACCCCTTTTTTCATTGGCGCGGGAAGCCAGTTCATTACCTGCGCCAATGGGGGAAATCATTCAAATAGGGCGCGCCAATTGGCGCTCTGTCTCAGAGTCACACTCGCGCCAGCCATTTTAAGGAGTGTTTTTTAAATAAATGGTGGAAGTTTCGTCCTAACCAATCCAGAAACTGGTATCTAATTTGAGTTGGGAGGTTTGGCTTCGGATCTCCATGTAGAGGAAGTGGTTTGCCACCTCTCATGGAAGCTTCCTTGAGGATAGGGCCAATCCCATGATTATAGGGATCCCAACTCCCCTTCCTCCATCTATAAAAGCTTGCTCATCTCCTTTGCAAGCTAGTCTCCAAGTTCCCAAGTGCCATCAGAGCCTCATGCTACAAGATCCTTGATTCATTCCCTTAAGGCCAAATCCAAGCAAGGAGATTATTGTCGAGATATCCGAAGAGAGAGGTTTGTCCTATCCCTGATAGGCTTTTTCGAGATGTGTTCCGCTGGCGACCCTCCGAAGGAGAATTCAGCATCAGAGCCAGGTTGTATCCTCCTTTGATTGATTAATGATAAGAGACTATTGGTTATGGTTCCACTCCTGTTGTTGAATATGATGATGAGTTATGTCTTCTATGACTGACATATAGTTGCATATACTGGATTTTACGCTTGCGTTTGTTTTGTTTCTTGCGTGTGCAGGTGTATGATCACGGAGATCGTGAGGATTGTGATCTGCCAGAGCTAAGGAACATGAGCGCTACTTTCTCTACAAGCGACAGCGTTGGATTCCAGGTAAGCCTTCATCGCTAGTTGGTTTATTTGCAATTAGGAACCTGCACTATAGCGTGTGACGATTGTTGCTAGACCCAGTCTGAGCTAGTAGGGATCGCCTCTATCCGCAGAGGGGATTTACCTCCACAACAAACATCAAAGACAATCAAATGATCATCTGAAGGATCTAAAACGACCAAAGTAGGTAGTGGATATTTTCATTGAGATGGGCACATCTGAAGGACTTCCAGCATTGATATGGTAGCAGGAGACTGTGCCAAGTACTCTACTATGTTGTAAGTATGGGCGGCTTTGGCAGAAGCAACATTTCGACTTAATGGCCCTTTGGGGATCTTGTGAATGACCCCTACCTTATGCTGAGGGATCTATACGGGAACATTTGGTGTCGAAATGGACTCTGCGGGTACTTTGGTTTGGGACTTGGCGCGACCGGCTCTGAAGGTTGACATCGACAGTATTGAGCTCTTCAGAATTCATCATGAGAATCTAGTAATCAGGGGTACCAGATGGCGGGGTTGAGGAGTGGACTGAACTTGAGGTGGTTGGGCAACAACATATCCTTTCTAAGGGAAAGGATTACTGAACACAACCGGTTGAGCTGACGTAGTATTTGGAGGAAGTGAAGCAGTGTCTTGCTATCCTCTAGACATTGCTTGGGCTTTCCATAACTGTCACTTCTAGGGTAAAAGGCGACAATCATTAGTATAATGGCCTTGGACACCAAAAATATGAACAAGGTTTGTTCATATGATGAGGCTTGTTCTTACTGGGTTGATAGCCTTGTTGCTGGTTTGTGGTGTTAGGATGGTTCCCATAGGGTGCATTCGGTTGATTACCTTGGCGCCCTTGGTTACCATGCATTTTTTGGTTCTGGTTTCCTTTCCCCTTATTATTTTTCTTCAAATTAGGAGGATTAGTCATGCTTTGTTGCGCATACACTTGACCTTGAGGAGGCGGTGGCTGCCGTGGCAGAGGTTGAGAAGTCACAGGAGGCTGATACCGGAGGAGATGGAGCGTCGGGCTGTGCATAAGTAATGCAGGGATTCTGCACAAAACAGATCCTTGCACATAATAGAGTGTGTGTTCTCTTTTCATAAAAATCCACACACAAAAAACCATATAAAATACTTATTTTTAATACAGAATATGAAGAGGGAGCCGAGACAAATAAAGTGGTTGCTTATAATAAAACAAGAAAATTACAAATTCAAACCATTTGGCCTGAATACTACATTTGTGGGCCTCTCTGCTCTCTCCCTTTACATGAACTTTCACACCATTTCTCTCTATCACTCTCTGTCCTATTCTATTCTCTCTGTCCCTCTATCCTCACACAAAGCTTCACATTTATACATAATTGATCAGGAGCTCAAATCTGAGCTTGGGAAAATGCTCAAAAATGAAGTTTCTCAGAATTGCTCCAAAACATATCGACTGGAAAGAGCTCGTCAATACGATCCCAACGCCGCAAATGACACTCAAATCCGTTTCCGTATGGAGGAGATATTGCAGTTTGAATTTGCCCAATAACTTTCAATTTTGAAAGAAATTTTTTTAATATATTGTGTTGGAAAATTTTTATTTTTTATTAAGGTTTAAATTATTAAATTATATATATATTTTTATATTATATGATTTAAATTAATCATATATTATATTAATTAATATATATTTTATTTAATTTTAAATTAATTTTAAACCTTATTAAAATTTTAAAAATTATACCACACATATGTTATCAAATTCGAAATTTCATTAAACAGTTCTAAACCCACCATTCCAAAGTTTCTAAAGGGGCACGTGCTTCAAATATGGGTCAATACGTGGCTTTGGATAACGTATGGTCCAAATTTTTAAAACGTGATTTCAAAGGTGGAGCGGATAAATTAATATTTATTGTAACCGTTTATTTAACATTTCAATTGGCGGGTTGGACGCATATGAATGCAGATTTGTAAAACAGTAATATTTAATGTTTCAATTAACCATCCGCCGAATTTAGAGCCCGCCCGACAGATTTGGGGGTCGTTGCCACTTTTAACTGGAGTTAACTCCAGTTCTCCACATTTAGTGGAGTTTCTTTAGGCCAAACTGGCAGTTAGTAAATGTGGCATAACTTTGGCTAGGAGAAGCCTTTTGATACGAATTTTTTTTTGATTCTGGGTCTCTTGGACATGCTGGAGCTGTTGGGAGTGTTTGAAGAGCCATCAGGGGTGCTCTAACAGAGAATTTACCAGCGTTTTTGGTCGTGGAGCCACCAGGGCCTAAGGGAAGAAGAGCTGTTTTGGACTATCTTCATCCAATGGAGGTGATTGTTTAGTCATTTTATACTGATTACAGCCTTCTGAATCTTAATTTGCAGTGTATTTTTCCCTTTGAGGCTTATATACAGTTGTATTCACATTTTAAGCAATTTAATCAAAGAGGACAAGCCCATTTTGGGAGGCTTGAACCAGCGGAGGTAGCCCAAGAGAGGGGTGAACCGCTTAAACAATTATTTGCTGTCATACTGTATAATTTTGCTGCATATTTTCAGATTTTGCTCCTTTAAACAGTAAATTTTTATAAGAAAACTTTTCCCAAGCAGGTTTAAACAGAGAACAAAATTTATCAGTTCATCATCAAACCTCTACCTTCATTTGCAGAATATGTATACTTGCCTATTCACACATTAAAGTTGGATCAATGAATACTTTGCAATTAAAAAAAATACTTTCATTGATCGGATCTCAGTGATTACATTTTATTTCTTTAGGTAGAGTCTGTAGAAGGGCCAGGTAGCCTCCAGATTCATCCTTTCTTTGAAAGGTGAAAGATCCGGTGAATGCCCCTACAGTCAATCTCTGTATGAGAAATAGTTTGTTCTCACAATTTTAGATCAGGTTCGTATCAGAGCTCAGGTTGAGCATTCCTTATTGTGAAAAAGGTTTTAAAACAATATAAGAGATTTACTGTTTATTTGGTTGCAAAGGATTATATTTGGAAAATAAACTCCAATAGTTTGTGTTTTGTGGTTGTTTGAACATTTACAGAATGTCATCTTCTTCTACAAGTGAAGTTTCCTCCTTCACGAGATTCTTCAATGATGACATGAAGAATGAGTTTTTTAAGGTGAAGGACATGGTGCAGATTCTCATTGAGGATCAAAGAGAAAGCATTAAGCTTCATGCAAAATTGCTAGCTATGCAGGAAGAGAAAGAAACCATTCTTCAAAGACTGCATGATATGGAGTTGCAGCTTCTTCAAGCTCAAGAAGCTTTGTCCAAGAACAAGCGTGAGGAAGAGGATAATCATTCCAACTTGTCTTCAAGTTCCTCCATTGAAAATTATGTTGGTTCTTTTGAAAAACATACAAGGGGAATCGGGTCCAAACTAATGTTTAAGATGGGCTATCAAGAAGGAAAATGTTTGGGCAAGCATGCACAAGGCATTGTTGAGCCTATTTGTGTTGTGGAGTGTCCCAAGAATATGGGTCTTGGCTATGAGCAGCTTAATGGCGAAGCTTTGAGCACATGAATTCAAGAATGTGATGCAAATTTAAAGAGAACCTTTGTTCCAAGTTCTCAAATGCACATATGTCAAAATTGTTCTAAGGATGATTATCATTGTTTGAAGCCATCATTGCAGCAAGAAGATGGACATTCCATGCAGCAAAAGAGGTATAATCATTCACATGATCAATTTGATTATGTTTCAGCAAAGAATGATCATTTTTCTTGTTCAAATGAAAGAAAATTTTGTTGCACATTTTATGGTGGAGTTAACCATGTTGCTTCAAGATGCTGGTTGAAAAAGAAAGCACACAGGAAGCAGAAGAAGCAAAAAGAAATTTCTCAGAAAGTGCTTAAGAGTTGCACATTTTGCCAAAGGAAGGGACATGATGTCTCTCATTGTTGGACTTTGCATCCAACAAATCGTCCAAAGCATATGCAGCTAAGGGACAAACAATTTGGTGCAAGTGGATCTATGGAGTCCATTATCGATGTTGAAATGGAAGATTCACACGAAGGTGTATCGCATTCACAAAATAAGCCATGGAGTTGGTTTGGAAAGAAGTGGATTAACTTCTTATTGTAGTAAGTCATCTTCATTTTGTACATGCAAATTTCAGATTGGTATGCATGTATTTCAGTTGTAAAGTTGATGCAAGATTGCATGTATAAGAAGTTTCAGTTGAAGGAATTTCTTTGTTGTTGCAAAATTTCTCCATGGAGGTGTAAAAGATGAGTATGATACTCACTTATGTTGCAGCAATTTCTTTTGGTTCAGCTCTTAATCACCCACATGTTTTTGGGATGATGTACTTGTTGGTATTTGAAAAGAAGAGTTGAGGATGCACATGTACATAGAGGTTGTATGTGTAATTAGCGAACTGTATATAGTTCATTGTACATGATACATACACATGTGTTTGTCAAGATGTATCTTGTTGTTTATCGACTTGTGTCGGTTGTGTGCACACTTGTTACAGAGTTTGTGTGTCATTTGTATAGCACATTTCATTGTCAACTTGTTGTTGATGTCGTATGTTGCACAAGATGCTTTTTGGTGTCGTTTGGTGCAAAGAACGAAGTGTCAGTGCAAAGCAGTGCAAGATTCCATGAGTTGGAAAGGCATGCAAGCAAAGAGGGCACAAAGTTCAGCAAGTGTCATTGTTGGTTTCAATATGGCAGATTGGTATGGCAAGAAAACTTGGTCGGGATTCGGCACAAGTACATGGCTCATTCAGCAAAATTCGCCATGTGAACAGTTGGCAATTCAGGGAAATTTTTGAAGGCTGAAGAGAAGAGGATGTTGTTATTCTCTCATTTTCTGTACTACAGTTCAGCTCAGCATTTCAGTGAGCTTTTGGGGTCCAAAAGCTTCTCATTTGGGAGGTGTGATCAGGAGCTCAAGTTCAAGCCATGGAAAAAGGCTAAAAAATGAAAGTGCTCAGAATTGGTCCAAAATAGATCGAATGGAAAGAGCTCGGTGATACGATCCCAACACCGCAAACGACACTCAAATCCGTTGCCGTATGGAGGAGATATTGCAGTTTGAATTTTCCCAATAACTTTCAATTTTGAAAGAAAATTTTTTAATATTATGTGGGAAAATTTTATTTTTTATTAAGGTTTAAATTATTAAATTATATATTTTTTTATATTTTATATGATTTAAATTAATCATATATTATATTAATTAATATATATTTTAATTAATTTTAAATTATATTTAAACCTTATTAAAAATTAAAATATTAAACCCACACATATGTTTTAAAGTTACAAATTCGAAATGGCAATGTAATGTTATGAAGGTGTTAAAACCCATAAGTCGAATGTTTTGTAAAGGGCACGTGGCTATTTAAAATGTGTTGGAGCGGGTTTTAAAAACGTGATTTCAAAGGTGGAGCGGATTTGTTAAATAAACAGATATGTAACATTTATATGTAATCGTTGCCATGTGAACTGCACGATATTTCTGACAGATGTTTGCCACGGTTTCCAAAAACCGTTTGACTTAGCATAAAACGTGGCGGGTTCGGTGGTGCATGTGACCATGGTTTCCCCAGCATTAAATTTAACTTCCCGTTTTATTTGGAGTGCCCGCCAAATTTGGTACAGTTGCCGTTTTTAACTGGAGTTAACTCCAGTTCTCCACAGTTAGCGGAGCTTTTGAAGGGCAAACTTCAGTTAGCCATAACTTTGGCTAGGAAAGTCCTTTTTGGACGATTTTTTTTTTTGATTCTGGGTCTCTTGGACATTCTGGAGCTGCTGGGAGTGTTTGCAGAGCCATCAAGGCCCTCTAACAGAGAATTTACCAGCATTTTTGGTCGTGGAGCCACTAGGGCCTAAGGGAAGAAGAGCTGTTTTGGTCTACCTTCATCCAATGGAGGTGATTTTTTAGTCAGTTTATACTGATTTGAGCCTTCTGAATCTTATTTTGCAGTGTATTTTGCCCTTTGAGGCTTCTATACAGTTGTATTCACATTTTGAGCAATTTAATCAAAGAGGACAAGCCCATTTTGGGAGGCTTGATCCAGCGGAGGTAGCCCAAGAGAGGGGTGAACCGCTTAACAAATTATTTGCTGTCATACTGTATAATTTTACTGCATATTTTCAAATTCTGCTCTTTTAAACAGTAAATTTTTATAAGAAAACTTTTCCCAAGCTGGTTTAAACAGTGAACAGAACTTATCAGTTCAGCTTCAAACCACTACACTTCATTTGCAGAACATGTATACTTGTCTATTCACACATTAAAGTTGGATCAATGAATACTTTGCAGTTAAAACAAATACTTTCATTGATCGGATCTTTGTGATTACATTTTATTTCTTTAGGCAGAGTCTGTAGAAGGGCCAGGTAGCCTCCGGATTCATCCTTTCTTTGAAAGGTGAAAGATCCGGTGAATGCCCCTACAGTCAATCTCTGTATGAGAAATAGTTTGTTCTCACAATTTCGGATCAATAATTGTGGATTAATTCCAATCCATGATTTCCTCCCCAGATATATCAACCAAACTCTAAAATAGATTTATCCCTTTTTGACTCAACTAAGTTCCATTTAAAGAATTTCTAATCCCTAAAATATCTATCCACTCAACTCCACTCATATTCTCAATTAATTAAGAGAATATTTACAATAAATCTCACATTCAAAGTTTTCCCTCTTAATTTAAATAATTTATAAAATAATTAAAAAAACATCATCCCCTAAATCATACAAATAAATAATGAAATTTTTTCTTGATGCTCCTGCATCAGATTCCCCATGTAGAGAAGTTTCCATAGACTCTTGTCTACAAGGTATGCCAATTTTCTGTAATAATGCAACAACCACAAGTCTCAATGACTTGCTCCCTCCAGGATTCCAAACTCTATTTTGCCATTGATCTTTTAAATTATAAACTCCATTTTATAATTTTGCACATAATTTCCAGAATAGTATTTTCAGAATACTATTGAATGTAACTCTCGCTTTTCCATACCACATCATCTTTATTTCAAAAATTACAGACTTGTGTAGAATTACTGATACCCATTCTTCTGGTCTCCAAACTTTGAAAGAATCTCAAACTGGTTTTACATCAGCATCACTTATTCTATCAACCGGATTCCAACGACCTCTCCAACAATTTCTTTCACCAATTTCTCGGAGTAATTCCTCTTTATCTGATGCTTCAATCTCCAATTGCGTTGAACATTCAACTTTATGAAATGAAGAATAATTAAGAACTTCTCCTTGATCACAACTATAGTCATTGATTTCCTCTATAGTAACAACTTTCTCATCCGGTGATGTACCCGCATTCATCAACAAATTATTAGTTTTAAAAATACAAGAACTTTCGGCCTATTTTGATGCTGCAAGCACCAATCTCCCATCATAGACTTTTTGTACTTCAGTAGATCCTGTTTTGAATTGTTGGCTGCTTTAATCTTTATCCCGTTGGATCAATACTTCTGTTTCCTTTATGTCTCTAAGGACATAAATTTCTTGCTGCTCCTGATCTTTCATCTCATCTCCAAATACTTTCTGCTCAATTTCTCTGATTTCAACATCATATTTATTTATGTTTCCTTCTGTACCTACAACCACATTATTATTTGAAGAGTTAAAACATTCACTTAACTCTATAAACGTTAGAAACATTTCATCCTTATCATGCACGACAACTGCAATCTCTTCTGTATTAGGTTTTGCAAGCTTCACTTCTCCCTAAGGTTCCTTGAGCCATCTTTCCAAGAACTCTATTTCGATGTGAAATATTTCCAACATTTCATTAGAACCTTCATTCTCAGTTTCATTCTACTTCTGGCAATCCTCTTGGGTTATCCATTTTTCTGTATCATCACAATGAAAAATTCTATCATCAATTTCATTAAAAAAATTCATTTGTTTACCTCCTTGGAATATCACTACAACATTTTCATTATGCTTCTGCTCCATAACAACTTCAAATGGATGTCTTACACCAAAAAAGAACTCATCTATGAATTCTTTCTACTGCAACAAATCAGTGCCTTCCTCCTCTAAAAGGCATTCTCCATCATACTTCACCTTAAGAGTTTCATTCATCTCTGTGACAGTTTCACCAGACTATCCATCATCTTCTGCACATCCTACAAACATACATAAACTGTGAGATTTAAAAATATAAGGCTTCATAGCCTCATCTGCTTCTCTTGTCAATGTATCTTCCAATTCTTTTGAACTATTCCAATAGTCCATGAGATCTTTCTCATTAATCTATTCACCCAGAATTTCACCCTGTTTTGGGCCACAAATGGAAACTTCCATTTCCAACTCAGTTTCTATGAGTTCTTCACATCTCAATTTCACACTCATTATCTGCTTGAGCTTCCTTGGCTCTTCTGTTAACTGTATGTTTACCTGCTATTCCCTCTTTGCGTGTAGCCTCTGCCATTTCACTTTCTTCCTCATGGTCCAACCATGTCTCTGGTCTTTCATATTTCTCTGCAAAAATTCCATCAATAACTCAAGATGAACTGTTATCTCATCTTTCTCCCTCTCATACTCTTCATCAGTGAACTGCTTACATATGCCATTTTCCTTGGCATCTTCCTTCTTCTTTCTTTTGTTGTGGTCTTTCTTAGATCCTATGAAATGACTATCAACAGTCATCTTCTCCTCCTTTGTGAAATTCATATGTTCACTTATGGATTTCATTCAAATCCCCTTTTCAGCAAGCCTCCATGCTTGCCATCCAACAATACAAGCTCTCTTCCTGCAGTTGACCTCTTGTGGTTCTCTGTCTTGGAATCATTTATGGGCAACTCTCTTGCTTCTCTTTGCTGCAAACAACAACTGCAGTAATTCTTGCGTTACAAAAACCAAACTCTTTGGGTGTCAGGATCTGCCGATCATGCACCCAATTAAATTCAAACCTTTGACTTTAATTACGACTCTTTGACTCTAGACTTGACATCAACTCTTCATATTGGATGAAAATGCACCCTTTTGTAAAAATAATTCAATGGTTTAACTTGAATTAAACTATCCAAATTTCTTCATTTGACTTTAACATTTGATTTGACTTCCAAGCTTGACCCAATAATTAAAATAATGGATATTTTGACTCTAATTCAAGTTATACAATATACCAATGAACATCCACCCTTAATACATTTTCATGATGTAAAATCTCCTCGTTACCAATTCTCTCTCATACTCCATTCTTATGAAAATATCATAAGTCACTAATTATATCATCTCCCATTATCACTTCACATGATAGTTAAGCCTTTAAATCGAAATGGAATCCACTTTTCCCAAGATTTATTTTATGGTGAAAATAAATAAACCATTTGATTTTCAACATTTAAAATAACTCTTTGAAATGAATTTTCATACCTTATGCTCCCTTCCATAAACATTTTCTTTGCAATTTCAACTCTCCGGATTTCACTCTTCTGTGTCATTCTTATCACTGTGAATATTTGCATGCCCTTCATACCATAACCTCTTCAACATGCTCATCATATTAGCGCAGACAGTTTTGCTGCACTTCCATGCAGCTCCTTCTTTGCAGTGACGGTTCTCATGCAACACTGTCTCTCTTTAGTGCCCAAAAAAAATTCCCTCATAGGAAATTTCCAAAACTTTCTTTTAACATGGTGGCATCAACATATTGCTCCGACAACAACAAACACAAACCACACTCGAACCATATTTGCACATCAATTTCTGAGATGGATTCCAATTCCATTCCTTAAAATTTGGATTGATTTCACTATTCACAAACAAATTAACTTCTCGAGTATGGAAAGGGAAATTAAATCATCCAAATTTTAAGAACACCTTTAATCAATGAATATTTATTCATTCAATGAACATTTACCTTGGAGTCTCTTTGCGTTCTCCACACCACCAACACAACCCTCAACAATCACCACCGATCTTCACGTATTTCCAATACGATTTCTCATACCAGCAATGCTTAGCGAATTCTCTGGGGTGTAAAAATATGAAAACAAAAGCTTCCACAAGCAAAGCAATGCTAGGTTTCTCGGCATGGACAAGGGTACAATTCACACTAACGCGCACTTCGAATTCCATTTTCCATTCAATATGTTATTCACTGACAGACAAGAGTAACAATTTATGTTATACCATCGAACTCTCCATATGTGACAAAGTTCGCACTCTCTAAACTTGGTTCATTAATAGACTATACATCTATTACTTTGATTTTTTAGTGCGCAACTCAACTCTTAAATAACATGAAACATAGAGACTGCAAAATATGTTCCCCAAATTTTATATCGCTTGGCATTATTCACTTCATATCAACTCAACATAGACATCACTCAAATGCAAATATCAACACAAGATTGAACACAATTATTACCATACAAGAAATGGTGCCAAAGGGAAATTACACCGGAGTTGTGTTACCACCAACGTAGTTACGGATTTGGAATTTAAAGCCAGCTTTGCGTTACTGCTCATGCAGTTACAAAATCACAAGTCACACTGTTATCGCGTCATAAATTTACTATGATAGTGTCATAAACTATAACACAGTCTCGACAGCAAGCCTGCACATCGATGCTGTTTTGTAGTCCTTAGTTCTTGATTTTCCTTCACTGCATTATCTCCAGCATTCTCCAATCACTGCGTTCAATATTCTATGGCCTTGGCACTCAGTCCACGTGTTGATTGCCTCCTACGCTAGCCGATTCCACCTTTAGCTTCATCCTGACTTCACCATTGCTATTAATATTTTCAGTTGCTGCTTTTTATACTTTAGTCTGATGAATGGACTTGCTCACTCATCGAAGTAACAACCGCACTCAAAGACCACTCCTCTAGTTTCTCTCATCTTCCAGTTCTGAAACAACTTTTTCAGCTTGTTCAACTGTCTCAAACTCCACAAGAGCATGCAACTTTTTACTGACGAGCATGTCAGTCCTTGGATACCTTGAACCTGACAGGCCCAAACCATTAGCTGCATGAGGATGGAAAATACACACGGTCTTCACGTTGCCAACAACAACAAATATTTATCGATGTTTTCATTGGTATGGTCTTTTGGCAGATTTTCTACAACAACTGTACGAGATTGCAATTCTTTGATTTATGAATCTGACATTGGTGTCACTCTTCTCACTTTCTTCCCATATTCACTTACAACTAGTTGTGAAGACATTATCAGTGCTGCTGTGACCAATGCATAGTTACTTTATGACTAACTTGCACCACGCACATTAAACCAATACACAAAACTGAATGGATTTTTAAGCGAGAAGAGGATACTACCATGTCATTGCTCATACCCATGCATAGTTCTCCATAACCCTTGAGCAATCATATATCCAAGATAGATAGCAAAAACATCAAGCGTGAAACAAATGCAACGTTGGTAATTACCTGCTAGCGAGAAGATGCAACGTTCAACCAATTGCTCACCGCGCCGAATTGTAGCAATTGGAGTAATGTTTTTCACTGTGGTGAATTTATATCACACCACACACAAAACGCACTCCACGCTGACCACTTTCCTTCACTACAATGATCTAATACTGATTCAGATTCTCAGACACTGCATGTTTCCTTCGATCTAATCCGTGTTAGATTGTTGAGGAGATTTTTTACTCGGTTGGTCAGTGATATCGAGACAAAATGCCATTGCACCACATTTTCACCTGTCATATCGCTCACAACAGATCGGTCCATGGTCCATGGAGAAATTCTCACAATTCATCGATACATAGAAACACTGCAAAAAGAAACACGAACAAAGGAACTGCCCACTGCTTACGCACCAGAATATTTGATGATACACAACTTTGATTTGATCACTGTTGGAAATTGATCTTTGATTACAGGTCTTGTAAGAGTGATACCAACACAACCTGATGAGATAATCACCCACACAAGATATTACACCCTAAATAATGCATGGAATCTGCACAAAATAGATCCTTGCACATAATAGAGTGTGTGTTCTCTTTTCATAAAAATCCACACACAAAAACCCATATAAACTACTTAGATTTCATACAGAATATGAAGAGGGAGCCGAGACAAATAAAGTGCTTGCTTATAATAAAACAAGAAAATTACAAATTCAAACCATTTGGCTCGAATATTACATTTGTGGGCCTCTCGGCTCTTGCCCTTTACATGAACTCTCACACCATTTCTCTCTATCACTCTCTATCCTATTCTATTCTCTTTGTCCCTCTATCCTCACACAAAGATTCAAATTTATACATAATTGTGGATTAATTCCAATCCATGATTTCCTCCCCAAATATCTCAACCAAACTCTAAAATAGATTTATCCCTTTTTTGACTCAACTAAGTTCCATTTAAGGAATTTCTAATCCCTAAAATATCTATCCAACCAACTCCACTCATATTCTCAATTAATTAAGAGAATATTTACAATAAATCTCACATTCAGAGTTTTTCCTCTTACTTTAAATAAAAATGTGCATAATTTATAAAATAATTAAAAGAACATCACCCCCTAAATCATACAAATAAATAATGAAATTTTTGCTCGATGCTCTTGCATCAGATTCTCCATGTAGAGAAGTTTCCATAGACTCTTGTCTATGAGGTCTGTCACTTTTCTGTAATAATGCGACAACCACAAGTCTCAATGACTTGCTCCCTTTAGGATTCCAAATTCTATTTTGTCGCTGATCTTTTAAAGTATAAACTCCATTTTGTAATTTTGCACAGAATTTCTAGAATAGTATTTTCAGAATACTATTGAATGTAACTCTCACTTTTCCATACCACATCATCTTTATTTTGAAAATTACAGACTTGTGTAGAATTACTGATACCCATTCTTCTGGTCTCCAAACTTTGAAAGAATCTCAAACTGGTTTTACATCAGCATCACTTATTCTATCAACTGGATTCCAACGGCCTCTCCAACAATTTATTTCACCAATTTCTCGGAGTAATTCCTCTTTGTGTGATGCTTCCGTCTCCAATTGCACTGAACACTCAACTTTATGAAATGAAGAATAATCAAGAACTTCTCCTTGATCACAACTATAGTCATTGATTGCCTCTGTTATCACTCAAATTTTCCTTGAAGTTTTTGGGAAGAGGAAAGGGGTCCGAGGTAACCACAAACCAACTTTTAGGTACAGAATCTAGCCAATCTGTACCCAGAGAGGGCTCTCTCTTTAAGTTTTAGCTTTGTTTTTGAAATATATTAGGCTAGTTATGAAAGTTTAGGGATTTTGATTGTGTTTGGGTGATGGAATTCAATAGAAGAGGGGTAGGACTGAATATTTTAGGCCATTGGGCTAATGGAGTCAAAGAAAGATGGCTTACCTGGATTTGGTTTTTTAACAAAGGATGGTTTCACAGAGCAAGGTAATCAAATAGGGAACAATTAAAGATCTAAAATGAATGGAATGGGCTCAAAATGGGTGAAGGGCAATTAAGAATCCTTCAACATATTCGAAAGAGGGAACTTGAATGATTATTAATAAAGAGAAATTAAGAATTCTTTACCAAATAATCAAAATGAATAAACTAGGAAACAAGAGCAATTAAGAATTCACTGTTCATACTAGTTCAGAGGAAAAACATTAAGAATAACAACGATTGAAAACAGATTGCACTCAAGCACTTTCTGAATTATTCTTTTTCGTTTATCATTCAGATATGAAACATAGATGGTATAATAAACAAGAAAAACTTTAAAACATAAGAGATAGAAGACTTATTGATCCGGTGTTTGACTCAAGAATCCTGTGAAAAGTCCTTTGCGTCAATTATTTATCCAGCTAGCCATGCAAAATTTGTCCAACAACACTTTATTCCAAAATAATCAATATTACAACAAAGTCTAAGAATCCACCCCACTCAATACTCTAATTGAGGGAGTATTTATACAAAAAATTATAAAAAATATCTCCTAACAGAGTTAGATATATTTTAGGATGACTCATGAATAAGTTACAAGAAAATAGAGACAAATAGTCTCGTAGATAGGAGAAAAGGTAAACCGATGTTGTGCTGTTCCTATTTTTGTGAGTGTGCTGGAGGCAGGCTCTATGATTTGGCTTGCTGCTGTCTTCTTTGGTAACTCTGTGCTGGCTACTCTGTTTTTACTGATACTCTTTACCTGTACTGATCTCTGTTTCTCCTTTTTACCATTACTTACTGTAGTAAATAACCAAAATTCATCCAAGGATATTTTTACAAAATGTCCAACATGTCTTCCCATCACTGTGCTTCTGGTATTCTGGTTCTTTGAAGCTTTCCCAGGGTCTCATCAGTTTCTGTGTATCTGAAAAAAGTAGGTTGAATTGGAAATAAATGCTTTACTTCATGTTCGAGATAGCACAAATTTTCCAGACTGTCGTAAAGAATTTTTCCTGTAGGCAACATTTTTGCTGCTGATGAACTTGTTGATGGAGTTGCCTGGTTGTTTGCATAAAATGATGAAAATAACGTGCATTTTTTTGTTTTATTTACAAATTCAAGGTTGGCGGGGGCTTTTTTATTTCGGACAGATGACGTATGCGGGAAATGATAGTTTGTCGTATGCGGCGGGCGGTAAGCGGTATGTATCGCACCGCTTTTTGGGATGGGTGGTATTTAGCCGGGAGCCAGTGATTCCATAGACTTTATGACGTGTGGCGAGGCACTTTTCGCAAAACCACTCCGCGATCGCGCACTATCGTTCGGTCATGGAGGGCCATGCGATATGGACGACAATGGTTGGATGTGGAGGGGTTGATCGGTCGGCTATCGAGAAGGCAAGATGAGGGGAGTTTAATGAGGGCGGGTCCAAAATAATTAAAGGTTTTCTAATTATATCGGGGGCAACTTGATTGGTCGGGAAAGTTTTTAATTAACCATGGGGGTTAATTAATTATTTTAATGTTACTGCAGTATTACGGTTATATTTTAACCAAGGGCGAGATATATAAAATCTGGGGATTTTGCATAGTTATAATAATACGGGAATGGGTAGATGTTATAGGGGAATTTAAATAATATAAGTTAAAGTTAATATGTGAAAATTAATGAAAAACGCTAAGTATAAAAACATTAAGATTGTGTATTTAACTTAGGCTTAAATGAAAATGGGTTTTTTGTGGGATATTGTGTAATTTTCCTAAGTAACATAAGATTTTACTTAGGAAAAGATTTATGGAAGTAAATGAATGAATTATGGATGGTTTTAAGTACTTAGGCTTTTTAAATTATCGGGCCGAGGGTCCGGTCCCTCCAAAAGTCAAGGAAATGCCTTGAGCCCCTCTAATTTTCAAATGCCTTAGTACTTAGGAGAAATTAGTGAAATTTTTAGGGAAAAATGAGAAGGGAAGTTAATCATTTGACTTTGTTTTGCTTGAAATTTCTCCAGTGTAATGTCTGCCTTGAATTTGTGATGAAAGTAAGGATTAACACATTTAGAGTCGTAATCCATCACATGTAATTCTGCAACATCATCTACCTACCCTACCTATTTTAACCTAACATTTTTTCTCCTTTATTAGGGTGCACTTAGACTAGAAAAACCTTATCACACTTTCTTTTCTTTTACATGTAGAAATCTATCTAAGTCTAACCTTATTACATCCAAGGGCTCAGATTAAGCTATTGAGCTCCTTTTATTTACTCTACCTATCTACTTATCTGCCAAGATTAAACAGTTTGGTCAGATTTTATTCTCTATCTCTAAAACATAAAATTCAAATATGAACAAGCTAAGCTTAAGCTGTTTGATTGTTCACCAATTGTGGCATAAGTTACAAGTTGCACACAATTTGTTTATTACATAAGAGCAAAAAGTAGTGGCATTTAGACTTGCACACTTTCCTTGGCCTTTCTTTTGGTGGGGTTCATTTTCTTTTACTTTTTTGGTCATTTTTTATTCTTTTCACCCTTTTATTTTTCTTTTAGGGTATACCCTCTTTACATTTTTTAAATTTTTTGATTTTTTTGACAATATGGAAAACCTTTGCAACAAGGAAAGGTATGAACATATTACATAGCCCATCAAGTCAATCATGATAAATGACACCTATTGGTATAGGAGCATAACACTGGCTCCACTTGGGGATGGATTTTCCTGGTGAAAAGTCAAGAACAACAGGTCAGTTTCCTTCATCTTTGACCTTTGATGATCTTAGTAAGTGTCTTCTGTCTTCTACAAACTGAAATTTGATCTGAAACTAAAACAACACACAAAAAATTTTCAAACCAACTTAATGAAAACCTAGCTGAAAATTGAAAACTAAAAATAAAATAATAAATGCTCAAAATTCTGAGCTTATTAGCACTCATCTACCTACTCAATCTACTGTTCAACTGCTGGTTAGGTAAAATGAAATAGCCAATGCAACCATTCAAGCATTATGTACTTTGATAGATTTTGTTGCATTTTCTTGTTGATTATCAAAACTATACTTCTGCAACCTATTAGAAATTTGTCAACAAATGAGAGGATAAGGAAACACTTGATTTCCTTTGTTGACTCTAGGAACTGTACAAAAGGATCTTCCAAAATATATACACTGATGTTTAGCTTATCTGAACAACTATACATCTGTTCTGGATGGCCTCCATACCATGAATATGAAATGTTATTTTCATCTTTATCTCCTTGAAAACTTTCAGATAAGATTTGTGATGATATTCCTACTGATTGTGATGTTTGACTGTTGAATCCTTTATCATCTTGATTCTGAAAATCATAGTTAGTTAATAGAGGAATGCTTTGAATGCCTTCAATATTCAACATATCTGCTATTGGATCCTGAAAAACTTGGGAAAATGGCTGCAACCTATAACATAAAGGTTTCCATGGGACTTCATAAACTACAACAAGTTTCTCATCCTTTTCTTTAAATATGTTATACCACATTTCCTTTAAAAGTTGAAATGGTTCAAAACATAGTGGTATGGAACTTTCTTGTGTCATTTGATCATTTATTTCAATGGAATTTGATAATTGCAATTGTGAAACTGAAAAATCTTGACCAATAGTTTCATTATCTTCTTTGTTGTTAATCACAATTCCTAAATATTGCTGATTATTGATGGCCTGATAGTTTTATCTAATGAACTGAAATGAAGCAAAACAAAGAGGTAAATAACCTTCACTTATTTCCACATTTTCTGCTCTTTCTTCCTCACTCTCATGGCTGATCACTATCTTCAATTCGCTGAAACAACATTTCTTCATCCTCCAAACTAGCTTCTGATTTCTCTGTAAAGTTAGCTTGAGTTTGGAGAACATAACTATCATCATAATGATCATACTTAGGAAAATCATCGAAAGAAGGGATATCATCAAACATACACATTAGATCAGTAGATTCATCTTCCTCATATTGATCTGTAAATTCATTTTTTGATCTATGATAATTTGAATTAAGAGGAATTTGTTCATGGCTATCAACCTCTTCTATTTCTTCATGGTGATTTTGAGTAAAAAATTCATCTTTCATAGTGATCTCCTGTGTTCTTTCATCTAGTTTTCTTACCAAAAGGTTGAGTTTTACCTCTGCAATATTTTTATTTTCCTTTTCTTCTGCTTTCAACTTTTCCTGTCTGATTTGCAGATTAACTTCTACATCAAGTGTAATGTTCTGCATCTGTACAAGTGTTTTTGGATCTCTTTCTCTTATCCGAAATTCTATTTCTGGATCAAAAGCACTTAGATAATGCAAGAGAGTTGAATCACGAGGAGGTCTAATATTTTCTGGCATTGAATAATAGACTTTATTAAATCTGTCAGAAAATTGTTGTATTGTTTCATTTGGATGTCTTTTTAATTGATTATATTCTTCCATGATCACAAAATGATTAACTTTGATTATCCATCTATCAAGGAAAATTTTGATAAACTGCTGGAAATTTGAGATGCTAGCATTAGGAAGATTTTTGAACCAACTCTTTATTCTATTTTGCAAAGAAAGAGAAAAAAGTCCGATTTTAACATCATCTTCATCAATCTCAAATAAATCCAAATAATTTTCAAAACCTTGAATATGTTTTTGGGCAATGATACCATTTTCTCCATCAAATCTAGGAAGATATTTGTAGTATTTTTTAGGAAAATCATGGAGTATAGGAGGTAAAATAAGGGGCTTATATCTATCTGGAACTTTATATGGTACATGGATATGTACAGGTATTGTAAGATCAATCTTGATTATCCGAGGCTTCTTAATTGGAAAATGATCATCATTAGATTCATAAGAAAGCTTCTCAAAGAGATTAGGAGAATTATTACTTACAATCTTCAAAGGAAAATAATTAAAAACTAATCTAAGATCTTCTATAAAATACAATATACATTGAAAAAATTTCTTAATGAGAAAGAACATAATGTCTTGGATTAAGATCCAAGTTGAAAGCCTGATCTTTCCATATTGTTCTTTGAGGTTCATTCCTCCAGTGGAGTCTTAATTGTGAAATTGATTTGGAGTCGCCAGGTGGATGATTTTAATCTTTGTGTGTTTGATCACTGTCCACCATCATATATCAGATCTGAACCTCTAAAATATTTCTAAGGAAAATGTTGTTGGATCCCCAGTGGAGTCGCCACTATCTTATCACTCAGATTTTCCTTGAAGTTTTTGGGAAGAGGAAAGAGGTACGAGGTAACCACAAACCAACTTTTAGGTACAGAATCTAGCCAATCTGTACCCAGAGAGGGCTCTCTCTTTAAGTTTTAGCTTTGTTTTTGAAAGATATTAGGCTAGTTATGAAATTTTAGGGATTTCGATTGTATTTGGGTGATGGAATTCAATAGCAGAGGGGTAGGACTGAGTATTTTAGGCCATTGGGCTAATGGAGTCAAAGAAATATGGCTTACCTGGATTTGGTTTTTTAACAAAGGATGGTTTCACAGAGCAAGGTAATCAAATAGGGAACAATTAAAGATCTAAAATTAATGGAATGGACTCAAAATGGGTGAAGGGAAATTAAGAATCCTTCAACATATTCGAAAGAGGGAACTTGAATGATTATTAATAAAGAGCAATTAAGAATTCTTTACCAAATAATCAAAATGAATAAACTAGGAAACATGAGCAATTAAGAATTCACTGTTCATACTAGTTCAGAGGAAAAACATTAAGAATAACAATGATTGAAAACAGATTGCACTCAAGCACTTTCTGAATTATTATTTTTCGTTTATCATTCAGATATGAAACATAGATGGTATAATAAACAAGAAAAAATTTGAAACATAAGAGATAGAAGACTTATTGATCCGGTGTTTGACTCAAGAATCCTGTGAAAAGTCCTTTGCATCAATTCTTTATCTAGCTAGCCATGCAAAATTTGTCCGACAACACTTTATTGCAAAATAATCAATATTACAGCAAAGTCTAAGAATCCACCCCACTCAATACTCTAATTGAGGGAGTATTTATACAAAAAATTATAAAAAATATCTCCTAACAGAGTGAGATATATTTTAGGATGACTCATGAATAAGTTACAATAAAATAGAGACAGATAGTCTCGTAGATAGGAGAAAAGGTAAACCGATGTTGTGCTGTTCCTATTTTTGTGAGTGTGCTAGAGGTAGGCCGTATGATTTGGCTTGCTGCTGTCTTCTTTGGTAACTCTGTGCTGGCTGCTCTGTTTTCACTGATACTCTTTACCTGTACTGATCTCTATTTATCCTTTTTACCATTACTTACTGTAGTAAATAACCAAAATTCATCCAAGGATATTTTTACAAAATGTCCAACATGTCTTCCCATCATTGTGCTTCTGGTATTCTGGTTCTTTGAAACTTTCTTAGGGTCTCATCAGTTTCTGTGTATCTGAAAAAGGTAGGCTAAATTGGAAATAAATGCTTTACTTCATGTTCGAGATAACACAAATTTTCCAGACTGTCATAAAGAATTTTACCTGTAGGCAACGCTTTTGCTGCTGATGAACTTGTTGATGGAGTTGCCTGGTTGTCTGCATAAAATGATGAAAATAACATGCATTTGTTTGTTTTATTTAAAAAGTCAAGGTTGGTAGGGGTTTTGTTATTTCGGAAGGATGACGTATGCGGGAAATGATAGTTTGTTGTATGCGGCGGGCGGTAAGCGGTATGTATCACACCTCTTTTGGGGATGGGTGGTATTTAGCTGGGAGCCAGCGATTCCATAGACTTTGTGATGCGTGGCGAGGCACTGTTCGCAAAACCACTCTGCGATCGCGTGCTATCGTTCGGTCGTGGAGGGCCATGCGATATGGATGACAGTGGTTGGATGTGGAGGGGTTGATCGGTCGGCTATCGGGAAGACAAGATGAGGGGAGTTTAATGAGGGAGGGTCCAACATAATTAAAGGTTTTTTAATTATATCGGGGGAAACTTGATTGGTCGGGAAAGTTGTTAATTAACCGAGGGGGTTAATTAATTCTTTTAATGTTACTGTCGTATTATGGTTATATTTTAACCAAGGGCGGGATATATAAAATCTGGGGATTTTGCATAGTTATAATAATACGGGAATGGGTAGATGTTATAGGGGAATTTAAATAATATAAGTTAAAGTTAATATGTGAAAATGAATGAAAAGAGATAAGTATAAAAACATTAAGATTGTGTATTTAACTTAGGCTTAAATGAAAATGGGTTTTTTGTGGGATATTGTGTAATTTTCCTAAGTAACATAAGATTTTACTTAGGAAAAGATTTATGGAAGTAAATGAATGACTTATGGATGGTTTTAAGTACTTAGGCTTTTTAAATTATCGGGCCGAGGGTCCGATCCCCCCAAAAGTCAAGGAAATGCCTTGAGCCCTTCTAATTTTCAAATGCCTTAGTACTTAGGGGAAATTAGTGAAATTTTTAGGGAAAAATGAGAAGGGAAGTTAATCATTTGACTTTGTTTTGCTTGAAATTTCTCCAGTGTAATGTCTGATTTGCATTTGTGATGAAAGTAAGGATTAACACATTTAGAGTCATAATCCATGACATGTAATTCTGCAACATCATCTACCTACCCTACCTATTTTAACCTAACATTTTTTCTCCTTTATTAGGGTGCACTTAGACTGGCAAACCCTTATCACACTTTCTTTTCTTTTACATGTAGAAATATATCTAAGTATAACCTTATTACATCCAAGGGCTCAGATTAAGCTCTTGAGCTCCTTTTATTTACTCTACCTATCTAATTATCTACCAAGATTAAACAGTTTGGTCAGATTTTATTCTCTATCTCTAAAACATAAAATTCAAATATGAACAAGCCAAGCTTAAGCTGTTTGACTGTTCACCAATTGTGGAATAAGTTACAAGTTGCACACAATTTGTTTATTACATAAGAGCAAAAAGTAGTGGCATTTATACTTGCACACTTTCCTTGGCCTTTCTTTTGGCGGGGTTCATTTTCTTTTACTTTTTTGGCCATTTTTTATTCTTTTCACCCTTTGATTTTTCTTTTAGGGTATACCCTCTTTACATTTTTTAAATTTTTTGATTTTTTTGACAATATGGAAAACCTTTGCAACAAGGAAAGGTATGAACATATTACATAGCCCATCAAGTCAATCATGATAAATGACACCTATTGGTATAGGAGCATAACGGCCTCTATAGTAACAACTTTCTCATCCGGTGATGTACCCGCGTTCATCAAAAAATTATTAGTTTTAAAAACACAAGACCTTTTGGCCTCTTTTGATGCTGAAAGCACCAATATCCCATCATAGAATTTATGTACTTCAGTAGATCCTGTTTTGAATTGCTGGCTACTTTCATCTTTATCCTGCTGGATCAATACTTCTGTTTCCTTTATGTCTCTAAGGACATAAATTTCTTGCTGCTCCTGATCTTTCATCTCATCTCCAAATAATTTCTGTTCAATTTATCTGATTTCAACATCATATTTATTTATGTTTCCTTCTATACCTATAGCCACATTATTATTTGAAGAGTTAAAACATTCACTTAACTCTATAAACGTTAGAAAAATTTCATCCTTATCATGCACGTCAACTGCAATCTCTTCTGTATCAGGTTCTGCAAGCTTCACTTCTCCCTAAGGTTCCTTGAGCCATCTTTGCAAGAACTCTATTTCCATGTGAAATCTTTCCAGCATTTCATCAGAACCTTCATTCTCAGTTTCATTATTCTTCTGGAAATCCTCCTGGGTTATCCTATTTTCTGTATCATCACATTGTAAAATTATGTCATCAATTTCATTAAACAAATTCTTTTGTTTACCTCCTTGGAATATCGCTACGACATTTTCATTATGCTTCTACTCCATAATAACTTCAACTGGATGTCTTACACCATACAAGGACTCATCTATGAATTCTTTCTAATGCAACAATTCAGTACCTTCCTCCTCTAAAAGGCATTCTCCATCATAATTCACCTTAAGAGTTTCATTCATCTCTGTGACAGTTTCACCAGACTTTCCGTCATCTTCTAAACATCTTGCAAACATACACAAACTGTGAGATTTAAAAATACAAGGCTTCATAGCCTCATCTGCTTCTCTTGTCAATGTATCTTCCAATTCTTCTAAACTATTCCAATAGTCCACGAGATCTTTATCATTAATCTCTTCACCCAGAATTTCACCATGTTCTGGGCCACAAATGGAAACTTCCATTTCCAACTCAGTTTCTCTGAGTTATTCACATCTCAGTTTCACACTCATGATCTGCTCAAGCTTCCTCAACTCTTCTGTAAAATGTATGTTGACCTGCTATTCCCTCTTTGCGTGTAGCCTCTGCCATTTCACTTTCTTCCTCATGGTCCAACCATGTCTCTGGTCTTTCGTATTTCTCTGCAACAATTCCATCAATAACTCAAGATGAACTGTTATCTTAGCTTTCTCCCTCTCATACTCTTCATCAGTCAACTACTTACATATGCCATTTTCCTTGGCATCTTCCTTCTTCTTTCTTTTGTTGTGGTCTTTATCAGATCCTCTGAAATGACTATCAACAGTCATCTCCTCCTCCTTTGTGAACTTCATCTGTTCACTTATGGATTTCATTCAAATCCCCTTTTCAGCAAGCCTCCATACTTTCCATCCAAGAATACAAGCTCTCTTCTTGCGGTTGACCTCTTACGGTTCTCTATCTTGGAATTATTTATGGGCAACTCTCTTGCTTCTCATTGCTGCAAACAACAACTGCAGTAATTATTGCATTATAATGACCAAAATCTTTGGGTGTCGGGCTACGCCAATCATGCACCCAATTACATTCAAACCTTTGACTTGACTTACGACTCTTTGACTCTAGACTTGACAACAACTCTTCATCTTGGATGAAAATGCACCCTTTTGTACAAATAATTCAATGGTTTAACTTGACTCATGCTATCCAAATTTCTTCATTTGACCTTAACATATGATTTGACTTCCAAGCTTGACCCAATAATTACAATAGTGGATATTTTGACTCTAATTCAAGTTATACAATATACCAATGAACATCCACCCTTAATACATTTTCATGTTGTAAAATATCCCCGTTACCAATTTTCTCTCATACTCCATTCTTATGAAAATATCATAAGTCACTAATTATATCATCTCCCATTATCACTTCACATGATACTTAAGCCTTTAAATCGAAATGGAATCCACTTTTCCCAAGATTTATTTTATGGTGAAAATAAATAAACCATTTAATTTTCAACATTTAAAATACCTCTTTGAAATGAATTTTCATACCTTATGCTCCCTTCAATAAACCTTTTCGTTGCAATTTCAACTCTTTGGATTTCACTCTTCTGTGTCGTTCTTATCACTATGAATATTCACATACCCTTCATACCATAACCTCTTCAACACGCTCATCATCTTAGCGCAGGAAATTTTTCTGCACTTCCATGCAACTCCTTCTTTGTAGTGACGGTTCTCATGCAACACCGTCTCTCTTTAGTGCCCAAAAACAATTCCCTCATAGGAAATTTCCAAAACTTTCTTTTAACATGGTGGCATCAACATATTTCTCCAGCAACAACAAACACAAACCACACTTGAACCATATTTGCACATCAATTTCTGAGATGGATTCCAATTCTATTCCTTAAACTTTGGATTGGTTTCACTATTCAGAAACAAATTAAATTCTCGAGCATGGCAAGGGAAATTGAATCATCTAATTTTTAAGAACACCTTTAATCAATGAATATTGATTCATTCAATGAAAATTTACCTTGGAGTCTCTTTGCGTTCTCCACTCAACCAACACAACCCTCAGCAATCAATACCGATCTTCATGTATTTCCAATACGATTTCTCAGACCAGCAATGCTTAGCGAATTCTCTGGGGTGTAAAACTCTGAAAATAAAAGCTTCCACAAGCAAATAAATGCTAGGTTTCTCGGCATGGACAAGGATACAGTTCACACTAATGCGCACTTCAAATTCTATTTTCCATTCAATATGTTATTCATCGACAGATAGGAGTAACAATTTATGTTATACCATCGAACTCTCCATATGTGACAAAGTTCGCACTCTCTAAACTTGGTTCATGAATAGACTATACATCTATTACTTTTATTTTTTAGTGTGCAACTAAACTCTCAAATAAAATGAAACGTAGAGACTACAAATTGTGTTCCCAAAAGTTTATATCGCTTGGCTTTATTCACTTCATATCGACTCAACACAGACAACACTCAAATGCAAATATCAACACAAGATTGAACACAATTATTACCATACAAGAAATGGGGCCAAAGGGAAATTACACCGGAGATGTGTTACCACCAATACAGTTACGGATTTGGAATTTAAAGCCAGCTTTGCATTACTTCTCACGCAGTTACAACATCCCAAGTCACACTGTTATCGCGTCATAACTTTACTGTGATAGTGTCATAAACTATAACACATTCTCGACAACAAGCCTGCACGTCGACGCTGTTTTGTAGTCCTCAGTTCCCGATTTTCCTTCACAACATTATCTCCAACATTCTCCAATGACTGCGTTCAATATTCTATTGCCTCGGCACTCAGTCCACGCGTTGATTGCCTCCTACGCTGGCCGATTCCACCTTTAGCTTCATCCTGACTTCACCTTGCTATCAATATTTTCAGTTGCTGCTTTTCATACTTTAGTCTGATGAACGGACTTGCTTACTCGTCGAAGTAACAACTGCACTCGAAGACCACTCCTCTAGTTTCTCTCATCGTCCAGTTTTGAAATAGCCTTTTCAGCTTGTTCAACTGTCTCAAACTCCACAAGTGCATGCAGCTTGTTACTGACAAGCATGTCAGTCCTTGGATACCTTGAACCTGACAGGCCCAAACCATTAGCTTCCTAAGGATGGAAAATATGCACAGTCTTCACGTTGCCAACAATAGCAAATATTTCTCGATGTTTTCATTGGTATGGTCTTCTGGCAGATTTTCTGCAACAAATTTACGTGATTGCAATTCTTCGATTTCTACATCTAACATTGGCGTCACTCTTCTCACTTTCTTCCCATCTTCACTTACAACTAGTTGCGAAGATGTTCTCAGTGCTGCTATGACCAATGCATAGTTACTTTATGACTAACTTGCACCACACACATTAAACCAATACACAAATTGAATGGATTTTTAAGCGAGAAGAGGATACTACCATGTCATTGCTCATACCCATGCACAGTTCTCCATACAACCCTTGAACAATCGTATATCCAAGATAGATAGCAAATAAATGTAGCGTGAAACAAATGCAACGTTGGTAATTACCTACTAGCAAGAAGATGCAACGTTCAACCAATTTCTGACCCCGCCGAATTGCAGCAATTGGAGTAATGTTTTTCACTGTGGTGAAATTATATCATACTACACACAGACCGCACTCCACGCTGACCACTTTTCTTCACTGTAGTGATCTAATACTATTTCAAATTCTCAGACACTGCATGTTTCCTTTGATCTAATCCGTGTTAGATCGTTGAGGAAAATTTTTACTCAGCTGGTCAGTGATGCCGAGACAAAATGCCATTACATCGCATTTTCACCTGTCAGATCGCTCACAATGGATTAGTCCATGCTCCATGGAGAAATTATCACAATTCATCAATACATAGAATCACTCCAAAGAGAAACATGAACAAAGGCACTGCCCACTGCTTACGCACTAGAATATTTGATGATACACAACTTTGATTTTATCACTATTGGAAATTGATCTCTGATTATAGGTCTTGCAATAGTGATACCAACACAACCCGATGAGACAATCACCCACACAAGATATTACACCCTTCACACCAGCCTTTTTGGGCACATTACTCTCCCTCAGTTATCCCTAGGCTATGATACCAAATAATGCAGGGATTCTGCACAAAACAGATCCTTGCACATAATAGAATGTGTGTTCTCTTTTCATAAAAATCCACACACAAAAACCCATATAAACTACTTAGATTTAATACATAATATGAAGAGGTAGCCGAGACAAATAAAGTGCTTGCTTATAATAAAACAAGAAAATTTCAAATTCAAACTATTTGGCCCAAATATTACATTTGTGGGCCTCTCGGCTCTCGCCCTTTACATGAACTCTCCAAACATTTCTCTCTATCACTCTCTGTCCTATTCTATTCTCTCTATCCCTCTATCCTCACACAAAGCTTCACATTTATACATAATTGTGGATTAATTCCAATCCATGATTTCCTCCCCAAATATCTCAACCAAACTCTAAAATATATTTATCCCTTTTTTGACTCAACTAAGTTCCATTTAAGGAATTTCTAATCCCTAAAATATCTATCCACTCAGCTCCACTCATATTCTTAATTAATTAAGAGAATATTTACAATAAATCTCACATTCAGAGTTTTTCCTCTTAAATTAAATAAAAATGTGCATAATTTATAAAATAATTAAAAAAACATCACCCCCTAAATCATACAAATAAATAATGAAATTTTTTCTCGATGATCCTGCATCAATAAGGATAGAAAGGAGGCAGGGAAACACTTGGGTAAATAGGTTGAGAAAGAGATAGCCCTGGCATCGACTGATGCAGTTGGGAAGATGCATAAGGTGTGCTTTGACCAGGATATAAGTTTTGTGGAGGGGGATAGGTGTTGGAGGAACTAGTCACCCTTAGTGATAACCATAACTCATGTGATGTAATATTCCAAATTAGGAAAAACATGAATATAGTACATAAAACTAGAAAATGGAGTAAAATATCAATGCATCGATAGGAACAGATCATAGAGCCTTTTCATTTAATATTATAGCAGAGAAATGAATGTAAGATCTTGAGGAAAAAGACACTCAAGCTAGGCAAAACAAGCCTCATATGACCTAGTACATGAAATATGAAATGCTGCTGCTACATAAAATGTCAGAGAACATATGACTACATAGTCCTATGGAGAACAGTTGCTGGGTGAAACTGAAAATACAAAAAACTACTGATATAATGCTTAGAAAATGCTGCGATCAAAGATCTAGGCTTTCTAGCACCTTTCTGAGACAACCCATAAGGGGTTTCCGGAAATACACCATATTAAAGTTACAACCTTAGGGCTAAATAATGCTCTACAACTGTGTAACTGATAGGAGGTGGCTGACCTGATATAAAAATGGATTATACTCCTCCAATGTATCTTCCGGAAAAATGACTGCTCCCCTCACTGGAAAACCAACTCACAAACTTGAGCACTAAGCCCTCCACTACAACTTCCTTGAAAAATAACACAGTTTTTGAAGGAGACTGCACTGTTGAAGATGGATGAAGCTTGGCCTGACACTGAATGGTGGAAATGAAGCTCAAGGAGCCTCCCAATAGGTCTCCCAGATGAAGGGCTGCTCCCCTCACTGGAAAATAGGCTCACCAACTTGGGTACTTGACCCTCCACTCTAACTACCTTGCAAAATAACGCAATTCCTGGAGGAGACTGCACTGATGATCAAGGGTGAAGATTGGCCTAATGCTAGATAGTGGAATGAAGCTCAAGGAACCTCTCCTGAGTGGGCACTCGAAGTCCCCCGAGGATGAGGGTGGGATTTCCGCTTGGAAACACCCTTGTGCTAAACACAACAGTAGACTCTACTAAACAGCTAAAGCGTGAAAAAATTCATAAAAGACCAAACATAAAAAATAATTAGAATGCATTCTATGGCTTCCATCCCCTTCTTTATATGCTTTGTGAGCCTCCTCACCCTTGGTCCCACTCATTAAAGATGATACTATCATGGAGACTCCCTCCCACTAATACTGAGATGTCCCTCAATAACTCTCCACTACCTCCATACCAGCGCTGTTGATTTGGTCAAACTTGACCCCATACACATGATTCAACCTCTATTCACACATGAGAGTTCTTTATCCAGCTGATAAGATGATCCAAATTCAAATTAGAAGTGGTTTTATTCCTACTAAGGAGATTTATGGGTCTCCCTACCCTCTTATTCATCTATCTAAATGAAAAAAGAAAAAATTAATATTCCAACTAGCTGAAAGCTAATTAGGAATATTACAGTCCTCCCCTCCCAAATGTTTCTCGTCCTCAAGCAACTGTAAGGATTATTGCTGCAAAATATCCTCTCTTTCCCCTGTGGCATCCTCATCTGATAAACCCCTCCACTGAATCAGATGTTCTCCAATCAATCTGCCCCTTATCTGCTCCTCCCAAGTGTCCAAGTTAGCCTTTGGTGATAAGACCAAATGGCTCACATCATCAAGAAATGGGAGATCCATGGTGGCAACTATCTATTGTCTAATGGCCTTATTGAGGCATGGAGCATAAAAAATGTTGGAGCTCTTACTCACAATGAGAAGCTCCCGCCCATGTGCTACTCCTCCAACAAGATGGATCACCATGTGTGGCCCATAGAGAAACTCCTCAATCTCCTTCTTCTGCAATATGAATGGTCTATATGGCTGAAAGTAGAGATAGACCAAAGTGTCCAATCTACGCTGTCTCTCCTCCCATTCTTGATCTGTGTAGAACTCTTGCTGATCTTGGGTTGTAGCAATATTGTCCTCAAGAGATCGGAATATATCCCGACTCTCTAGGATCCAATATTTGGTTCTAAGAACCTTGCTTACCCCAAAAATTATAACAATAGTGACTAGAACATCATCAACATATGGAATAAAAAATAGAGATACACTGACTTCCACATGAAATACCAGATGGTGATAATGGTCCCTCAAGTGGAACTAGTGCAATTCTACTCCTTGCTGCCCCGGAATACATTGTGGTAAGTAGTTTCCCAGCCACTTGATTGTTGACCCTATCTGCTCATCTGCTTGGGAGTAGTAATTGATGTTTGGTGTCAACTGAGTACACCCCAAACAAGACAACAACTGCCCAAAGCCTTCTAGGAAGTGGCCATTCCCATCAGTGATTGTAGCTCCAAGAAGACCATGAAGTCTAAAGAGAGGCTTGCCCTCTTGTGGAGCAATGCACTATAAATAAATGGAAAAGGAAGGCAAATGATTTGTTAGTTGATCAATAAGTACAGAGATACAACCCTTACCGTGTACTTTTTGAAAGCTGGTGATGAGGTCCCTAGATGAGATCTCCCATCCCTCTACTGGAGAGGTAAGTGGTTGTAACAACCTCGCAGGGTGGTTTTTTTCTTCCTCATTCTTTAATCAAACCATACATCTCCCGATATGATGGAGCAAATCCTCCTTGAGACCTTCCCATGAGAATCTCTCCCCAGTGGCCTGATATGTATGTTGGAGAAAAAGGAGGTCTCTAGGGAAGACCCAGGTTCAGGCTTGAGGCCAACAAGGTTTCTGTAGTAGTCTAGGACAATGCCAACATTTTCACCCTACTCAAGGGAGCAAGGAGTCTTAACCGAGGCGTGTCATGACCTTAATAAGATTAGAGGCTAGATCATTGATGTTGAGGAAAGATTACTAACACAGACAATAACTATGAGCATACAGGAGCCACACATATATATCTCAACTTCAAGAAGCAACTATCATTCATCATTACATGTTCAGAGTGCTGGATTAAAATTTAAACTAGGCATACATTCACCATAATCAATTAAGCATCAACCAATTCACTATATACAACACAACAACAACCCAATTCCATTAAATCGGATCAAACCAGCATAAACATACTCCGCATAGTCTATTCCAATTTAGTTCAATACGAAAGACTTCACACAGAGCTCTCCCGAGGCTCTACTTCCTATCTACCTCTCGCTCGAACTAACTACCTAACTAAAAAACTGCCCGCAGAATCACTTCTTTCCTTCCTATTTGTTCCTGCCGACTAACACTATCAGTCCTTGCCTCTTTTGTGCTCTTCTGCTCCCTTGCGCTCTACTGCCTTCTGTTTCTTCTTTATCATTGGGAGTTCTACTATTTTTTTCTTGTCTCCCATCTCTACCATTTGCGTCGTTCTCTGTTTATGCCCTGCCACCTATCTTATGGATTTCCGCAACCGTGATAGCTCCCTGCCTACCTTGATTGCATTCCGCCACCTGTCTTTCAGCTCTCCGCAACTCCAAAACTATTCTGTCCAAAACAAAAGGCCCCAACAGGCCCCGACCACATGCTATTGACTTGTCTCGAGTCAATATTTCCCTGTTGTTTCGTGTTCTGGTGGTCTGTTGGCTTCTAGTGCTGGCCTAGTTTCTCCTGTTGCTTTCGTCTCTATCGTTTCTTGTTCTGGTTTACCCTGTTCCAATAAAGGCCCCAAATCGGGAACCTTGCTCAATGCCGATGTTCTGAGTTCTGTAAACTCAACTATTGCTTGTTGCCACACTTTAAGCATAGGCTCCATTTTAGTGATGACCCTGTCGGCCTTAGTCACATTTTCCACCTGCGTCAGCTTGCTAAACACTTCCTGGATCTTCGGTTTGGCTTCAACAGGCAATTGCTGAATTGCCTCGACCTTTTGCTTCATAGGTTGCCTTAGGTCCTTGAGAAGTTGCTTTGTTGATGCTGAGTGTTCTTCAATTGCCTGAATTTTGGTTTGAAGCACATATTCTTGGTTATATAGTTGAGTTCTGCTGACCGTATCTTTGGTTCCTCTGATTTCAAGAAAATTTTTCTGAAGTTGCTCTGAAACTGGTTGTGCTTTCATTGTTAGTGAATTTTAGCATTCATGTAGCTGCTCCAATAGGATGTATGCTTCCTTGATCGTCATTTCGAGGGTTTCCTTTATGCCGTGCATCTGTCTCTACCTCTCCGCTACTTTCTCTGCATATACTGTGGAGGGAACTGGAAATGCTGGTTTGGCTGCAAGTGCGTCTCTTAGTTATTGGTTTGCTCGGTTTAGGCTCGTGCATGCCATTTTGACTCGAATGGATCTTTTGACCATTAAGCATGCCGAAATATCTTCAGGTGCTTTGTTGTCCTGGGCAATGACGGTCGGCCATAGGTCTTTAAAGACCTATGTTACTTACTCTAGCTGCTTCTATAGTCTATCCTTCTCGCCTTGGAGTTGATTGCGCTCATCATTAAGCGCAATCACTTGTTGTTGTTGCTGCTCGAATCTCTGTTGGAGGTCATTTTGTAGACCCTCTACTTGTCGTGATGCCATCTGGATGAAACTGAATAGTTGACTAGGTTCCAACATGACAAGTTCTCAGTGCTTGAAATATCTTGGGTTGAATGTATCTCCCTAAGGGTTTTCCTGCTGGTGACTGATCTTTCAGAATGTTCCTGTGGGGACGTTGGCTGACTCTGTTGCGAAAGCTGGGGTTTAGGGACATGCAGACTAGTAGATGGTATGAATTGTTGCAACACTATATTGGATTGCTGGAATGGGTTTAGCTCTGGTGGGGAGGGCATTGTATCAGAAATGAGGGACCCTTCTTGGATTAATAAATTTAGAAATGTGCCCTGTCCCATCGTAGTTTGGTCAACCTCGGGTACTCTAGTTGTACCCGAGTTAACTTTTTCCTTGATATCAACATTTTTTATGGTCCCTGGTGGTATCAGATCTGAAATGGTTGCAGAGGTGGACGGAGTGTGGGTGGGGTGGTCCTTAGACGTGAATGAGGTGTGTGGTGATGAATTGTGTGTATGGAGTGGCGATGTTGTTTGGATGTTCAAGACTGATGATGGATCGAATACAGGTAGTGCAGAGGTGGTCTGGGTGGAAACCTATGGTTCTTCTTGAATCAATATTCCTGTCACTATAGGCTGGGGCTGGTCTTCTCCCGCGAGGTCAACACTTGTTTAGTTGTCGTGGTTCGTGCTCTCTTTCCTTTAGGTGCTGGTACTGGGGGCTTAGTCGCCTTGGTTTTGCGGATTGGAGTGATTGTGGTCAGCGAAGGGGAGTTGAATGTGGTGGATGGTATAGCAGTAAGGATGGGGGTGGTTGTGGACGGGGATGCAAAATTCAATGTTTGAAACTGAGAAAAATTTGGAAACACAGTAGATGTGATGCTAAGAGTTTCTATTACCTTATTGAAGCCTTTTACCCGTGTGTCGAGCTGGTCCAGTGGTGGTCATAGTTGCAACTGTGAGATCCTCTGCACTGCTTCTTCAGGTGTCTCCCCCGGGAGTGATTTTGGTAGCATTTCATCAAACGAGTAATGTGGGATCTCGCTTCTAATCTCCATCGCTGCTCCTAGCCATGAATAAAATTCTATGTGGAAGGCCTCCTCCTTTATTTGGAACTTCAATGGATTCTTATGGAAAGTATTTTCGTCCATGCAACTTGGTCGGATATAGGTTCTGTTATGGGTCACCCCAAACCATATCTATGGAAAGTATTGTTTGGTCAATTTAGTGTGTCCTAAATTGCTACATTTAATTTGTCAATCCGGGATTCGTAAGCTGACGAAGTGTGGCGCACTATATGTGCAAGATAACCTATCTCTTACTTTTTTGTCGTTTTTGGATTTTTGTGAAATTCTAAAAGACAAATATTCAAGACAACAATGTCTTTCTAATGATTTTCCAAACTTCAAAAGAATTTTAAAAACACACAATGACAAAATTAATTCTTCAAAGAAAATGAAATTAAAGAAAATGAAATTGCATCACTACTCTAGTCAAACAAACAATGAACTACTGATCATGAAACTCATTATTCTTGCTGCTGTTCAAACACAAAAGAAACTATGCTGAAAGAAATCCAAAAGTTGCAACAAAGTAAATCTAAATCAAATTACATCAACTTATCTTCGATCCCTCATCATTAGTCCAGCTATGATTTTCGGAGGTAACCATAAACAACTTGAGTAACCTGATATCTAACTTGCAGAAAGTAAACTAATATCAAACTACACATTCATAATTCAATCCCTCACCATCAGTCAAGCTGTGGCTTTCGGGAGATGGCGAAGATGTCATGGGCAATTTAATATATCTAACTTACGAGAAAGTAAACTAATATCAAACTACACATTCATAATTCAATCCCTCCACCATCGGTCAGTGTGGCTGATGGCAGAAGATGTCATGAGCAATTTAATATATCTAACTTGCAGAAAGTAAACTAATATCAAACTATACATTCATACTTCAATCTCTCACCATCAGTCCAGCTGTGGCTTTCGGAGGTAATTGAAGATGTCATGAACAATTTGATATATCTAAATCTAACTACTGAAACAAATGTGCAAGACTGAAATAAACAAAGCAGTACTGAAATTAAACAGAAACTAAGAAAAGTAAATTAGCAGCAGAACAATATTAATTCCATGTCATTAGTCAAAAAGTTATGCAAATGCCCGGGTTGCCTATTTATAACCTGAAACAAGAACACTGATCAGTTCACAATAACATAAAACATGAAAGATTATGGACAGAAGTAAGATGTAAAGCATGAAAGATTATGAACAGAGATGAAGCATAAATACCATGAAAGATTCAATGTATAAACACATGAATGAATTATGGCACAATGAGTTTAAAGAAATAAAACAAGAACTATACAATAATGCACAAAACCTCAGCGTGTGCAGGGGCCCTCTACACCAGCCTTGGCAACAATCTTCAAGTACGAATTACGCTTGGAAACAGAGTCTTCTTTATATTAAAATGCAGTCATAACAGAAAGGTGATATTACGGCACAGTGGCAACGTAATTACATTACAGAGCTATCTAGCAGCTAATGGAGACTAATAAAAACTAACTCTTATGCGTATGCAAACGCGTTATTTATAACTGAAGGTGATATAACTAATTTCCTAAAGTTTATGCTGATGGAGAACACGTAAACCATTACGTCCAAAGATCTAGGATCATGGCCGCATTGAGGAGTAAATCTATGAAGAGTGGATGTTTGAATTCGGCTTATGGAGCCATGTACAGGTGTTGATTTGTCTCCCACAATTCAGAAACGGCCATATAAATCTCCACGTGACGAGAAACAGAGTCCTGTCACCGTGGGACTCTACGGTTGACTTCCACTTGGCCACCTTTGACCGCAGCTTCCTTAAGTGAATTTGTTTGAGCCAATAGGACACGATCCATGTCCACATCATTTCTGACTTGCCCATGTGGCTCGTTTTTACCTGAAGACACCTGTAACATAGAGTTTCACAAAATGGCTGCGGAAAGTTGCAGCAACTGCGGAAAGTGGAAAGATTCCGCAGCTAAATGAGAAAAATCTAAATCAAACAGCAGACACAAAAATATAGTTAAAAACCATTTTAGATGCTCTTTTGCAATTAATATACAATGATATTGAAAACTTGGGAGGTTCAGGTGAATGAAAAAGGTCTAGGAAGATGTATAAGAACAATGCAGATTTGAGACTCAACATACCCCCACTGTGAAGGTGTTACATGTCCTCATGCAACCAAAATTTTGATAATCTTGCTTCAGTTCATATGCCTTGACACCTCAGCAAGTACATCCAATCCTCTCCTCTTCTTCCTTGGTGCTGCTAACATCCTAGGCTTTTTCATTAAGCATCTAAATTTGATATTAACCAGTGCTCTGCTTAACTTCTGGCATTTCCTTTTCAATTTCTTGTTCTTCTTCTGCCATATTCCCAGATGTAGCATGGTATTATCATGAATGATTTTTTCCAATTTTCTTTGTTCTTTCAATGTCTCATTTTCATTTTTAATGTGTCTATTTAAGAGCTCTAGCTCAAAGACTTCATGTTTCAATGATTGGACTAAATCATCTTGTACTGTGTGAGGCTGAATGGACGAAGTACTGGGGCCTGTAGCTGCTTTTTCTAAAGATTTTATATAATCATATACTTCTTGCTGCTTGGGGTCTATATCAGGTGTCATTTTTATTGGGATGTCCCCAAAATTCCGTGAAGGAGAGTTATCTTCAAAATCTGGCTGAGAAGGGCTCACATCAACATCTTGCTGAGAATGGGATGGACTATGTTCAATGTCTGACTGAGAATGAAATGAACCAGGTTCACTAACTGACTGAGAGTGAGATGGACTATGGTCAGCGAGGGATTTTTCAGATGTTTCTTCTCCCAAATCGATGAAATGGGGTCCTTTCATTTGCGTTTTCCTCAATTTCCCCTTAAGTCTGGAACTTCTTCTCACACGCTGTGGACCACTGTCCTTTTGCTTTTGTTTTCCTTTCTCTTTCTTCTTGGCTATAGATAACTGTTCTTGGAGATGAACCAATCTCTCAGATAACACTTGATGATCTTCTTCTTCGGAAGAAGGGGTTTGATGTATAGCCTCAATACTTTTTCTCTCTTTTGGTGTTATTGGCTTTTTACCCTTGGTTTCTCTCTTCTTCCTCTTTGACAGTCTCTCTTCCCTATCAGTTCTTTCAATTGTAGTAGTAGGAGTATTTTGAATTTCATTATTTGTTCTCTTTCTCCTACTCCTTCTTGATGTGTTACCTTCAGGAATTTCTTGAGTAGGAGTACTTTGAGTTTCATCATTTATTCTTTTTCTCCTACTCCTTCTTGATGTGATACCTTCAGGAATTTCCTGAGGTTCCTCAAAGAAATTTCTAATCAAAAATTGTTCCCATGTGTCTTTCTTCTCCTTTAACTCTTTTTCAATCAAAATTTTTACAAGACCGTGGTGATATAGATGTGGTTCTACATCTCCTAAATTTTTCTGAACAGTCACATACATCTTCTTCAAACTATTTAATAGAAAATATGGGAGATTGAGAGTTTGATTATCTAGAAAATTCATCAGCAATCTGGTATGGTACATATACATGGACCCAAAACGGCCTTCACGGGTAATGAATTTTTGAACAACTAGCAGCAAAGTAGCCCATTCCTCTTTCAATGCATGAACAAGAATTCCTCTTTTAAAAATAGTTATGTCCATACCTTGGTTTCGTAAGATTATTCTCCAGGCTTCATCACTAATGCTTTTATTCTTAAACCAATGCTCACCCTCTTGAGGAAGTTCCGTGGCAGTTGCTATAGATGCCTCGTTCACCGCAAACTTAAGGTCTCCAATCTCTACTTCCAGGCCATTGAACGACCTTGCAAATGCTTTTGTCACTTCTTTATGATAGCCTCTGAACTTTTGGATAAACTGCAGCCACTTTGCTTTCTTCAATATATCCCTTACTTGCGGATATCCTTCCATGAATTTAAGTCCTTCTGGTTCTGCTCTTAGCAATTTACCCATCCTTCTTTCTGCCCTTCAAAAATTTGCCTGCGTGAGGGTTCAATGGAAATAGAACGGCTGAATGCACGGAAATGAGCACAATGACTGTAGGTAGATATCAGAGAGTGGGTATATAGGCTGTAGCGTAACAGAGAACGAAATGGAGTGAGGCGGAACAGAGAGGGGTTTCGTGAGCACGGCAGAGATACGACTGTGAGATTAACAGAACAATAGGAGGAGTATAACACATCCGACAGTGTTTTGAAATTTGGTGGCTGCAAAATAAATGTGAGCACGTTTAAACAACGATTATGGATTTATGCGGCTGTAAGAAGCCGTAGTCAAATCAACTACGTCTCATTGTCACAGGTGGAGTATCGGAGTTTGAGTGAAGATCAGAGGTTTAATTATGGGGACTATTTGAAAATGAATGCGGAAGGATTATATGGAGATCGTGAAAGGGTTACGGAGTTTGTCAATATAATCATTGCACATAATGGATGGAGCTTGTGGTTTAGAACTATATAAAAATGTGTTTTCAATGCTATTTGAAATGAATTTTACTCATACCTTGGAATCTTTGCCTTTTTCCTTGGTCTTCAATTAGTTGCTCTTCATTGGTATCTTGAATGCCCCATGTCTTCATAATTGGTCCTCTCACCTGCATTTAATTTCATGATTATGGAAATAACATCTGGTTGTACATTCTTTTGAAAACAGAGTGGTAGCTGCGGAATCTGCTTCTGGCTGCGGAAACTGGTGTCAGCTGCGGAAACAGATGTCAGCTGCGGAAACTGACACAGCTATTATTTGGGTGAATGAAAATGAACAGATGAAAAATGACTAGATGGAAATGGTCATGAAAAAGAATTTTATTGGTGAAAATGGAATGAAATAGATAAAATGAAGTGGAATGGAGTGAAATGAAGTGAAATGAAGTGGAATGGAATGGAGTGGGTGGTCACAAAACTTGTGAAATGAAAGAGAGATTTTTTTTTTTTTTGGAAAATATAGAGTGTCAGGTGTTCCTGATTTTCACCCTATATTTTCTGTATAAGACTGCCAATCAGTGATTGATTTTCAGGCTTAAACAAATTTTTTTTTTTTTTTTCAATTGAAAGAACAAAAGCTAGGCTGGTGGAGAAGAAGAATTCTTCTGTACCAGCCTGATTGTAGAATTTTCTTGAAACATTTTGACAAATTCCTCTTTTGAGAGTGGCTTATGATAGACTTTCAATCTGTGGCCATTCACAATAAGAGGAGTTTGAAACTCATCAATGGTCTTGATTCTTACCGCTCCATTGCTAAAGATCTTGTCAATCTCATATGGCCCAAGCCAATGAGTCTGAAATTTTCCTTGAAAATCTTTAAAATTGGAATCAAATAACAATGCCCAATCTCCTTCTTGAAACTTCTTCTCTTTGATGTACTTGTCATGCCATTTAGCTCTTTGATATGAACTAGATCAGTTCTTAAAATTGCTTCTTGTATGATCTCATCTAGCTCATTTAATTGCTCCATTCTATGCTTTTGGGCTTCTGATAAGTCCATCCCCAACTGAATTGCTATCTTGAAGGTCTTGACTTGGAACTCAATGGGGAGCAAGACTTCTTTCCCATAAACAAGTTCATAGGGAGAATGTCCTGTTGTATTCCTCCATGTAGTTCTGTAGGCCCACAAGGCTTCTGGAAGCCTTTCTGCCCAATCTCTTCTATGTAGATGAGCAGTTTTGGTGATGATACTTTCAAGAACTTTGTTTGTGGACTCCACTTGACCATTTGCTTGTGGATGGTAAGGAGTAGATCTTCTGTGCTTGATTTTGTATTCTTCCATCAACTTCTCCACAAAATTGGATGTGAATTGGCTCCCCTGATCTGTCACAATTTCTCTTGGAACACCAAAGCGAGTAAAAATATCCTCATAAAGAAAATGAACAACTGAATTTTCAGTAGCAGATACTAATGCTTTAGTTTCTACCCATTTAGTAACATAATCAGTACAAACCAATATATAATTCTTTTGCTTAGATGGTGGATTAATAGGTCCAATGAAATCTAAAGCCCATTTTTCAAAGGGTTCAATGAGTACCTGTGTTTGCAATGGCATTTCATTTGAAAGGGTAGGTTTCCCTACTCTTTGGCAGCCGTCACACCTTTTGACATATTGTTTTGCATCTTTGAAGAGGGAAGGCCAATAATATCCTAAAGAGAGGATTTTATAGGCCGTCCTTTTGTCTGCAAAGTGTCCGCCGCATGGTTCATCATGACATGCCTTAAGAATATCGGGCATTTCATCTTCCCTGACACATCTTCTGATCACAAGATCTGGCCCTGTTTTAAACAATTCGTTAGAAATCCATGAATATTTTGAACTCTCCTGAATAATTTTCGTTTTTCACTTGGAAATAAATGTGAAGGTAGTTTCCCTGTAACCAAATAGTTAGCAATATCTGCATACCAAGGGGTCTTAATAGTTACTGCAAACAAGTATTCATCGGGAAACTTATCTTCTACAGGAGAATCTTCTTTAGTATTCTGAATCCTAGACAAGAAATCAGCTACTGTATTCTGTTTTCCTGGTCTATCCAACACGGTAATATTGAATTCTTGCAAAAGTAAAAGCCATCTTGTCACTCTGCCATTAGTAACAGGTTTGTTCATTAAATATCTAATTGCAGAATGGTCAGTATGAATAAAAGTTTCATAGCCTGTTATGTAATGTCTAAACTTATTAATTGCATGAACAACGGCTAAAAACTCTTTTTCAGTCACAGTATAATTCAACTCTGTGGGAGTCAAATTTTTACTGGTATAATAAATGGCATAAGGAACTAAATCTTTTTGACCCAACACGGCTCCTAGAGCTGTATCTGAAGCATCCGTAGAAATATGGAAAGGGAGTTTCCAATTTGGTCCTCTCAAGATAGGTGCTTCAGATATTCTTGTTTTCAAAGTTTCAAAAGCTGATTGACAATCAGGATCCCATTTGAATTCACAATCTTTTATAAGCAATTTGAAGAGTGGAGATGCTATTTTAGTGAAGTTTTCTATAAATCTTCTATAGTAACCAGTAAATCCCAGAAAACTTCTAACATCTCTTTGACAATTTGGAATAGGTAACTTGGAGATGACTTCAACTTTTGATCTATCAACCTTAATCCCATCTCCTGAAATATGATGCCCCAAAAAAATCCCTTCAGTAAACATCATAAAGCATTTTTCATGGCTTAATGAAAGGTTTGTTTCTTTACATCTTATAAGAAAATTTTCCAAATTTTCTAATGCCTCTTCAAATGAATTACCATAAACTGTAAAATCATCCATATAAACCTCTACACAATCATGGATTAGATCGGAAAAAATTCCTAGTACTGCTCTTTGGAATGTTGCAGGTGCATTACATAACCCAAAAGGAAGCACTCGGTAGGAAAAAGTTCCCCATGGACAAGTAAATGTGGTCTTATCTTGATCTTCAGATGCTACCTGAATTTGATTATAGCCACTAAAACCATCCAAAAATGAAAAGTACTTTTTACCTGCTAATGTATCTAATACTTGATCGATAAAAGGCAAAGGAAAGTGATCCTTCAAAGTTGCTTTGTTCAATTCCTTGTAATCAATGCATACCCTCCATTTACCATTCTTTTTAGGTACTATAACCAAAGGAGAAACCCATCGGCTATCTGAAATTGGATAAATGAAGTTTACATTGAGTAGTTTTGGAGCTCTTCTTTCACTATCTCCCTAAGATTTGGATTCATCCTTCTTTGAGGTTGTCTGATTGGTCTATTGTTTTCCTCAATATAGATATGATGGATGCAAGTCTTAGGATCAATACCCTTCATGTCAGTATACTCCCATGCAAATGCGGTAGAATGTTTTTGCAAGATTCTGGTTAGTTCTTCTTGTTGTGACTTCTCCAGATGTTTGTTGATATTCAATGTCTTTTCTGGAAAAATCTCAATAGCAGAATTACCAAACTCTTCCATAGAGTAAAGAGACATTTGTCTTGATGATAAATATTCTATGTCAGATTCCAACTAAAATTGTGTGGGGTCATATTCTGAAGATGTCTCAAAATTTTCTAATGTGTTCAGAATTTGACTATCCTCACTAATTTCCGAAATGGTAAAGACAGGTTGTATAATGTCCTCATCATCGACCCATTCATTGTCTCCTACTTCTGTAATTGCTTTTGCTGGAGGATACAAATTGAATTTCTTTGTCGAATTACCATTAGAAATATACATATCCCCAGATCTACAACTAATAAAAGCATCAGCCGTGGCTAGCCAAGGTCTTCCTAAGATAAGTGGGTGCCCTCCTAGATTACTCTTGGGAGTCAAAATCATAAAATCTACCGGATATTCCCAAGAATCTAAGGAGACTGAAATATCTTCTAATACACCATATGGTTTAATAATTGATCGATCTGCAAGTTGCAGTAAAGTAGGTGTAAAAATAAGGTTAGGAAGTTTTAGCTGGTCCATAGTCTGTCTACTCATAATGTTAATAGCAGCCCCTAAGTCAATCAATGTGTTTGGAATTTCTATCCCATTTATATGTGTCTTGACAATTGGACTTCCTGGATCTACATACTTCTGCATGGTGATTTTTCCCATCATAATATCTGCAATTTTTCCTACCAGGTGGATTCTTCTTGTGTCTTTTAGTTTCCTTCCTAGTCTTTTGAAACTCAACTCCTTTATTGTTTTTGCTAGAATAGGAATCTCTCGAATGGCTTGTAGCAAGGGAATCTTGATACAAACATTCTTCAATTCATCTAGAAAATCATGGTTAGGCAACAAGATTTGTTTTTCCACCCCCTTGTCAATTTGTAGTCTTTCAGGAAAAGGAGGTGTAGATGAAGATGCAGGTTGCTCAACTATAGGAGTTGTGGGTGTTAACTTTTCTTTTTCTTTTTGAATATTTGAGTTTTGAAGAGATTCTTCCTCAGAACCCTTATTGGCTTCAAGAGAGTCCTCCTCAGAGGTATCCTGTTCTAGGTCATCTATAGAAGGTTTTTCTAAAACTCTACCAGATTTGAGTTGTACATCATTGAGAGGAACAATCATATAGGTAGGAAATTGTTGTCCTTCTACCATGTAAGTATTCTGAGGATTTTTATTGTTAGGATTTGGCAATGGCTGAGGTGGAAGTTGATTTGTCTTTTGTTGGTATGGGAGCATGAGTTGAGGATTTGGATTTTGTTGAGAAGGTTGTTGTTGTGGAAATGGCAATGAAAGTTGTGGATTTGGGTTTGGAAGTTGTGGAGCTTGTTGATTTTGAAAAGATGGAGGATATTGATAAAATTGAGCAAATCTCCCATAAGGATTTTGCATCCCTTGTACCCATGATTGATATGGATTTTGATGTTGGGGCCAAGGTTGTTGCCAAGGATTCCAATTTGGTGGGGTTTGAAAATTCATAGGGTTGTTAAACCCTTGAGTTTGTTGTCCCTGCCAAGGTCTTCTTGCAACAAAACAGAGAGATTCTACTGAATTTGGATCTTCTTGAAAGATAGCTTTGAGTCCAGGAATTGATGGACAATCCTTGGTCTCATGATTCTCTGAACAAATCATACATGTTTCTACAACTTTTGCATCCAAGGGACATTCCCTTAAAGCATGTTTCTTCCTACATTTCGGACAAAAGATGGCTAGAGCATCTGTTTCTGCTTTCTGCTTGTTTTGGATTTTAAGGGTGTCTATTTGTTCACTAAGGCTCCCTAAGATATCAGTTTTGAATTCATCAAGCATATTACCAATCTCTGCCCTACTTACTGATCCAGGTTTAGATTTGTTAACCCTAATAAGAGAAGGATCCCTAGGCCCTTTTCCTGTTTTAGATTTTCCTCTTGAGAGATGGACACATAGTTCTGTTATGTCACGAAGTGGAAGTTGAGAAATGTCTCCTTTCACCATCATGTTTAAAATATCTATCCATTCATCTCTAATGGCTTTTAATATGAGGGCTTTCAAGGTTTCATCATCTAAGTTGCTCATCTTTGCTCTTTTCAAGTTGTATTGAAATATTTCAAGTAAATCTTCCAAGTTTTCGTCTTCTTTTTGCATCATTTTGAATACCTCATCCTTGTGATTGGTGGGCATACAATAGTCCAAGTATCTATCCAAAATTTTTTGTTTCATATCATTCCAAGTCCTAATAGATTGAGTGGCTAATCCCATGAACCATTTCAAAGCAGCTCCCTTCAATGTTGAAGGAAACAGTTTGAGTTTTTGAGAGTCTTCCATATAGTCATAGGTTCGGCACACGACTTCAAACTCAAACAGAAATGTTTCAGGATCCTCACTTCGCAATCCATAAAAGTTAGGAAGGACAGATGGTGAGATATTTTTCATCGTTGTATGAGTTTCCTCATCAACTATAGGGAATCCAAACAAGTTGTCTCCTTCCCTATTTCTTCCATTATTTCCTTCACCGTTGTTGTCTCCATTGTTTCCTCCTTCTCTACCTCTATCTCTACCTCCAAATCCATCTATTATTTCCTCTGCCATGATAGTTTCTTTAGAGTATTTAAAGTCCTCTAGGTCTTCTATCAAGGGAGGATGAGAGGGAGTCTCTTCCTTTTCTAAATGAGATTTAGTAGTTGGTATAGGAGAATCCTCTAATTCAGCTGCTCCTTGAATTCCAAAAATCTTAAGGCTAGGGGTAGATGGTGGTGATTCTTGTCTATGCCTTGAAGAAGATGGAGTTGTGAAAATCAAACTCTTGGCTTTAGCTATAAACCTTCCCCTAGAATCTCTTGCTCTATGCATGTCATTTTTTATTATTATTTATTTATTTATTTATTTTTAAAAGTTGGGCTAATAATTCTCTTTCTGATCTTCCAGGTCACACTAGGTGCAAGAAGAGAGCATACTTAAGAAATTACTAAACCAATAACTCTCTTTTCTGATCCTCCAGATCACGCTAGGTGCAAGAGGAGAGCATACTTCAAGAAGTTATCAAGTTTTCCCTTCTTTTTATTATTTTGTTTTTTTTTTTTTAAGAAATTGGCTACCTAGTTACACTTCCCCGGCAACGGCGCCAAAATGTTTGGTCAATTTAGTGTGTCCTAAATTGCTACATTTAATTTTTCAATCCGGGATTCGTAAGCTGACGAAGTGTGGCGCAGTATATGTGCAAGATAACCTATCTCTTACTTTTTTGTCGTTTTTGGATTTTTGTGAAATTCTAAAAGACAAGTATGGAGACAAATATTCAAGACAACAATGTCTTTCTAATGATTTTCCAAACTTCAAAATAATTTTAAAAACACACAATGACAAAATTAACTCTTCAAAGAAAATGAAATTAAAGAAAATTAAATTGCATCACTACTCTAGTCAAACAAACAATGAACTACTGATCATGAAACTCATTATTCTTGCTGCTATTCAAACACAAAAGAAACTATGCTGAAACAAAAGTTGCAACAAAGTAAATCTAAATCAAATTACATCAACTTATCTTCTGATCCCTCATCATTAGTCCAGCTATGATTTTCGGAGGTAACCATAAACAACTTGAGTAACCTGATATCTAACTTGCAGAAAGTAAACTAATATCAAATTACACATTCATAATTCAATCCCTCACCATCAGTCTAGCTGTGGCTTTCGGAGGTAACTAAAGATGTCATGAGCAATTTAATATATCTAACTTGCAGAAAGTAAACTAATATCAAACTACACATTCATAATTCAATCCCTCACCATCAGTCCAGCTGTGGCTTTCGGAGGTAACTGAAGATGTCATGAGCAATTTAATATATCTATCTTGCAAAAAGTAAACTAATATCAAACTACACATTCATAATTCAATCCCTCACCATCAGTCCAGTTGTGGCTTTCGGAGGTAACTGAAGATGTCATGAGCAATTTGATATATCCAAAATCATCTGAAACAAATGTGCAAGGGCGAAATAAACAAAGTAGTGCGAAATTAAACGAGAAACTAGAGAAAAGTAAATTAGCCGGCGAACAATATTAATTCCATGTCATTAGTCAAAAAGTTATGCAATCACATTTTTCTATTTATAACTTTGAAACAAGAACATGATGGTTAACAATAACATAAAACATGAAAGATTGTAAGACAGAAGTAAAATGTAAAGCATGAAAGATTATAAACAGAAATGAAGCATAGACACTATGAAAGATGCAATGTATAAACATATGAATTAATTATGGCACAATGAGTTTAAAGAAATAAAACAAGAACTATACAATAATACACAAAACCTCAGTGTGTGCAGGGGCCCTCTACACCAGCCTTGGCAACAGACTTCAAGTACGAATTACGCGTGGAAACAGAGTCTTCTTATATATTAAAATGCAGTCATAACAGAAAGGTGATATTACGGCACAGTGGCAACGTAATTACATTACAGAGCTATATGGAGGCTAATGGAGACTAATAAAAACTAACTCTTATGCGTATGCAAACGCGTTATTTATAACTGAAGGTGATGTAACTAATTTCCTAAAGTTTATGCTGATACAAAACACGTAAACCATTACGTCCGGAGATCTAGGATCATGGCCGCGTTGAGGAGTAAATTTATGAGAAGTGGATGCTGGATTCAGCTTATGAAGCCTTGTACAGATGTTGATTTGTCTCCTGCAATTCAGAAACGGCCATATAAATCTCCACGTGACGAGAAACAGAGTCCTGTCACCGTGGGACTCTACGGTTGACTTCCACTTGGCCACCTTTGACCGTAGCCTCCTTAGGTGAATTTGCTCGAGCCAATAGGACAAGATCCATGTCCACATCATTTCTGACTTGCCCATGTGGCTCGTTTTTCCTGAAGACACCTGTAACATAGAATTTCACAAAATGGCTGCGGAAAGTTGCAGCAGCTACGGAAAGTGGCAAGATTCTGCAGCTAAATGAGCAAAAATCTAAATCAAACAATAGACACAAAAATATAGTTAAAAACCATTTTAGATGCTCTTTTGCAATTAATATACAATGATATTGACAACTGGGAAGGTTCAGGTGAATGAAAAAGGTCTAGGAAGATGTATAAGAACAATGCAGATTTGAGACTCAACAAGTATCTATCTATTATGCTCCTTGGAACTGTTTGGCTCCCAACCAGATGAGCCATTTGTCTATACTAGGCGCAAGAGCGAGCTTCCTCATTGACTTCTTTGCTACTTGGGTCCCCTGATACTCTCCATGGCATGAACCTTAGGGCCATTGGTTGGTCGTGAGTAATCTCTGCGAGCTGTCTGATCCCTGGGTGACTCCACTTCCACATTGCGAAGGTCATGATCAGATAACCATAGATGAATCCTATGGCTCACTTGTAGTTGTCCTCGCAAGCCTCAAACAACTCATTTAACAAGAATGTGCACCAATTCAGTTGTGCTCCTTGAATGCAATTCTCCACGACTGAGATTGTGTCCAGGGTGCATTCCCCTTTAGTGTAGTGCCTCATCATTTTCCCAGCTATCAATTAGTAGGCAAATTTTACCACTGGATTGTTTATGAGGTCAATTTTTGCTCCCTTTCCTCCCTTCTTGTTTCATACTTTTTGTAGTAATCTCAATATCCTGTCTTCTTAGCTCTCTTGGACATAGTTTGAAAGGCTGTTGAGACGTCATTTCCTTCTACTGATAATCCTGTAACTCTGTGTATGTCTTCTGCATGAATTGGGATATCCCTCCCAAGCCATAGTGATCGATTTTGAATTCTGCTCATCAAGAACTTAGCGCATTTCATTGCTTCTCTCGTCGTCCCGAATACTAGAAGGCTCCTGAGGTGTTGGATAGTTGACCTCTGGATGCCTCTGAAGTCTGGGTCCATCTTTGCTGCTTCACTTCCTCCCTCCGTTGCATAATTTTGGATGTACACCTGCCTTTTCATGGCCGGGAACCGGTATGATTCTGTGAAGTCTTATCTATCAGTGAGGCATTGTCCTATTTTCCTATCAACGACTCCATCCTTTGAATTATTCCATCGAGCTCGGGCTCGACGAGTAAGGTAGATATCTTTGTCATTTTTTTCCTTCTGCTATATACTTGAATTGATCCTGCTGGTATACTTCTCTAAACTTCTGCTACTGATCTGCTACTTTGAACCTCTGCCGCTGAAATTGGGCTTGTCGTTATATCTGTTTCTTTTTGTGATAACTCGTAATTTTCTGGCATTTTGGTGCTTTCCTCCTTCATGCGGGTTAAGTAATGTTACTGGCACGAATGATGTTGATGCAACGCCATAACTAATTAATTCTTGCTGTCTTTCCCGTGACTATAATTGTGTGATTGGTTACCGAGGTGAGGTGTATTCTGATAGTGCTGATGCTGGCTTCGTTAGTCAGGTAGACATGATGGGCAATAATTATGGCCTAATATGGTAAATTTATTACGGTATGGGGGTTACTAATTGCGATAGTTATTTTTCAAATAAGGGTGATCTTACGGACTGAAAATGGTATGATGGGTCATTATGAGTGAATGATATTTGACATGCTTAGGCTATGTGACACTTTAGACTCTCCCCCTGACCACAATTGGCTGTGATGTGGTCTCCACATCGCAACAGGTACGATTTCTATTTTTGCACGACTTTGCGGGCTTCTTATTGAGGATTCCTACTCTAATGGCTAAAAAGATTAAAACATAACTATTCTATGGCTCATCTCGGTTGCGAGAGAGTTATTGAATCTAATCTACTCTACTGACTGCTCTCGGGTGCGAGAGTTATTATATAAAAAAAAATTGTTGTGCTTACTCATGATAGGGTTTTAGGCGTGCACCGTTCACCCATCCTTGAAGTATTTCTCCATCTAGTTGCGCTAGCCTAACCACGCCTGAGTCTCTTATCTCTATGACATAATATGGTCCCATCCAGTGCATTCTAAGTTTCCCAGGAACTTCTGGAATTTGCTGTCATAAAGCAGTACTTTTTTGCCAATAATGAATGTTTTGTGCTTGATGTGACGGTCATACTAGACTTTTTGTCGCTCTTTTTGTACTGAAAATCCGCCAGAAATCTATCTTCTTCAAGCTCCTGCAATTCATGGAGGCGTGCAGAGATAGAGTCTTCCTCTGTCATGTGTGTTGTTGAAGAAATTAAGAGGCTTGGTATGATAAACTTGGCTGGTATTACTGCCTATTTTCCGTATACCAACTAGAATGGAGTCTGATTATGCAGTCTCTTTATGGTTGTCTTGTATGGCCACAATGTGGCTGGTATCCTTTCATCCTAGTCATCACCGTTAGCATTGCATATCTTTGTTAGTCCTTTCTCCCAAATTTTGTTGAACGGCTTGATGGTTCCATTCGCCTGAGGGTGGTATGGGCTACTCTTGTGGTGTTGTATCATAAATTTTTCTAACAACAATTTAACCGTAGCATTAATAAAATGTGTGCCTTGATCACATGTTAGGCTCCTTGGACAATCAAACCTGCTATTGATGTTCTCAAAAATAAATCTAGCTGTTGTGTCTACTGTACACTCTCTTACTGGTGCCGCCTCTTCCCATCTTGTGAGATAGTTAGTTGCAGTGATTATCTATGTTGCTTGCGAGTGTTGCGCCATTGGTGCAATTGGTCCTATGAAGTCGACGGCCCATTTCTCAAATTCCTGCATAGCTCTCACAGTTTGCAGTGGTAACTTATCATGGTGTGACAGTCGTCCTGTTCTTTGGCAGACATCGCATTTATTCACATTTTCCTTACTATCTTTGTGCACTGTGGGCGACCATAATCTTGCATGTAGTATTTTCCTTGCAGTGGATTTTACGTCGACATGGCCTCCCGCAACTCCACTGTGACACTCCCACAATATGTCTTATCTTTCGTGATCTAGGGCACATCTCCGTAGGATATGATCTAGTCCCATTTTATATAACTTCCCTGTTATGATTTGGTATTCGTCTGCTTTAATGACTAGATGTCTTTTTTGGGTTGCCGTGTATTCTAATGGACATTTTCTTATGACCAAGTATGTCTCTATCTGTTCTAGATAATTTGGGATGGCTTCTACTTGGAAGAGATCAACATCCGACAACTACTCATCAAGGGATCCCCCATTTTCCCCGTTCTCCAACCTTGATAAGTGGCCATGACCAACATTTAGCCTTCCTAGTTTTACTATTACTTAAAAAGTGAATTCCTGGAATAGTAGGAGCCATCTACAGTTTCTGCCTTCCAATATAGGTTTTTTTACCACGTATTTTAGTGTTGAGTGATCTATGAAGAACTTGAATGTGCCTCCCAATAAGTGATGAAATTTACGTCCTAAGGTATATCCACCATATGATAACTCTCTTATGTTGTTTGTAGTCCTTCGGTACATCGACAACTTCACAGCATGAAATACAACGGATGAGTACGGATGAGCGTCTACTGCTCAACGTTTGCATTAACGGAGTTAGCTCCTTTTATGGATCTCTTCCCATCTCTTAACAAGCTTTGGGCAATCTCGATTACATGTGCATTGACTCTGCATTGAGAGCACCATGGTCTCCTGGGTAGCGGACATTCTCTCGCTACATGACCTTCCTGATCACAGTTATAACACCTTACTGGTCCTCTTCCTCTAGTTCTGCTACCTCTCATTCCTCCCCCTCGTCCCCTTGGAGTCTCATTTACTCTATATGATAGTCTGTCTAATCGTTCTGCCAATGCATCAAGGGCTCTGCATTGCTCCGTATTATGAGTTGTAGAGGCACAATATTCATAGTAAACGTTGTTTGGAACATTTGAGTATTTTTGCAGAATTTGACACAATCGTGGAGGATGCCCAATACCTTTGCATATTTCGCAGCATTTTGTTGCTGTTTGATTCTGTTGATTGGGGAACCCCGGGAAGTGGGGTTGCGTTTGGTATAGCCCTTGAGTGTTTATCTACGCAACTCCACCGACTGGCGGGGCCCCCTGTGTTCTGGCCATCAAAGTCCAACGTTGGCTCCTCGCAACCTCGGACATTCCGTGGCTAAGTGTCCCTCCATCAAGCAATGTGTACACCACACATTGGGCCTTGCGGGTCGTACCGACTGAATATATTTCAGTTTCTCCGTCAAACTGGCTATTTGATGTTGTAGTCCTAGTATGGATGGGTCTTGTACCACTGCTCCCCCTCTGAACTCCTGCGGGTATCCAGCCATTGCTTCTATTTTCATTGCTTGTTCCAATACATCTTGAAGGGTATCAATCTTTTGTTGTGTCAACGGTGTCCTTGTCAATGGTAGGAGTGCTTTGGTAGATAATCCTCTTTGTTGAGTTGGATCAGTTGGGTAGCTTAGCTTTACAATCACGTCTTTAAATCTTCTAATCAAATCCCAGGCTATTTCTCCTTCCTATAGCTTAGACAATCCTTGCTGATTCGTATGAGGTGTTAGCCAGCTATAAATTTTTTTATACCAAATGCTGGCTAAAAACTCTTTGGAGCCTTCAAGGAACAAATTTTATGACTAAAAAGTGTTGGCTCTTGAAGACTCTTGAAGGCCTCATGCCTTTGTCCTAATATTCTCTACTGTGCCTGTTCCCCAGTCAGAAATCCTGCTGATTTCCAAAAAATAATACTGCTACAAACACCACATTCCCCCTCTCCCCTCTTCCAACACTAACCTCATTTTCAACCCCTTCATTTCCCATGAAAAAACCTTCATTTTCATGTTTTTCCCTTTTCCCCTTCTTCAAAATCCGCCGGCAATGTTAAAGGCCAGTCCGGGTGGATATTGGTGGCCACCCGCCTATTCCACTTGGGCCCCCACCATTGTCTCTTTCAGTTTTTCAGTTTTGGCATAACTTACTATTTTTAGCAGTTTTTCGGGTCCTGAACTTCCGGAGCCGTTTTGAGGCCCTAAACGGCGTTTTTGGGCATCGCACCTACAATGAATATCATTCCATTCTGGAATGATATTCATAGCAAAGTTATGAAATCTCTGATAGAGCTTTCTAATGATGTCATAATCAAGCGGAGAGATAGTATGCAAAGTTCTTCCTGGGAGAGTTGGAACACCACTTTACCCAAACGGGGCCCATAGTTTTGGCGCTTCATCTCCTCGGGTTAGGGTTTTGGATGTTTAGGATTTTCCATTGTTTCTAAATAACAAATAGGCCCTCGAGCCTCATTGTAACTCATTTCAGAGGCCTGTAACTACCACATCTCTTTTCAGATATAGCGATCAGCGCCCTAGCTAGTTTATTTCCATTCTGTCTGTAAGCAAATTTCAGTTCCTTGATATTAATGAAATGAAGTGTGCTTCATTTTGTGCATCTCTGTGTTTATGGTTATATGGTATTTGTTACTGCGTTCTGCATAAATCCGGATCAAATACTCCTTCTTTGCCTTATCGGAACCCCTCTAAACCTTTGAAAATCATTAAATATACATGAAAATCATGTTTTTATGCATTGTAGACTTAAGCCCCCTTGGGCTAAGTCTTTAAACACTCCCTTCCATACGCCCTGACGCCAGAACCAAGCACCAGCCCTCCAAGCGCTTATCGCATCGCCCGATCGCCTTTAGCCCCTTCCTGCATAAGCCCCCGGTCATATTACCCTTCATATAATCCTCGGCCCCACAGTCGGGCACCAACCCACATTGTAAATTAATATAAACCTTTGGTTATGTTAATTTTTCGAATTTTATTATATCATAATTCTTCCGCTAGTCTGAAATTCAAATCAATCTCCACCATCGATCTGATCTGCAGATCGACGGTACGGAGTCCATCAGCCCAGTGGTCCCCGTCGTCCACTCACCTATTCCAAAACCACGTGGTATTCATCACACCGCCTTTGGGGCAAGGGTGGTTTTTTCTTGATCGGAAATGATTCCATACGCTAGCCGACGCGTGCCCTGTGCACTATTTGAAAACTGCCCTCCCATCGCGCATTAAAGTTTGGCAACAAACCTGGCGCGATATCGCTGTACACCGTCTAATTTGGGGTGGGCCATCTGACGGCTATCGCTCACCGAAGATGCCCGACGGTTAACTGGTCTACGGCACGGCATTCAATAGATCTCTGTCGTCGATCTGATCTGTAGATCGGCAGCCCATATTTCATCGCCCTGATTCATCACCCGGTCAAATGTTTTCCGCTTTGACTTTCCATTTCCGCTCTCGACCGTCGATCTCTGCGCGATCGACGGCTCTGATTTAAATGATTCTTCCGCCTTCCCTATGACTTCTCTCAATTAATCTCGACCATTGGATGATGCCATCCAATGACCACGCTTCTCCCACAAGTCCTCCGCACCAATAAACCTATATATGCATGGATTTTATAATATTTTTTGTATTGTATAGGGTTTCAAGTGATTTTTCCGCTATGTCTGAAGAAAATTCGAAAGTGGAGGGTGACTATCCTCCCGCCTTCGATTCACTGGGGAAAATCATTCACCGGTGTTAAATCCATGTTTTCATCAATCATTCATAAGGCATTGTTGCTATTTGACCCCGGCATAGCCCTGCACATAGCAAAAAACCATGAATCGAGCACAGTAATAGAGTATCAGTGCCGAAAGACAAAATGTACCAGGACAGAAGATCAAAGACAGGTTTTGTGGGGATTACGTCTAAGATGGTTTATCAAAAGCCTAATCCTTTATTAAAAACATATTTCGAAGAAAATCTTAAGTGTTTTATCAACAGGAAAGCCTCCACCGCCACAGCTGAGGCAAATTGATCCCTCTAGCTACCACGATGCCACCTGTACCTCAAAACATTCATATCCGAGGCTGAATTTATTGAACAGGTTAGATATTTGTCTCAAATGCAGCCAGAGAGTAAATTCTGCCAAGGAACTTAATGAAAAACATTTGCAGAGTTACTTTGACATCACACAGAGCCTCAAAAGTCAAAAATATCTCCCACCGAGTTGAAATCTTTATGTAAATCATTTAATACAGAGGACTACTATGTAAATTTATTCATTGAGCCCCTCAGAGGCCAGGAAACCATTAAGTTAGTATTAATTGTAATTGGATATCTTTTATCAAATCTCACCTCCTCATTCTTCTATATATACTTCTGCAGAAGATGAGTGAGGGGTTGGTTGCAGAACTTTGAAATACATTTGAGCTTAAACTTCTGATTGTAAATAGTGTTAACTGACCCTTCGAGCTCTGCTTGTGATAGATAAGATAGGCTGAGATGAGTAGATGATTGCTAAACTAAAGCACTAGACTTGAAGCTGTAACTGGTTTGGAGCATCAATACAAACTCATTTATGGGATCCTGGTCTATGTTGACGTTGATGTTTTTCTCATTGTAACTTGTTATTTTGTTTTATGTTTCCATTGTGTTTCATTTTATCTTATAAATAACAACATGCATGGAGTTAGGACCTACTGTATATTAGTAACCTTCTCTGACTGAAAATCTTTATCTGAATGTTTTCTTCCAATCTCTGTTATTTGGGAATGATTTAATTCAGTTTAAGCATAGGAATGCTGGCGTTCCCTCGTCTTATTGTCTTAGCTAAATTTTATTCTTAAATGTTATTTTCAGTATATGTTAAGTGAATATGAGCGAGGAAGATATGGTGAGCCCTGGTCCTGGTTTTATCTGCACAAATTTATCTGCAAATGTTTGAATGTTTCCCTTGGAATGTGTTGAGCTGGCTAGCTTAGAAGTACTTACCAGATCTTAGACCATCCTTTTTTATCATTAGTGTTTCCCCTCTATTTTTATATGTTTTCTATTGAAAGTGTATCAAAGGCTGGCTAGTTTAAAAGTACTTACCAAATCCTATTTTACTTTCATGTCTTTCTTAAGTGTATGTCAAAAGATGGCTAGTTTAAAAGTACTTACCAGATCTTAGGCTGCTCTTTGTTGTTCATCTGTTTAATTCCCCTTCTTGTTGTATCATTTCATTCCATAAATAAAACCTTAAAGAGATCCTTAGACATAGATGACTTGCCCCATGGACCACTCTTGCCTCTTCTTGTTTCAATTAAACCCTCTTATGACTCCATAGCCCAATGGACTAAAACTTGCAATTATCTATCTTCCTGGCCAAAGCTTGTTCTATTTTCTTTGCAACTTCTCACCTTTGAAACTCTTTGCATTTAGGACTTTCCACCTCAAACAGTAATCTTGCTCAACCATCCAAAAACAAAACCCTCAGCCTTCATAACTAGCCTAATATCATTACCCCAAACTTCAAAGACAAATTCATCTTTGCACTTATTGGAGAGATCCCTCTCCGGATTCAGGAGGAGTGGCTAGATCTCAGAATCCCAAAGTGGTTGAAATGATGTTGTTTTTGCAGCAGTGGGACTTTTCCAATCTTCTGATTCTGATTCTAACATGAGGCGGTTTGAATTCTTGAACAAATTCTTTCTTAACATCGTCTATTGCTGGGTTCTGGTGTGCTTTTGACAATTTAATGAACCAGTGCAAACCTCTTTCCCTCAGTGTGGTTTGAAACTTAATTAACTTGACTGCATCTGGTGTCTGTCGAGCTCTCCAAATTTCTTTGGAGATACCAACGTGTTTACATACGTCATTACCTTTCCGGAAAGTGCAGGTATCGAGTGAACGATCTTGCCATCTTTCCTTATGTTGGTGGTACTAAAAAACAAAACCTCTCGATTCAGAGTTGAGAAGTTGACCATCAACATTTCTAGTAGATATACATGCGCTGGATTTAGTACTACTCAACTTGCTCAACTCCCATAAATTAATAAATAACTTATTAGGTGGATGATAGAGTCTTTTGGGGGAAGGTGTTGTTGTCCCGTGTTTTGATAGTTTGGCAAATCAAAAGACAAGGCAACATCAGAACCAATCTTTAGAGTTACAGGATCTTGTCCTCCTACATTCGAGAGAGGGATCTCTCAAATTACTTTGTTTTAGCGAGGTTTATCTTGTGTGCTTAGATTATTGGTTTTAGACTAGTTATTAGATGCGAGATGTTTGATTGTTTGTTTGGTTGAATTGATACAGAGAATATGAAGGTCACAAGGTGGGTAGAAAGAGGAAGTTTTAGCTTCATTGGGCAATGGAGTCAAAAGAGGTCATGACAGACTTATCAATGGATATGGGATATCAGAGGGAAAATCTAACTAGGCCGTAGGATCCTTTCGTTTTGGAATGAGATGAACATCAATGATTTGGAAAGAGAAATTTAATTCTCAACAAGGGGAATTTGAAAACACAATTTGAACAATAAAGAGCTATTTGATAGACAGGGCTAACCATGAATTCTACAAATCACACTTTTAAGAAAATAATGACTTCAAAACAACTTTTAAAATGAAATCTAAGATTCGGGGAACACCCTATTTCCTCAAATATTTTATTTCAAATGAATTTAGAAAACATAAAATATTCACTGATAATTACGGTCATAGAAGAGGGAACACCTAAATACATATATGATCACAACTATAAAGACCTTTAAGCCAACTGTTCAAGCGAGGATAAGGGGCAAGATCAGAACAGACCTCCTTGGCTCACTATAAACAAGGGAAATTCAAAGGGAGACTTCAATAACAGCCTTTAAGTGGCAGCAGACAAGCAAGGAGAACCATAAATCATGCTGAAACCAACTGTTCAAACTATTAAGGAAATAAACAAGCATGAAGACTAAAGAGAGAGAGATTAAAGACTCTAAAATACTTCAGCAGAAGAAAACATGAAACAATGAAGGATGAACAGGTCTAAGGTGCTTCCAGGAGTCATTTCTTGGCATAAAACTTTCAACCTATATAGTAAGAAATTATGGAACAAAATGAAAACAGGAGAAAACATGAACAGTTCAGAATACTTCACCAACAACGAGGCTCATGGATCCAATGATAGAGCCTTCTCAAGAATAAGCATGCAACAACATCCTCAAGGCTTCCAAGACTTCAATTTCTTCTTCAACTTCAACAAACTATGTACTATTCCAGAGAGTTTCAGTATTACAACTAGTGATCAACCAACCAAGAAACCAACAATTTCTCATCTTCTACAATAGTATTTATAGAAGGATGAGGAGGTGGGAGAGGATAAAAGATCTCCTAAGATAATTAATACAGATTAATGACTTCTCGACCTTTGAGGGGCTCGATGGAGAAGTTTAGAGGTGTTCTGTCTGTATTAATGTTTTGCATTTAAGATTCAAGCTTGGTGAGAGCTCTTATTGACTTTTGAGGCTCTGTGTCATGTTGGAGTAACTCTGCAGATATTTAGTTATTAATTTCTTTGGAAGAATTAACTCTCTGGCTGCGTTTGAGGCAAATATCTGATCTTGATCAATAACTTTGGCCTCTATTTGAATGCTTTGAGGCACAGGTGGCTTTGTGGTAGCTGGGAGGAATCAATTTGCCTCTGATGTGGCGGTGGGGGCTTTTCTGCCTGTAGATATTTATGATTTTCTTTAATTCTGATTTAATTTGGAAGATTAGGCTTTTGATAATCAATCTTAGCTGTAATCACCAAATTGGTCTTCGATCGTCTGTTTCTGCTATGTTTCTGTCTTCAACACTGATACTCTTTTAATTCTGATTTAATAACACCATGTCTTGTTGAGGTGCAGGCCGCGCAGGGCTCATATGGAATCAATGCCTCATGAAACATTGACGAGACGTGGAATTTGAGCCCTGCGAATGGTTTCCTTTGATGAATCAAAGGCATGGGAATCGTCATTCCCAGCCTTCGGCTTTCTCTTTAATATGACGGAAAAACATTAAAACACCTGCACAATACAAAACTATATTATAAAATCCTGCGTTTTATTGGGTAAAACTGCTTAGAAGGCGCGGGGAGGAGCGTGATCGTTGGATGGCATCATCCGACGGTGGGGACTCGTTGGAGGAGGTCAAAAGGAGAGCGGAGGGAAGAATAAGACGAAACCGTCGATCGTGTAATGATCAACGGTGGTGATTGGTTTTGATTTAATAGTGTGAAGGAGCCACACTGTTTGAAAAATAAGAGATATGTGAAGAAAATAGAGTTAAAACCTTTATTTTTGAAGAAATATGATCAAAATAAGGGCAGGGGTTCGGGGTGAATGTGGGCCGTCGGATAAGACCTGCCCACGAGATGGACGGTGGAGATCACGCATTAAAACCCTCTTGGTGGAAGGTGGAGGGCGATGAAATAATGCGAGAAAAATCTTGGACCGTCCGATCTGAACACGTGGACGGTCCAGATTCATTCGGAGGATCGCAATCGGCGGGGGGAAAAACAAATGTTAAAAACGCACCCGATGAAAAGATCCGATGCGATCAAATGTAGACTGTCGATCTGCAGATCAGATCAATGGTGGGAGATGCATCAGGAGATCACAATCGGTGGGGAGAGAGTAAGGGTGTAATAGAAATCACCGATGCAATTGGCGCAATCGGGAAATGGCCGATGCGATTACGCGATCGGGCCATCGCAATTGGAGGCCGGGCCTGAGCTTTTCAATCTAACCATTCGGAATCCCCCGATGCACTTAAGTGCCTTGGGACTTTAACCTTTGGTCCCGGGTATGAGTTATATGAATGAAGTGTAGGGTGTGGAGTTTAATATGACGGGCTAATCGCATCGGAAGTTTTGATGCGGTCTTTTCGATCTACCCATTTTTACATTAAAAACATAACTCTGGTGTAGTAGACCAAAACTTTGGGTAAGTGGGTTTTTTGATATACAAAAGAAATAATGGATCGGAGATGGATTTTCACAATGGTTTAGCACCCAATTGTGGGCCTGCGGGTTGTATTGAGCAATAATATGATCGGGGGCTATAATATACAGGGCTAATCGGCATCGGAGTTTTTGTTTAACACACAAAAAATGCGCTCCGTGAGTTGCTCCGACGCGATAAGCGCTCAGGACCTTAGCATTTGGTTCTAGTGCTGGGGCACATGGAGGGGAAATGGTTTGGCTTTAGCCCAAAGGAGCTTAAACCTATAGTCAAAATACTTGTTTTTTAGAACATTTTCAATATGTTTAGATGGATCTTGGGGGTTTCGATATAGTTCAAAAATGAGTTTTAAACATAGAAAATAATTTTCATGAATGGAAGATGGTGCACCATGAAAAATAGGGGATTTTTATGGAGGAAAAGGGGAGCAAAATGAAGGTTAGTTTTCTTAATGGAGGAAAGGGAAAAAAGTTGATTTTGCAGTAGTTTCTTCTCATGAAATTAGCAGAATTCCAGAGTGTAAAATGGGAACAGTAGGGAAGATTTTGGACAGAGGCATGAGGCCTTCAAGAGTCTTCAAGAGCCAACACTTTTTGCAATAAAATTTGTTCCTTGAAGGCTCCAAAAAATGATTTAGCCACCTTTTGGTATAACAAATTTCATAGGTGGCTAATAGAAGGTTAGGACTAGTTCTACTTGAAACTTGGGGAATAGGATTAACTTGCGTTATGGGTGCCTACCTCTCTTGGAATAGTTGCTCCATCGCAACATGAAACTCCACATCAGACTCCTCCTCAAGGTGTGTGTCCTCCTCATTCGACTTTTCTCCCTTTTCTCTTCGGTCCGAGCTCCTATAAACTTGCATAACTTCCTTAACAATCCCTTCCATTCCTTGGGATCCCATCTGACCTTATCTTTCCTCTATCATCTGTGGCGCCTTTTCCTTGTTTTGTCGATTCTTATACTTCTTCTAAAATTCTTTCATCGCCCTTTCCTGCCATTTCTCAGCAATCTGCACCCTCCGATGTGCTCTCCATTCTCTCATCCCACTAGAGGTTCCGACATCCATATCCCTATTCCCCCCTTTTCTTTAATCATAGCATCTTTCCCTCAACTCCTTCCCTGAATACTAGAGGTTTAGGTCTCCATCTCAGGGTTTTGGAATGTCATCAAGCCCTTGTCCACCATTAGAGCTTTAATCCACAACGAGATTTCTTTCAACAATTCTCCCCGAAACCCAGATAGAAATATGTCTTCGGCTTTTGTAAAATATTGGTAACACTCGGTTGCAAACTCTAGAATGTAGCCCTCCATGTTAGATTGTACCCAGAAATCTACTGCTCGGGTTAGATCTGTATCTAGCCGATGTGGTGAGACTAGATCTATGTGCATCCAATTGTGACAAACTCTACTCAATCCTTCAGATAGTGACTTGATCTGAAGTCTCCGCAACCAGTTGTAAAGTTCTTCGGGAAAATTTCCCCAAAAAATTTCATACAGGTCACTCGTAGATTTAGAGAACAAGACTCGATCTTTGACAATATTTTCCCTCTGTTTCCAAAGTTCTGCTTGTTGCGATATGAATTGATCTATATGCTTGTACCACCAGCTTCTTAGTTCCTTCTCATAGATCCTCGATACCATGATCTAGCTTCTAAATAAATTTTTAGGTCCCAGCAACAGAACCATTTTTTGGCGAAAAAGGAGGTCTCTGGACGAGACCCAAGTTCAAGCTTGAGGCCAACAAGGTTTCCGCAGTAGTCTAGGAAAACACCGTCAATTTCACCATGCTCAAGGGAGCAGGGAGTCTCACCCGAGGCATGCCATGACCTTAATAATATTAGAGGGTAGATCATTGATGTTGAGGAAATATTAGTAACACAGACAATAACTATGAGCATACAGGAGCGACATATATATATCTCAACTCCTAGAAGCAGTTATCGCTCATCATGACATGTTTAGAGCGGTGAATTAAAATTTAAAATAGGCATACATTCACGATAATCTATTAAGCATAAACCAATTCATGATATACAACACATCAAAAACCCAATTCCATTAAATCGGATCAAACCAACATAAACATTCTCCGCAGATTCTATTCCAATTCAGTTCAATACAAAAGACTTCACATAGAGCTCTCCTGAGGCTCTACTTCCTATCTACCTCTCACTTAGACTGAGTAGCTAACTAACAAACTGCCTGCTGAATCACTTCTTTCCTGCCTATTTTTTCTTGCCGACTAACACAGTCATCCCTTGCCTCTTTTGCACTCGTCTGCTCCCTTGTGCTCCACTACCTTCTGTTTCTTCTTTATCACTAAGAGTTATACTGTTTGTTTATTGCCTCCCATCTCTGCCATTGGCGCCATTCTCTATCTATTCCCCACCACCTATCTTCTGGCTTTACGCAACCCTGACAGCTCCCTGCCTACCTTGATTGCGTTTTGCCACCCGTCTTCCGGCTCTCCGCAACACCAAAACTGTTCTGTCCAAAAAAAAAGTCCTCAACAATGTCCCAATGAAATCTTGGTGACCAGGAAGGAGTGAATCAAGTGCTACATGTAGAATATTTTTCTTGAGCTTAGAGTCTCTAGTCAAGAAGATCTAATTCCGATAATATATGACTCGATCCATCACTTTATACCTCTCATCTATCACCTGTCCATCAAGCACTTCACATGTGAAGTGATTCTTGGAATACTCCACTAATAGCTGGGACTCCCAATGTGGATATATATCCCTCATTGATAGCACTACTGGCTCTTGTAATAAGGCACTTGTCACCTCATAGATCCCCTCTTTGACATTCTTAATGCCAAAGCCACATGCCGGAGTACTGCTCTCCCACTTTTCTTGCCTCCCTTGCAGCTGCTTTTTCTTAGGAAAAGATTGAAGTTTGTGGTGGTCAATCTTCACTTGGAAGCCATTTCCCATCCAAAACTTCCTGTGTTTTTCCAATGCATGCATGAATGCGAACAACCCCTTTCCATATATGGAAGCCTCCCTCATATGTGGAAGTATATTCGGACTCTCAAAGGCTATGGAGTAGCCCTTTTGCACCATGATTGTGCCATCATCCACTCTTGAAACATCTCCTCTCAACGCAAGAGGCTTGGTGAGAGCTGGTAATACCAACACTGAGAAAATATCCATCTCCTCCTGAATCCTACCAAAGACTCTCTACGCTATGATAGACTCACCCAAGGCTCCCTTCTTAGCCAGATCTATGAATGGTACAACTTGTTGTGAGAACTCTTTAGCCAAATCTCGGTCTAGGGGCCTCCCTAATGGGATGCCTCCAAATAATATAACATCATGGTTGAGAGTCAACTACATATCTAAGTGGATTGATGTGTCCTTGATCTTACTTCACAAATTAGGCTCCATCTCATGTGCATAGGCTACCTAAGGTGGATAAGTGTGCGTGCCTCTGATCATCTGATGCTTACCACTCTTCTTATCTACCCATTCCATCTGCAAAGTCTCCCAATCTGTGGTGACCTTCGCTAATGTAATTTACCAATTCACACCCAATATGACATTGGTGTCGAGAATGTTAACTAGAAATAAGTGATCAGTCAAATTATATGTCCCTATGGTTACCGACAATTCCGGGACATACTTCATACACTGCATGGTTCGGGCTCCCAGAACCAACACTAAGAATCCCTCAAAATCATCGGTGGGTATTGCTCTCCTTTATATTAACTGAGCATCAATAAAATTGTGGGTAGCCCCACTGTCAATCAACACTGATACTCTTTTCTCCTGAATGGTACCCCGAACTCTCAAAGTTAGATACTTGGGTACTCCCCGCAAAGATGCAAGGGCCCCTCCAATGGGAGAAAATGCCCCATTCCCACCCCCTAGTGGTGGTGGATCCTCCCTTGCTATCACAACACTGTTGTCTCCTTTTGGCTCCTCTTCTTCATCCTCCTCACTATCAGAGAATACCTCTATATAGTGTGCCTTCCCTGCAGCACAACGATGCCCTGGTGCCCATGGTTCTTGACATGTGAGGCAGAGCTTCCTCCTTCTCAAGGCTCTTCAGACATATTCACTAAGAGGCCCTTTGTTTTGGTTCTCCTTTGGAGGAAGAACCTTCACATATTTCCCCTTTGACTGAAAGGGGAGCCTTTGCTGAAATGGAGCCCTTTCTCTTGGCAAAGCATCCTGTAGATCTCTAGACCTCTCAATAGAATCTTGGAGTGTAGTTGGTTTAGTGGATTTAACCAACCCATGCAGAGGCTCTACTAGCCCATTAATGAACATATAAACCCTCCTAGTTGCAGATAAATCTGGAACCATGAAAGAAAGTTTTATAAATTTAGAGATATAGGTCTCTAGATTACCTAACTGGTTGAGCTTGGCTAGCTCAATAAAATGTGCCTCTAGGTCTCTCTGATCAAACCTCTCTACTAACCTCCAGGTGAAATCTGAATATGCAGTCACATTGGCATGCCCCAATGTAGAAAGACCATGAAACCACCAATAATGTACCTCACCTTCAAGGTGCAACGCTGCTATCTTAATGGATTTAATATCTGGTACTCGGTTCAACTGAAAATAGATGTCTAGTCTCTCCACCCAAGACTTGGCTGTGCACTTGGATGACCCATCAAAAGAAGGCATGAAAAATCTACCCATACTACACTGCAGATCATTTTTCTGCATGTACCCTCCACTTCTATTATTGTTTCGGGGTCTCCTATTGTCCTTGATCTGAAAAACCTCCTGAAAGTTTAGATTATCTTTGAATCTCTAAGATTGAGACTCATACTCCAGAAAATAGTCTTCAAGAGGCTCTTGTTCTTTGGGTCCTCCACCTCCATTTCCCACTGCTAGGAATGTAGGCATAGTGGAGCATTGGGAAACTTGCTGCCTTACTGGTTGTTCATACCAATGATGTGAAATTTCATATCTTCTCCATGTAGAAACCCTCTAGGCGATTCTTTATGTTTCTCCATCCTAATCTCCTTGATTTCTTGGGAAATATCCTGCATGGTTTGGAGAAGAAGCTTGGGAAACTCCTTGTCATCCATCTCTCCTGATATTGGATTTTTTCCTTTGTCTTATTTGTTGTCTGTATAATCATACCTCCGGTTTCTATTAAGATACATGTTACAGAGTAATTTTTCACTGTACTTGTACTCCTCATTCCTTAATCCTAGAGGACCTATACAGTGACCCTAATGTACTTTCCAAGCATGGAATACATACCACTAAACCACACTTTGTCCACCAATTCATCTCCCTTTACAACTTTTCCAGAAGATCCCTATATAAAACTAGTTTTCAAGGTCGACGCTTGTCTCAGTGTCTGACCCACACCGATAATAGATATTTGCACTGTGACCCACGCCATTCGACGCTCTGTCTTAATGTCAGACCCACACCAATCCTCTTTTGGAAAGTTTTTTAAATAGAAAGGAAGCTTTCGCGACTAGAAGCTTCGCGAGGTGGCGAGCTGGAATTTTGTTTTGAGGATATGGCTGAGGAATTCCCCTTTGGGCTTCTTGTTCCCAAGAAATAGGAACTACTCCAAAGGATAAGCTCTTTTCCCATTATTTGAGGGCCCATAACCGCCTCCTCCATTGTTATATAAGGATACCTCTTTCACCTCTGCTGCCTTAGTTAGCTAGAGAGGAGAAGCAATTATAACTTCAGGAGAATAGATCAGAGTGTGATTGTTTTTGTGTGTTAGGAGCATAGTGAGATCTTGGACCTTTTTGTGGGAGGGTGTCACAAACGTGATTGGATACAGACCTGCCAAAGGAGAGCCTCAACATCAAGGCTTGGTTGTAAACTCCCCTTGTCTTTATCATAATAAAATGCAAATGATGTTTATATTCCACTCTTGTTTACATTTATAATGAGATTTATAGCATTCCTTGATCAGTTATATAGGTTGTAATTTTTTTTATGTATGTCGTGATTTTACGCTTGTCATGGTGTCTTAATTGTTTGTATAGGTAATTGGATGTTGGTAGCAGCGTGTATCGAGCTTGAGGAGAGCGATGGATTAAGAATCTTCGATGAAAGATGACAACATAGCATCAAAACAAGGTAGGTCATCTTCCTTGCTCTGAATTTCATTTACAATCTAGGAAGGTCGATGTTAGTATGTTCCTGTAGTTGCTAGACCCACCCTAGGGCTAGAGGGATCACCTCTGTCTGCAAAGGGGATTTACCTACACAAAAATACCACTTATCCCTTTATGTGAGAGGCTCTCATTCTTCTGATGACATAGCTATTGTACTACACACGCTGAACCAAGATTATGCTTTGATACCACTGTAATATTCCAAATTAGGAAAAAAGGAGTATAGTACGTAAAACTGGAAAATGCAGTAAAATATCAATACATCAATAGGAGAAAATCATAGAGCCTTTTTATTTCATATTATAGCAGAGAAATGAGTACAAGATCTAGAGGAAAAAGACACTAAAGCTAGGAAAAACAAGCCTAAGATGACCCAATACATGAAATATGAAATGTTGCTGCTACATAAAATGCCGAAGAACATATGAATGCGCAGTCTTATGGATAACAAATGTAGGGTGAAACTGAAAATACAAAGAAATTTTGATATAATGCTTATAAAATGTCGGGATCAAAGATCTAGGCTTTCTAGTACCTTTCCGAGACAACCCAGAAGGGGTTTCTGGAAATACACCATATGAAAGTTGCAGCCCTAAGGATGAATAATGCATTGCAACTGTGTAACTAATAGGAGGTGGCTGATCTGATATAAAAATGGATGATACTCCTCCAATATATCTTTCGGATGAAGGGCTGCTCCCCTCACTGGAAAACCAACTCACAAACTTGAGCACTAAGCCCTCCACTACAACTCTCCTACAAAATAATGCAGTTTCTGAAGGAGAATATGCTGCTGAAGATGGTTGAAGCTTGGCCTGATGCTAGATGGTGGAAATGAAGCTTAAGGAGCCTCCCAATAGGTTTCCCGGATTAAGGAATGCTCCCCTCACTGGAAAATAGCTTCACCAACTTGGGTACTTGACCCTCCACTCTAACTACCCTGTAAAATAACACAATTCTTGGAGGAGACTGCGCTACTGATGAAGGGGGAAGCTTGGCCTGATGCCGAATAGTGGAATGAAGCTCAAGGAACCTTTCCTGAGTGGGCACTTGAAGTCCCCCAAGGATGAGGGTGGGATTTCCGCCTGCAAACACCCTTGTGATAAACAACACAACGAACTCCACTAAACAACTTAAGCATGTAGAAAGTCATACAAGACCAAACATAAAAAATAATCAAAATGCATTCTATGGCTTCCATCCCTTTCCTTATATGCTCTGTGAGCCTCCTCACCCTTGGTCCCACTCATTAAAGATGCTACTCTCATGGAGACTCCCTCCCACTAATACTGCGTTGTCCCTCAATAAATCTCCACTACCTCCATACCAGCGCTATTGATTTGGTCAAAATTGACCCCATCCACATGCTTCAACCTCTATTCACACTTGAGAGTGCTTTAGCCAGATGATAAGATGATCCATAGTCACATTAGAAGTGGTTTTATTCTTACTAAGGAGATTTATCGGTCTCCCGACCCTCTTATTCATCTATCTAAATGACAAAAGAAAAAAATTAATATTCCAACTAGCTGAAAGATAATTAGGAATATTACATGTGAGGAGGAGGATATGGATGTGAGAGAGATCCAACAATACCGTCAACGACATGAGATGCCCCTGGTGCGTTGGCACCACCAGGTCTAGGAAGTTCTGGTAAAATGGTATAAACATAACCAGACTGGGCGTAGATCAAGTCATATTTTAATTCGATTTGGAGAGCTTCTTCCTCAGACTGAGGAAAATGATATGCGACATATTTACCAATGGGGGCTAAGAGCGTTCTAAGAAAAAAATCCATATAGACACGATCATTGAATGTAGGAGCTTGACACAAGCTACTTCTTCTACGTCATTCTTGGACACAGTCAGAAAGGTGGGTGGAAGAAGATTGACATAATACGGTTAAAAACTCGGTACCATTATCATAACACAGGGGTAATTGAAAATAAGACATAAATGCTTTAGCAAGAGTCACAAAAGTGGAATGAGACGCAACAATATGATCAACATACCTCTTTTCAACTTCTCCAGTGAGCATACGTTAGAGAAATCGAAGGCGAATGGAGTCATTGGTGATGGAATTAGACGAACACCACATATGAAAGGAGCAAACATGATTGGTAGTGATCGGAATCTAGATAGGGGAAAATTTTTACAAAAAAATCAAAGTGAACATAATCACACCAAACTAGAACGACCGGATCGGGCCCGTTGCCTGGAATCCAGTGCAATTTGTTTCACTCAAAACAGAGTCCATATGAGGAAGTTAGAGCCCACTGACTGCCATGTTAAATAGGTGAATTTAAAAAAAAATGGTCAAATAGGGTCAAAGGTCAAAAATTTGGATTTTCCTCCATTTCGCCAAACGATACGATGACAAGTGTTGGAATTTGAGTTGCCCGAATATCTGGGAAAATGTCAATTTTTATTGGTTTAATTATTAAGCCAATGAGAAGAGGACACGTGGCAATGCCAAAGGCTACCACGTGCCCCCCCCCCCCGCCCCCCCCCCCACCCCCCCACCCCCCCACCCCCCTCCAAGCCCAAATTTTGGGTTTATAGTCCAAAGTTCGAATTTCATATTATAATTCAAAGGTTGAATTTATATGGTGGGTGAATTATAAACTATGGTTGAAATATATGATATGGGGAGCATATATATCATGGTGCATAACATTTGGGCAAAATTTTGGGTTGAACCCATGACCTTCCCCATACAAGCCATTCGACTTACCACCAAGCTGCGCTATCAAGACTTAATAAACTATGGCACCGACATTTATTTAAAGTTAAACAAAGGATTTGGTGGGGGAAAGGAGGGGGAAAAGCTCCTCACCACGAGACCATGATGCTATGACCGTTGGCAGAGGCCAATTGCAAAATGACGAGATTAAATTTTAAATGTGGTTTATTAACCTTAAACCCATAGATTAGCGCTAATCCGATTTTTGAAATTCAGATTTGTTTAAACGCGTTTAATGCGCTAAGTACCAATTAAAATCCACTTAACACTAATTAACCAACGATTAATTCGGCGTAGGTTTGGTGGGTTTGACTATTTTTGGCCCCATTTCTAGATTTGGCGGCCTTAACTGGAGTTTCTCCAGTTTTAGTGGGGTTTCCTAGGCCAGAATTGAATGAGGCATAACTGGAGCACATTTTGACCAATTTTGGCTCAAGAAGAGTCATTCCTAGATGATTTTGATTCTCTGAGCATGATGGTGTAGGTTTCATAGGCGTTGGAGCACTTCTGTAAGTGATTTTTCCACTTTAAAGATTAAAGAAGCTTAGGGCCACCAGGAGAGGAGGTCATGCCTAGATCATCTGCAGACCATTTTCAGAGCTTGAAGAGTATATTTTGAGGTTTTTGGGTCCTATGAAGCCAATGAGTAGGTTTTAAAGCCATTGGAGCACTATAGGTGCATGTAATCAGAAAATTGACCATTAATCCCAAGAGTGCCTAGCTAGTTGAAGCAGGTCCATGGAGATGTAGCCCAGGAGGGGTGAACTCTGTTATTAGCTATTGTGTAATGCGTTTTCCATGTGATATTTCTCTGCATTTTATTCGCTGTACATAATTTTTTAAAAGCTAATTAACTCATAAATTGCTCACCAAAGACACTTAAAAACTTGAGACATAAACCCCTTCACAATTGGCTAATTTGAGATGATACTAAATACATTTTTTTAATAATGATGATGGATATAGCACAAAAAAACTAGTTTTCCCATATTCAAATTAGATAGGGTCCTCTCCAGTGTTTCCTTCAAAATTAGGAATGTCGGAAGGAAGTTTAGTTGGCATAACCGGCTAACCTGCATTGTGGAGTACGGGGTCATTGATAATTGGCTAAAATGGGGAAGGCTTAAAATTTCCCTAAAAGGTAGCAAAAGAGTAGTTGGAATGGTTCCAGTAGCGGTTCCTCCAGTAGTGGGTCTAGCATTAGGGTGAGGGCCACCACCAGCATGAGGACCTGCACCTCCATTGGTGCCTAACATTGTGACGATATGAGGGTGAGGAGAACAGGGGTTAGAATCAGAGGAAGAACCCAATGAATTAGAATTAGAGTCAGTATGGGGACTCAGACGAAGGACTAACTCGGACCCTATAGGGTGGAGCGAGATGCCGTAACAGAAACTGAGGGTGAAGAACTTGGAGTCTTTGTGATAAACGCCTTGGGGGTGCAATGATGGCAAGTCACAAATAACACGAAAAGGTTGAAGAGTGATAAACAAAGGCTATGTGAGGAAGATTAATTAATTATGATGTTTATGTCTTGGTTTGGCAGTGTAAACCAAGTGCTCTTCACTTTAGGTGTAAGTGTGTGCAAGCCGTGTGTTAATTTTAATTAAGCCAAGACGGTTGTGTAAAGAAAAAGGAAAAATGTTGAAGTATTGTAAATAAAACTGAAATGACAGTAAAATAAACAGCTAATCATGCATAAATCCCAACCAAAATAAGGCTCTAAAACAACTAGACGACAAGGGGGCGAAATTGACTCAAAAAGCACTAAAATGGCCAAAATATCTAAGGTCTAAGGGATAGGTATCTAATGACTTAGATCTACTGGAAATGATGCAGAAAACAATAAGAATAGCTCTCACGAGTGGGCACTCGAAGTCCCCCGATGTAGAGTGTGGGATTCTTGCCTGGAAATGCCCTTGTACTAAACAATACAACAAACTCTGCTAAACAACTAAAGCATGCAAGAAGTCATAAGACTCAAACATAAAAAATATTCTGAATGCCTCTCATGGCTTCCATCCATTTCCTTATATGCTTGGTGAGCTTCCTCACCCTTGGCCCCACTCATTTATGATGCTACTTCGATGCAAAGACTCCTCCTCCAAAACTGCGCTGTCCCCACTAGCTCCACTCCCTCCTATGGCAGTGCCATTGATTTGGTAAATCTTGACCCATTATACATGCATTTCCCCCCTTCACACCCAAGGTGGATTTATTTTGGCTATCTAAACAGATCCACATTCATACTAGAGGTGGTTTATTCCTACTAAAGAGATTTAAGGGTCTCTTTACCCCACTTATTCATCTAACTATGAATAGAAGCAACATATAATATTCCAACTAGCTACAAGATAATTGGGAATATTACAGTCCTCCCCTCCCAAATGTTGCTTGTCCTCAAGCAACAATAAATAAGGATGCTGCAAAATCTTTTCTCCTTCCCAAGTGGCATCCTCATCAGGTAGATTCCTCCATCGAATCAGATATTCTCTAATCACCCTGTTTCTTCACTTCCTCTCCCGAGTATCCAAGATAGCCTTCGGTTGTAAAACTAGATGGCCCTCATAATCAATAGGTGGGAGCTCCATGGTGGCAACCACATGTTTTCCAATGGCCTTCTTGAGGTATGAGACATTAAAAATGTTATGGATCTTACTTCCAATAGGAAGCTCCAACTCATATGCTACCTCCCCAACACGACGGATCACCCTGTATGGCCCATAGAACCGAGGCTTGAGCTTTTCAGCCCCATTATCCTTCAGTTTAGACTGTCTATAAGGCTGAAGAAAAAGATAGAACAAATCATCCACCTCAAACTGCCTCTCTACCCGACCACGGTCTGCATATAACTTCTTTTGGTTTTGTGCTGTAGCAATGCTGTCTTTGAGAACTCAGAGTATATAATGACTCTCCTGAATCCACTCCTTTGCTCTAGGAGCCATACTTTCCCCAAAAATCACATCAGAAAATGATAGAGTATCATACCCATAAAGAGCTCAAAATGGGGTCATGCCAATGGACATATGAAAGGTTGTGTTGTAGCCATACTCCCCCAAATGGAGCCAGTGCAGTCATGCCCTTTGCTACCCTGAAACATAGTTTCGCAAGTAACCTTCAAGCCATTTTTTTACTATCTTGGTATGTCCATTGGTTTGTGGGTGATAGCTGGTACTTGGTGTCAAATCAATACCAACTAACCGAAAAATCTCTTGTGAAAAACCGCCCATGAAGCAGCTATCCGGATCACTGACAAGGGTATTTGGAAGACCATGGAGTCTAAAGACATCTCTAAAGAAGAGCTCGACTACCTGTGAAGAAGTATATCATGCAGAAATAGCAAATAAATGTGAATAATTTGTTAGTCGATCAACAAATACAAAGATACAATCCTTACCCTGAACCGTAGGTAGGCCGGTGATGAAGTCCATGGAAATACTCTCCCACTTCCCTTCTGGAATAGGGAGTGGCTGCAACAATCCTACGGTATGGTTATGCTCTCCTTTGTTATGTTGCAAAACTACGCACTCCTTGATGTGTTGAAGCACATCTTCCTTGAGACCCTTCCATGAGAATCTATCACAAATATCTCGATATGTCTTGGTGAATCCTTGATGCCCAGAAAGTGGTGAATCATATGATGCCTGCAAAATATTCTTCTTGAGTCTAGAATCTCTAGCCAAGAAGACCCGATCCCGGTAATATATGACCTCATCCATCACTCTATACCTGTCATTAGTCACCTACCCATCTAATATCTCACATGCAAAGCGGTCTTTAGAATACTCCACTAGCAATTGAGCCTTCCAATCTGTATCCATGCTCATTAAGGACAACGTTGCTGGCCTCCAAGATAGAGCATTTGATACTAAATTACTCTACCCCTTGACATATTAAATTTCAAAGTCACAGGCCTGGATCTTTCTCACCCACTTCTGCTGCCTCTCCTGTAGCTGCTTCTGCTCAAGAAAGAATCGAAGACTATTGTGATCAGTCTTCACTCGGAACCTGTTACCCACAAAATATTGTCAGAGCTTGGCTAAAGCATGCATGATATTCAACATCTCCTTATCATATATCGGATACAACCTCTCATGTGGTAGCAACTTCCAACTCTCAAAATATATGGGGTATCCCCCTTGCATCAACACTGCTCCAATGCCTTCTCTTGAAGCATCACATTCCAACACAAAGGGTTGGGTAAAATCGGGTAGAACCAATACCGGGTAGCTACTCATCACCTTCTTGAGCCTATCAAAAGCCTTATGCGTTTTGGCTATCCAACTGAAATCTCCCTTTTTATTCAGATCTGTAAGTGGTGCTACTAGTTGAGAGAACCCTTTAACAAAATTCTGGTAGTAGGTGCAGATACCTACAAACCCCCAAAGTTCTATGACATTCTTGGGCTTAGGCCAATCTCTGATAGCACAGATCTTCTCTTCATGAAATATCACTCCATCTACTCCAATGATGTGGCCCAAATAGAGCATCTCTGTGAGTCCAAACTCACACTTGGAGAGCTTGGCATAAAATTGTTGCTCCTTAAGAATGTGTAGTATTGTCTCAATGTGTTGTAGGTGCTCCTCCCATGTGCGGCTGTAAATAAGAATGCCATCAAAGAAGACAAATACAAAATTCCTCAAGTGACCACGAAATGTTGTTCATGCAAGACTGGAATGTAGCCAGAGCATTGGTTAGTCCAAAAGGCATCACCAAAAACTCAAAATGGCCATAGTGGCATTGGAATGCTGTCTTGGGGATATCTTGATCCTCACTCTGATTTTATGATATCCTGACCTCAAATCAATCTTGGAAAAGTACTTGCATCCTCTTAAATCATCCATCAATTCATCGATCCTGGGGATTGGGTACCTGTTCTTCATTGTATTTTTGTTTAAGGCCCTATAATCAATGCACATCCTCAATGTACCATCCTTCTTCTTCACCAAAACCACTAAAGAGGCAAAAGGACTAGTGGTAGGTCAGATGTGTCCTAAAGCCAAAAGCTCCTGAATGGATTTTTCAATCTCATCCATGTAGGCTTTGGGATGCCTATAGGGTGTGGTGATCACTACTTGGATCCCCTGCTTTAACTCAATAGTGTGCTCAAACCCTCAGTCAAGAGGTCTCTCGGGTGGAATATCTCCAAATACTGTAGGATAATGGTCCAAAATAGACTGTACATCCAGGTGTACTGGCGCATCCTTGCCCCCTGCTTCTGACATACGTAGTTCTACTATCGACTCTATGTCCCCTCTTCACAAAACAACCTCCATCCTATGTGCTGAGATGATCTGGGGTGGATAGGTGTGTATTCCCTTCATTTTCTGATGTTTACCACTCCCCTTCTCCGACCATTCCATCTCCAATGTTTCCCAATCTGTGGTAACCTTCCCTAAGGTGATTAACCATTGGACACCCAATATCACATTGGTGTCTGGAATATCAACCACAAAGAAGTGGTCTATCAAAGTGTAGGTTCCCATAGTGATGGTTAATGCTGGAATATACTTGGCACACTTCATGGTTCTAGCTCCTAGAACCAAAATAGAGAAACCCTCAAAGTCTTCCATGTGAAGGCCCCTCCTCTGCACCAACAGAGTATCAATAAAGTTATGGGTGGCTCCACTATCTACCAATACCGATACTCTTTGTCCTTGAATAGTGCCTCTAAGTCTCAATGTTAGATACTTGGGAACTCCCCGCAAGGTTGCAAGAGTCCCTCCCATCGGAGCAAATGCTCCCACCACACCTCCTGCTGGTGGTGCACCTTATCCTACTGCTATAGCACTGGTTTCCTTATCCTCATTAGAAAATATCTCAATACAATGTTCCTTCCCTGCAACACATTGGTGGCCTAGTACCCATGGCTCTCGACAAGTGAAACAAAGTTTCCTTTTCCTTAGATCTCTCCGGGCATTATCATCAATATATTTATTCTCATGATTCTCCTTTGTTTGAGAGGAGAACTTCTGCTGAAAAGGGGCTTTTGCCTTGTTTAAAGCATGCTGTAGGTCTCTATCCCTCTCCATAGCATCTTGGAGCGTAATTGGTCTAGTGGATTTCACCAACCCATCAATGAAAATGCACACTCTCCCGGTCACAATGAGGTCAGACACCATGAATGAAAGCTTTAGAAATTCAGAGATATAAGTCTCTGGATATCCTGTTTTCTTAAACTTAGTTAGCTCAAAAAAATGTGCTTTTGGACTCCTGGGATCAAATCTCTCCACCAAAATCTGGGTGAAGTCTGCATAAGAAGTGACACTAGCATGCCCAAGTGTAGATAGGCCATGAAACCACCATTCATGTGCTTCACCTTCTAGGTGAGACACTGCTATTTTGATAGCCTCCATTTCTGAAACTCTATTTAGTTGGAAATAAGTATCCAACTTCTTTACCCAAGCCTTAACTGTGCACTTGGGTGATCTATCATAAGAGGGCAAAAAGAACCTACCCATAATGTGCTGTAGATCTTGGTTCTGCATATACCCTCCACTTTTATGGTGATTGGAGGATCTCCTTCCATCCTTGATCCGACAAAACTCCTAAAAGTTAAAATTCTCCTTGAACCTCTGAGATTGAGATTCATATTCCACAAAATAGTCACTAAGGGTTTCTTCCCTTAATGACCCTCCACCCTCACTTCCCAATGATAGGAATGTGGGAATACTAGAGCATTGTGAATAAGGTTGTGCTACTGGTTGCTCATACCATGAATGTGCAGTGCCATAAATTTCTCCATGATGAAACCCTGTAGGGGATTCCTTCTGCCTTTCTAATCTCATCTCCTTGATATATTTTGCAATGTTCTGCATGGTTTGAAGAATAAGTTTTGGGATCTCCTTCTCCTCCATTGCTATAGATGTATTGCTCCACAAGCTGAGCCAAGATTATGCTTTGATACACTGTAATATTCCAAATTAGGAAATACAGTAATATTGAACACAAAACTGGAATGTAAAACAAATAATAATGAAAAATACATGAGAAAATCATAGATCCATTATATTATGTATCACAACAGCAAAATGTACAATGTGTTGAGGAACAAATCACTCAAACTAGGCAAACAAGCCTCCAAAGCCCAAATACACTAGAATCCAAAATGATGCTGCTACATAGAAATGCTGGAATACATGACAACGCAGTCCCAGTGAGGGTTACTGCTACTGGAAAATGGAAACAAGTGGATCTACTGATATCATACTAAAAAATAGCTGAAAATGGAAAACTATTCTCTCAAACACAATCCCAAGATAACCCGGCAAGGGTTTCTTGAAATACACAAGATGCAAAAAGTGAAAACTACAACTCTATTGATGATTCACACTGTATCACTGAAGATCTGCTGAAATATGGCTGAAATAACAAAGATATGGATATATCTCCTCCTCCCTAGATTTCCGGGTGAAAGGCTGCTCTTTTCACTAGGAAACTAGATCATAAATAGGGTTTCTCAACCCTCCACTACAACACACAGCAATATAACGCAGTTCCTCAAGGAGATTGCATTGTGGTTGAAGGTGGATGCTTGGCCCAATTCTGGATGGTGGAAATGAATCTCAGAATAGCTCTCCTGAGTGGGCACTCGAAGTCCCCCGAGGTAGAGTGTGTAATTCCCGCCTGGAAATGCCCTTGTACTAAATAGTACAACAAACTCTGCTAAACAGATGAAGCATGCAAGAAGTCATAAGACTCAAACATAAACAATATTCTGAATGCCTCTCATGGCTACCATCCCTTTCATTATATGCTTGGTGAGATTCCTCACCCTTGGCCCCACTCATTTATGATGCTACTTCCATGCAAAGACTCCTCCTCCAAAACTGCACTGTCCCCACTAGCTCCACTCCCTCCTATGGCAATGTTGTTGATTTGGTCAATCTTGACCTAGTCTACATGAATTTTCCCCTTTCACACCCAAGGTGGATTTATTTTGGCTATCTAACTGATCCAAATCCATACTAGAGGTGGTTTATTCCTACTAAAGAGATTTAAAGGTCTCTTTACCCCACTTATTCATCTAACTATGAATAGAAGCAACATATAATATTCCAACTAGCTAGAAGCTAATTGGGAATATTGCGCCTAGGATCTTGTTTCTACTTCAAGGAGTGTTGTAGAGGTAAATCCCCTCTGCGGACAGAGGCGATCCCTACTAGCCCAGACCAGGTCTAGCAACAATCGTCACAAGCTATAGTGCAGGTTCCTAATTGCAAATAAACCAACTAGCGATGAAGGCTTACCTGGAATCCAACGCTGTCGCTTGTAGAAAAAGTAGCGCTCCCGTTCCTTAGCTTTGGCAGACCACGATCCTCACGATCTCCGTGACCGGACACCTGCACACACAAGAAACACAACAAACGCAAGCGTAAAATCCAGTATATGCAACTATATGTCAGTCAGAGAAGACATAACTCATCATCATAATCAACAACAGGAGTGGAACCATAACCAATAGTCGCTTATCATTAATCAATAAAAGGAGGATACAACCTGGCTCTGACGCTAAATTCTCCTTCGGAGGGTCGCCAGTGGAATACGTCTCGCAAAGCTTGCCGGGAATGGGGACAAGCCTCTCTCCTCGATCATCAATCTCCTTGCTATAGATTTGGCACTATGAGGACTATCAAAGCTCTTGCAACATTCTTTTGGCTATGAAGGCTCTTGGAGATTCTTGGAGACCCTTGGAGAATCTTGGAGACTCTTGGAGAATCTTGGAGACTAGCTTGCAAAGGGAAATGGCAAGCTTATATAGATGGTGGAAGGGGAGTTGGGATCCCTACAATCATGGGATTGGCCCTATTCTCAAGGAAGCTTCCATGAGAGGTGGAAAACTACTTCTTCTACATGGAGATCCGGAGCCAAATGTCCCAACTCAATTTAGAGACCAGTTCAGGAGTCGGTTAAAGTCAATCTTCCACCATTTATTTTTAAAAAACACGCTTTATTAAGCCTGGCGCGAGTGCGACTCTGAGACAGAGCGCCAATTGGCGCACCCTCTTTGAAGAATTCCCCCCATTGGTGCAGGTATAACACAGGCTAGTCGCGCCAAGGATGAAAAGGCTATTTTTAGGGTTTTTCACAAGGAGTTGTCTTCAGGGCAATGAAAGTACATGTTCAGGGGAATGCCATGAAAGTGTTTTCAAGTTATGTCACTGCTCATAGGTCATGGAAAGAGCCCTCCAATGTGCGGGATGGGGAATTGCAGGGATGGTGACAAATTGCTGTGTAACAGATGCCCCCTAAAGCATGAGGCCCGAAAGAGAGAGAGGGGTGAAATGATTTACGAGAACGTGTCCAACTAAAAACACCGCCGTCGGAAAACCTGCGTAGAGAAGTACAAATGATATCTCAAATACATGATATATGTGGTATGGGCGCGGCCATCCATAACAGAGTATACAATAATCCAGATCCAAGGTATGGTCACAGCCATCCAGTGAGGATCGATAATTAGACTCAGGTATGGTCGCAGCCATCCAATTAGTGAGTCATGTAACTAATCATAATAATCCACAAAATCACAGCCTGGATTATAACAGACAGGGATCCAAGGTCTTGCGCTCCATCTTGACCCGAACAAAGTACAAGTTCAAGCATGCAAATATGTGAGTTGAAGTCGAACATGCAACAACATCACCTGATTACCAGCCAGTGAAGAAAGCTGTTAACGGACGCGAGAGGTACCACCAATAATGACAATGGCCCTCAAGGTACTACAGGTACAATCTACGGCATGTGAATCAATGAGCTGGCGTCGAACACCCGTAGAATCACTCGATCGGAGGCCAATGATGAAAACCTCACGCCGAATGCGAAGAACCTGCCATTGAGGCATGCAGGCCCCAAGGTACTAGAAGGGAGTCTCTATATCAGCTTCCTGGATAATGAGCTGAAGTCGACAGGAAGTGACCTTGATCAAAGGTGGGCCATAGTGTTTCCCACATCATCGACATGAGGCAGAGGAACATAATGTCTTTGTGAATCAAGATCAGATGAGAATCAGAGGAAGGTTGGTACTTGCAGAGGTCAACTTCTCTTGAACATATAAACGACATGACAGTGGATTTGGCAGTATTTGACATCAAAAGATCAGAGGTCATGATGACGAGTCGACGAGCATATGAGAGGTCAAAAGGGATCACCCTAACCCACGGAGGCAAGTGAACACGAGATGAGATGTCCCCAACCCGACATGAACGCAAACAAGTGCCATGTTCAAGAGCGACATACTGCCGACACGACAATGACGCTGGTTCCATTTTCCCCACCATTTCTGGCGAGTACCACTTTATTTTTACACAAGCTTGAAGAGGATACCATATGCTTGTCATATAAATTCGTCCTTCGGACGAATCCATCCTAGTACATTTAACGAGCCCTAGGAAGGAGAAACTCAAATATCGTCATTACGACTGAATCCAATGTCATCAGGGTTTAACGAGTCTGACAAAGGAAGAACTCGGCGTCTTTTCATGTTTAGAGAGTTTGAAAAGACAACGGAAAAGTAAACTCCAACGGTCCCTTTTCGTAAATAGTTCCTCAGATCTGAAAAGGTAGAAAACTTTGTCTAAGAAAACCTCCTAGTCGCAATAGGCTAGGGTATTCCTTTTTCGTAAATAATCTATCCTAGCCCGAAAAATGGGTAAACATATACTGGGTATATGTCGTTTCGCGTTCACTTTAACGAGATCGAAAATGACAAGGGACTCGGCAATATTTTCATGTTTAGAGAGTCAGAAAAGAGCTGAAAGATGACTCCTCCTGGAGGAACGAGTGGTATAAAGGGTAGCAACTGGTTCCGGTAAAGGTGGAACTGCTCAAAACAACTAAAGTTCAAGAGGCTGGCTAACAAGACCACTCATCGCAGCGGTTCCTCAGGAACGGGTAAAAAAACCAAGTGAAGGCATATGATCGGCCAAGCAGATAGTGACGATGGAGTGAGAAAACCAAGGCTCATCTGGAGGCTGATAAAATGGCAATCACAGGAGGTAAAATGGTAATGGTTTCATTTTTACACAAGCTTGAAACAAAGGTAAACTATGCTTGTAACCGGTTTCATTTTTACACAAGCTTGAAACGGAAACAAACTATGCTTGAAAAAGTAAGCATGCCCCCAGCATGGTGACTCAATTCAAGGTACATGCCCCCCAAGCTTCAATCCATATGAAAGGAAAATGGAGTGAAGGTTCAAGTTACGAGATCAAGAGAAAGACTCGACTGGGATTTTACGAGATCTTATCAAAGACTCAAATTGAACAAGAACATGTTTCATTATTTTAACGAGGTTGACACATTAAAAGAAATATCCTCAGACACCCTTGTTTCATGGTTTAAGGAGCTTGGCACAATACAAGGAACTCTTCTCTGACTAGACCTGGTTTCACTTTTTAAGGAGCTTGACACAAGAAAAGAACCATGCTCCGACCAACTTGTTTCATTTTTTTAAGGAGCTTGACACAAGAAAAGAAACTATGCTCCGACAACCTGATTTCATTTTTTAAGGAGCTTGACACAGGAAAAGAACCATGCTCTGACCAGCTTGTTTCATTTTTTAAGAAGCTTGACACAAGAAAAGAAACTGTGCTCCGACAGCCTGATTTAATTTTTTAAGGAGCTTGACACAGGAAAAGAACCATGCTCCGACCAGCTTGTTTCATTTTTTAAGGAGCTTGACACAAGAAAAGAACCATGCTCCGACCGACTTCATCATAATGAACAAGAAGTCATTGCTTCCAAGAGTTCTACTCCCGATGGAAGGAAAACATCCTGGACGTCAGGACCCAATGCCCCCAGCACCTGATGCACAACGAAAACATCACTGGGTACAGGCACGGGGTAGGTAGCCACATAGTTGACCTGTGGTGGGGCAGATACAACGGGTGGATAAAAACCAGGAAGGGATGATGGCGGGCCAGCTGCCACATCAGGACCAAAGAACGAAAGCTGATCAATGGTAACAATCTGTCCTTCATGTTTAAAAAATACCACATGAAAAAGAGAGGAGACAAGTGCTCACATGGCATAGGTGTAATCGCGCCCCAAAAGCAGATTGAAATCCAAGGGGCCTGGAACAACCATGACGTCCATATGGACGATTTTACCTCCCAAAGTAATAGGTAACCTTGGAAGGATCCCTAACGATTGACTCGTTCTTCTGTTAAATGCCAACAGATTCTACGTAACAGGCGCAAGCGGCGGTGAGCCAAAATCTTTCCAAGTAGTTGAGGATAGAATACTAACAGACTCACCTTCATCTATAATGGTGTTGGGTATGACTAGACCAAAGGCCTGTACCGTTATCTCAAAAGGCACATAAGACGGAAGGCGGTATCCTGCAAATCGATTCCAATCAAAGGAAGCGACTAAACTACTTGGAGGGGCTACCATCGAACTGAGAAGGTCTTCCCCTGGTGTTATGGAAGAAGGAGCATCCTCCACGACCTCCATCTCGAAGGTGGGAGGGATATCCTCCGGGACCTCCATCACGAGAGGCAGAGGAGAAACTTCTTGAGATATAGGGACAGGAGAATCTTTCTCCAAGTCCGAAGAATATGAAGAAACAAGAAGAACCTGAGGGGTATGGGATCCACTCTCCATAGAAAAAACCTGGTGCACCGTAGATGGGGCCAATTCAACCGATCCCACGACCAATGGTTGGTCGGGAATGGATTCCTGAATTTGAATTTCCAGGGGAGCGGGATTGACCAAGGATGACTCTTGATCAATCGTAGGATCAACTGGTGGAGGACTCAAAGAAAGCCGTTTATAACTAGCCAGGAGGCATGGTGGAGAAACGATTACGTTGTCCAAGAATCTTTTGGCTTCATCCATATAAGGACAAAGGTGAATGGCATGGTGCCCTTCACACAACTTACAGGGATTGGTAATCTTACCCTGCTTCTTAGGAGCCTTACCAACACCAATTGAAGACGTGCCCCCAACTTGACTCCCGGAAGTCAAAGGCAACGGCAGACAACTGTTGGAACATGCTTCGAGCACCTTGAGAATGCCAGGGCAGTCTCGAAGAAGATGGTCTCCTGTGCACAACATGCAAGGGAACTTGAATTTCCGTGGAGGGTTGGGAGGTTTATCGACGGAAGGCTTCTTAGGCACAATAGCCACAGAGCTAGCCTCTCCCTTATCAGACTTCTTCTTCTTTGTCTTCTTCTTCTTCTTCTTAGCCACCGAGTTACTCGAAGCTAGACTTTCACCAGGCGAAGTAGAAGAGGAGGACGCAGAAACAGGCGAAGAAGGGGAGAGGTCCACCTTGGAATCAACATGATGTTGTTCAGGCGGAGGAACTGATTGACCAGTAGCTGGGATATTCGGGACCAGAGAGGTTGAGAACAACCAAACAGGCAATCCAACAGTTAACCCAGGAAGGGACAACGTTGCCATATAAGGAGCGCCAACATTTCCAAAAGGAGGAAAAGGACCCGGATTCCCATAAGAGGGAATTCCTTGGTTGGTGTACTCCGGAAAAGTTGCCATCAACAACTCAAAACCGCACACGGGCTAAAAACCAAGGCACAAAATCAAACGACCAACAAGCAAATTCTAACAGGGTGTGTGATCGGAGGTGATTTATTTTACCACATTGAAACTTAGAAACTTCACCATTTCATGTTTTAGGAGTCGAGAAACGGATGAAAGGTGACTCTATCTCTTTCAGTTTTGAAGCAAGCGTGAAAGGACAAGCGCTTGGTGATATTTTCAAATTTAAGGAGTCAGATAAGATCAAAATGACTACTCAGGAATACTAGGCAAAGGGTGTACCAAATAACCGTGAACTGCAATATACACCTTGGTTTCAAAATGAAAGAGAAATCAACCAAGGACTTTCCGTACGTGCAGGCAATCTCCCCGAATGTTGTGTTCGGTGTATCATGGGTATAGGGCGGCAGACTCGGCTTCCTATGGATAAAGGATTGAAACCTAGTGGGGTCTCCCTTTATATACGCGACGGTACGGGGAGCACAAGTCCGTACTAGTGCTGTCTAAAGCCAAGAGGCGAACGACAGCTACTAGGTTTAAAGACGCCGGAACACGTCTCTAGCCTAGACCTCTACATATTTCGTTAATGTTTCAATGCTGCCTTAGTGTAAATTGAATGAATTTTAATGTTTATCTTCAATTATGTTTCGGTTTTCAGGCCCTAGCGAGTGTAATGTCTCAAAATCTCCTAAATGCAGCTATATGAGAAAAGAAATCTTTCAATTTGATGAATGTTATCTAGTTAAAGGAAGAACTTCAAACAATGATGCAACAAACCACAATATTGAAAACGAAAATTTTCCAAACTAGATGACTTTCACTATCCAAAAGTAATCCCAAACATTCAATGATGCGAATAATGCAATGTAAGCTATGCAAAATCCTCTTTTTCGAAAACTATGCAATTGTAATCTATGCACAATTTCCTTTTTCTTTTCAAATGATAAGAATGAACTCAATGCATTTTTCGATGCAATGAGAATCTACTTAATGCATGCTTTTAATAAAAGAGAATGCAATCAAAGTGATTTCTAGTTTTCAATCATTAAACAATGTAATCTAAGTTCAATGATGGATCTCAAAAAATACTTTTCAATGCAATGTGATCTAATGCATTTTAACGAAAAGAAAACTATGAGACGAAAACTAAAAAAACGCAACTCTCCTTAATAAAGGATGAATGCAAAAGAGATGTAAACAAACACTAACAATGCAATCATTGTTTCCAACACTTTGTCACGAAATCCCTCAAAAGGCGACAAGACATATGACGTCAAACACAAAGAAGACTTCCAAAGCAAGAGATCAAAACAAGGCATTCATTCCCTTTTACATCAAGCAATAATAGCAAGAATACATTTCAAACAATGAGTAGCGCAATCTATGCTCATACAGTGAAAAGACCGGAAGGGAAAGACACACTGGTGAAGGATTTAGGGAAAAAAGCTCAATTTTCACACACCCTGAAATTGGCACAACTTTGTCATTGAAAACTAGCGCCAACTGGCGCGACTTGCACACTGACAACTAGCGCCAATGGCCAATTGGCATGGGTTGCTAATTGAGAACAAGCGCCAACGCCTGAAAATGAAAAAACAAGGAATTTCTCCCAACCAAGACCAGACTCACCACTTCAAGCAGAATCTCCAAGACTCAAATGAACCACGTAATCTAGGCTCAAAGCGAGACAAAGCGGAATTTGAATGAAGAAGAAGCCAATCACTTAAATAACGCAATAAAATGATAGACAACCACCAAACGAATGCAGAGAAGCAATCACAAAGTTGACTGAACAGATAGAAACCAAAAACTCCTAAGGGAGGCTCGACGCACAATAGCACCTAGATGCTCTAGGGCTAAAATGTAGAATCGATGGAAATATGAAAACAACCAAAGGAAGAAGGTCACAGTCAGTCAAACAAGGCTCCAGAACACTCAAGCAGTCGAAAAAACAAGACCAAACACCCAGATCAGTCTCAGAGAGCTCAAAACATAGTAAACCCTAATACCTTACAAGATTGGTGCGACTGTAAGGCTGAAACTAGCGCTAGAATGGGATTGGCGCGAGTAATACACTGACAACATGCGCCAGTGGGTGTGATTGTCACACTGAAAAGTGTGCCAGCTGAGTTTACTAAGGAAAAATAAAAAATAAGCAATCCAAGAAATAGACCAGTGATGGTAAGGCTTAAACCAAAAGCCAAACTCACAAAAAGAGCCAGCCAAAAGAGCTGATCAAGCAAGAAAAGTCAAGAATCGACCGAAAGACAAGACAATATCTCAAGTTTTCAGTTTACAAACAAAACCGGAGATTGATTGAAGCAGCATTGATCTACTTCTCTAATGCAGAGCAAGAGCGTTTCGAAGGCTATCTGGCTAACTTCAGGCTCCGTCTGTAGTTTATAAATCAAACAATAAGCTAACTCCCCAGCGGAGTCGCCATTTTCTTGTAGAGGTAAATCCCCTCTGCGGACAGAGGCGATCCCTACTAGCCCAGACCGGGTCTAGCAACAATCGTCACACACTATAGTGCAGGTTCCTAATTGCAAATAAACCAACTAGCGATGAAGGCTTACCTGGAATCCAACGCTGTTGCTTGTAGAAAAAGTAGCGCTCCCGTTCCTTAGCTTTGGCAGATCACGATCCTCATGATCTCCGTGACCAGACACCTGCACACGCAAGAAACACAACAAACGCAAGCGTAAAATCCAGTATATGCAACTATATGTCAGTCAGAGAAGACATAACTCATCATCATAATCAACAATAGGAGTGGAACCATAACCAATAGTCGCTTATCATTAATCAATCAAAGGAGGATACAAATTGGCTCTGACGCTGAATTCTCCTTCGGAGGGTCGCCAGTGGAATACATCTCGCAAAGCTTGCCGGGAATGGGGACAAGCCTCTCTCCTCAATCATCAATCTCCTTGCTATAGATTTGGCACTATGAGGACTATCAAAGCTCTTGCAGCATTCTTTTGGCTATGAAGGCTCTTGGAGATTCTTGGAGACCCTTGGAGAATCTTGGAGACTCTTGAAGAATCTTGGAGACTAGCTTGCAAAGGGAAATGGCAAGCTTATATAGATGGTGGAAGGGGAGTTGGGATCCCTACAATCATGGGATTGGCCCTATCCTCAAGGAAGCTTCCATGAGAGGTGGAAAACTACTTCCTCTACATGGAAATCCGGAGCCAAACATCCCAACTCAATTTAGAGACCAGTTCAGGAGTTGGTTAAAGTCAATCTTCCACCATTTATTTTTAAAAAACACCCTTTATTAAGCCTGGCGCGAGTGCGACTCTGAGACAGAGCGCCAATTGGCGCGCCCTCTTTGAGGAATTTCCCCCATTGGCGCGGGTATAACACAGGCTAGTCGCGCCAAGGATGAAAAGGCTATTTTTAGGGTTTTTCACAGGGAGTTGTCTTCAGGGCAATGAAAGTACATGTTCAGGGGAATTCCATGAAAGTGTTTTCAAGTTATGTCACTACTCACAGGTCATGGAAAGAGCCCTCCAATGTGCGGGATGGGGAATTGCAGGGACGGTGACAAATTGCTATGTAACAGGGAGACAAACTGAGCATCCAGGCCTAAGACGGGCTGAGACAGAGGCCAGACAACCTAAAACAGTGCTCTCTGCAAACCCTGAAAGTTACAGAAAAAATTCATAAAAAGATTTTGGCTCATAGGTACTGACCTATGGACTGTTGAAATCGCAATTATTGGGAAAAAAACATGCGAGTTCAGTGAGAAAACACACTATTTGAGCTGAAAAGTGTGATTTTCTGCTCCTTGATTCTCGGGCGACATGTTGCGGAAAAGTTATCTTCTCTGGCGTGGCTGATACCTCTTACCTGCGTAAAACACCAGAAAACATCCAGAAGTTAGAATTTTGACTGAATTAGGGCATAAAAGTTAAAAAAAACATCAAGAGACTGAAAACAACTGAATAAAAACCCTTGTTGCTGAAGCTGACGGTCATGCAGGAATTTGAATTACAATAGTGGAGTCGCCATTTGTTAGTGTAAATTCTTAACACAAGTGTACGAAAAGAGCCTACTTTAGTTGTGTGTGACAAACAACCCTAACAACATAAATGGCTGCTTAACTCTTTATATCTGCAATCGATAGTTAGAACAAATGCTGTAAAAACACAGATCTATGAAGTAAAAGCAGTTAAACAATAAAAAGAAATAGTAATTACTCCATGCATCCAATAGACAAAACAATATTTAAAGAATGTTTTATATATTATTACACCTGGTGAAGGGAAAAAATAAGTGTTACCATTCCCTCTCAATGGGATGGTTCTTGGTTTTCCTCAATGCTTCAGTTCCAGAAGTTTCTCTCTCACAATGGTGCAGAAAACCCAAAATGTATTGAACTCTATGGGAGCTCAAGAAGCAAAAGAAAATAGTAGTGACAAGGAGAATGATCAAAGCACGACAATGAAAGTGATCAAAGTGAAGAATGAATGGAAAAACCCTCCTATTTATAATAAAATATTGAGTTATCCTCGATAATGGCGAATAATAAAATATTATTAACCAAGATCTAGATCTAACTGCTTGGATTATTTTGTTATATTTTTTGGAGGGAAAATGTATTTAAATTGTTCAAATACTTTTATTTAGAAATAATAAGAAAATAAATGATTTATCTATCATTTCAAAAATGTGGTTAAAGAATAATAAATAAATAATGATTTGTTTAATTATTCCTAGGTGATTTAGTCAAATTTAACAAGGAATAATAACTAAATAATGATTTAATTAATTATTCCTAGAGAAAAATAAAAAAAATAATGATTTATCTAATTATTTCTCATAATTGGGTTAAATATGACCAAGAATATTATTTAAACAAAGGTTTAATTAATTATTCTTAGAGGAAAATCAAATAAATAAGGATTTATTTAATTATTCCTCATGGGGTTTCTTGTTTAAACCAGAAATAACTTAATAAAATATGGTTTATTAAATTATTTCTTATAGTGAAAGCAATTTTACTATCGTAAAATTGGTCTTAGATGGTGTACTTCGATCCATCTAGTTGTAAATGGTTAGATGACCTAATTTTGGTGATAACACTATTAATTATGCATTAAAAAAGATATAACTCTTGCATAGATAGGATTCATCAAAATAAAAAAGTTGCATGTGCATATTTTTCATCTCTTTCCCTAAAGCAGGTCATAACACCATTTGACTTTCATGCCATGTAGCCCTAACCAAAATAAGAACCAATAAAATTAATGCTTCATAAAATTGATCAAACTTCTTTTAATTTTTTTGATAGCGCACCAACATTAGCTTAAGGTTTTAGGTTCTTGGAATAGGTTGGTGAGGAAACTCTCCAAGGCCATCAAAACAAACACTAGAATCTTGAGTTAGGGAGGGTAAATCTAGTTACAATCATACATTTCCTGGGAATCCCTTCTAATACAAGGGTCAACCACGAGGTCACATGGGGACCAATGGAGTGATCTACCCCGCTTCATCTAGTTTTGGTAATTAGGTCTACATGCATATAAGGGTATCCTTCGAGGGACTATGGAATCAATACCTGTTGGGAAAAATACTGAGAGGGGGGGGGGGGGGTGAATCAGTATTTAGTGCAGCCTTAAAATTTTTTACTTTTTCTTTCTCTAAAACCCATACGCTACTTTACTGAACCCAAGTCGCGTATACACGCGGATATCCTTAATGAAACTTGCGTATTACCAGAGATCTAATTATGCAGATAATTCTTTACTTAGATCATTGCATCATTCATTCATTAGATGTTTAGTAAGCAGTAAACATGTGCTGTAAGAACATAATACATAAGCAACACACATGAACACCAGGATTTAAGGTGGAAACCCAATTCGGGAGAAAACCACCGCTGCCGTCGTCTCAGTCTTCAATATTTACTATAAAGAAAAATTCTTACAACCATGTACTGGTGCAGACTCATACTAGCACGCATGCATCCACCTGCAGAAGGCTACAACCTTCTCTCATTTACCAGCCTCTCCTGGAAGGGAGCTACAACCCCTTGCTCTCGTTTACCAGCCTCTCCTGGAAGGGAGCTACAACCCCCTGCTCTCGTTTACCAACCTCTCCTGGAAGGGAGCTACTACCCCCTGCTCTCGTTTACCAGCTACCACTGGAAGGGAGCTACAACCCCCTCACTGAAGGCTTCGACCCTCAACACCACCATGGACCACGTTTCATCAATTTTCATACTAGATCCAACAGCTTCCATACAACATACCTTGTAGGCCACTTTTCATCAGATTTTCAGACTGGACCCACTCCACACATTTAAGCTCAACATTCATCAAACTGAAACTTATAATCCCATCAATTCATTCATTGAATCATCAACCAATCAACCAACAACTTGATATTCAATCAAATTAATCAACAACATAATCAACATTCAAACAACCCAGATCTGTATGAATACATCATTGACAGATAGCACTAAAACAGTAGAACAGATCAGACATTTCATTCCACATACTTCAGCAAAACCCTAGATTCCATACGCGCTTCTACTTCACTGAACCTACGTGTATACGCGCTTTCACAGTAACAAACCTGCGTATACATCTGCACATATTTCAGAACTGATTTCACATACCATACATGCTTTTGCTGAAGCCATCCCGTGTATATACGTGCTTTCTCTGCCACGAACCTGCGTATAGATCTTCAAAAATTGTAGGGAAGCACAATTCTTCAGAACATATATATAGCTCAGATCTTACCCTTCACTTCAAGAAATATTCGCCTCATCTCAGATCTTAAACATTCCATAAACAGATCTAGAAAATACATAGTCATTTCAGATCTAGAGATCCTTCTTCATCATTCTCTTCATAGGTGCAGTATTAATTCAGATCAATCAACAAACTGTTACCCATTCCATGCAGATATACTTCAGAGTGAAGTATTCATTCAATACCTAGACACATGCACACTCTTGCACTATGATCTTCTTCTCCTTATATAGATTTAGCCTTTTACCAATACCATGAGCCAAAACCACACAACTTCCAATGGTATTCTTGGACGGAATCAAATAAACCATACAATTCTCAATATTGTGTGCCAAAACCATGGTAATGCCCCTTGGTATTATAAATTTAGAGCGCAAATAGGCATACGCTACTTGGCACGTACTTTTCCACGTGTATACGCAACTTCGCCTCATAAAAACTGCGTATATGCTAACCCTGAATGTATACGCGGGTTCCCTTCACAAAAGTAGAGTATATATGCGGGTTGCCTTCACAAAAGTAGCATATACATTGTGACATATTATATTTATCATTTTTCTGTCACTTACTGGAATTGTTTTCTCTGTCACATCTGAACTGATCTGTAGATACATCATTCTTACATCTTTAGCACATAGGTTGCTTATCATAGGCAACTCATCAAGTAGGTTTCCATCAAGGAAAACTTCATAAAGTAGGTTGCCATCAAGGGCAACACATTGCATCATATTTCCAACAATCTCCACATCAGATTTATATCAATATCAAATAGGTTGCTATCCAAAGACAACTTCATCAAGTAGGTTGCCATCAAGGACAACACATTACATCATATTGCCAACAATCTCATTTCATCAAGTAGGTTGCCATCAAGGACAACACATGCCAACAATACCCTGCCTTTGTGTTTGTGCCTCGTTCCCACCAAAAGTGGGTGACCCCATAAAAGAAATTTTCTCCTAGTTATCTCTTTGGTTGGCAGGAATCAACCCCTGATAGCCACCCATGTAGATGAAAAATTGTGCCATTTGATCTCCTCTCCCTGTATCAACCATATGTCCCCTCACCCATCTGATGAGAGAATCTGTTATTGGGTGGGAAATCCAACCAAAAAGGTATGTTTTTCATTGTGAAATCAAGTGCTTATGCTTGTTTTTCTTAGGCATTTTGGGCATGGATTATTGGGTGAATTAGGAAAAGGAAGGGCTCTGACTATGGTTTCGTTCCCTCACCTTAAATAGGGGGTTAGTCCTTGATCCTAGTCTCATGGTATATCCCCTATTAACCTATGGATATAGGAAGGGCACTACTTGCGAAACCTTGATTTTGGTAGCATGGTCCCATTTTCCCGTTCCACATTTTCACTTCCCTTCGCACATTAGAAGCCCTATTTCATCATTTTCCTTCTTTGTGTCCACATGACCACTGGGTCCATAAATCACTGGAACACCCCCTTCCCTTGTCCATGTATCTAGGTCGGGCATGGAAATGTTGCCCCAAAGGTTGATTCAACTCAAAGAATTTTAAATCCATATCATGGTTGTGAAAATTCGTACTACCCGGAATCCTACTGCAAAACTAATGAGAAATCTCCTATATTGTTAATTCCTTTTAATAGATTATTTATAGTTTTCTACTGTAAACAATGAAATCTCATACAATATATCCTTCACAAATAAAATATGGAAAAATACAAGTGCGGAAACAAAATCTGAACAAGAGTAAAACATAGACACAAGTGACACCGTTATTTTTTGACCAATGTCCACAGAAAAACCCAATGTAGGAAACAAGTGCAACAGCTGAAGGTTTATATATTATGCTATAATTTTTTCAATACAAGCTGGATGCCTTGCTGGCTATCCTCACAGATAATCTGATTGACAAAGAGTTAGTAAGAAAACCCCCACATTGGCACTGGAAGCCCAAACTGGCTAAAATCCCAGATTGGTAAGCCATCCACTGCCTCTGCATAGTCTTTGCGTCACTATGTGTGGGGAGTGCGTAGATTCTGCGTGTTTTCTCTTCTACTAGCTTGATTTAACCCTCTAGCCCCTTCCAGTCTCACACCTCGACTTTCCGGCATTGGATCTGAATTATCCCCAGCTGAATCACAAACTTCATTTGGGCTACTGCACTGCCTCTGTGCAGGCTCTGCGTAGCTGCTACGCTGCCTCTGTTGGTACTGCTCTCTTTCTTCTCTGATGTGTATTTTCCAGCTCAGGAAAATCTCCAACTGGACATTATCTCTACCCATCTTTATGAGAATGCTCTCGATCGATCTTCTGCTTGAGCATTTCTCACTAAAGAATTTTGATCTCTGAATTATTTCTCAGTCTCGGAGTCATTTCCGAATGACCTTTCAAGTTCTTCGTGCAATATTCTCGTTGAGACTTAAATGACTGAGATTAAATCATTAATCAATGACTAAGATTAAATTTTGAATTGATCTTCATCTTCTCTAGAATATTCACACTGTGTTTTATTAATACTCTTTAATTATTTTATTTTCCTAGTTTAGACTTAGGGTCCCTTTAAAAATAATTCATTATTTTAGTAAAACACATTATGAGTGGAATTTTTACAAATGATTTATGGGTTATTTGGAATACATGTGCCTAAGCCTCCCTGAAATTTTTTAGACTTACAACACATCCAATGCTACCAAAATCAACACTCCCTCTTAGCGAAGAATGTGCTCTAGCAATACACCCTACTGAGTACTGCTATGATTCTGCAACATCTCCGTATGTGCTACTGACGTCTCACACTAAAGCCCACCAAGTATGTGAAAATACTACATATGTACTGTTGTTGAACCTACCACTATCAACACTACATCCGTAATGCAACTCCTTCTCAAATTCTGCATCTGCACTGTTACCGGCCCTGCCATTGTCAGCTGCCACTGCACTGCAACTTTGTTGCTTATTACAACAAAAAAGTATCAAAAATTGAACAAGTGCTCAAAATGATGCTTCTCGGTACTGAACACTGACTACTGCTAGCCTTTGCATTGTCCCTCTGAAGCTTTTGCACTGCTGCTAACTTCTGCACTGTGCCTTCCTACACTGCTTCCAACTTTTCTTTGCACTGCTCAGACTCTAGCACTCATTAGCCACTTCACTATCACTTTTGCACTCCTCTACAGAAACTGACACTTTTCCATTCTACTACATCTGATTTGGGCTCCTGTAGCAAGTTAATGATCCGAGAGGTGGACTCCTCAAGGATCCTACCCAACTACAACTCTGCTGAGCTACAAATCTATATCACCCCAATGCTCCCATGGCGATATGTTAGCGATCATGGAGAATTATTAACTACTCATATTACTATTATTATTGCTCTGTTGATGATTTTGTACAACTGCTGCAACTACTGTAATAATGAGTCTGGACTCCTTAGATCCTGAAGTAATTGAAGTACTATCTTCCATAGAACTACTCCTTCTGAAACTAGACTCCCTATGAGTTTTGATATCCCTATGGGAAATCTCTTTTCTCTCTCTTGGTAACTCGAATTGTCCTCCTATGTTGGAAACTAGATTGTGTAGCTCTGCATTAGGAATATCTCGACTGGAACTGCACCTACATGCTACAACTGGGCAATTCACACTACATGTTCCACTACAACTAGTTCTGCAACTGTCTCCCTCTGAAACTAGACTGTAAATAGCTATGCAACTTTCATCTAAATGACTGTCTGCTCCTGTTGACGCTGTGATACTCTTGCTACTGATTCGGTTGGGTTCCTATCACAAGGATACTGATCCATGTGAGAAATCTGCAACAGATGGATCTAATAGGTTTCTCTTCCATGGATCCTGCCCATCTGAGGCCATCTCTACAAAAAATTAGAATTGATCCCTCTCTCTCCTTTGCGTAGCTGCTGGCCTGACCTACACACTCCCTACTAGAGATAGTAGATCTGCCACACAATATTGTTGCTCAACTATTAAGAATTATAACTCTAGGGCTAGGAATTCTCTAAGGAAGAAAATCCCCCACACCCTGTCGATATGTTGCCTCTAACCCTCTATGCAGCTGGCTCTACACACTCCCTGCTGGAGCAAGCCAAAAAATTCACGAAGTCTGTTGCTTCTGCACTGTTAGAATGAATCTTAATTCCAAGCGTACGAAAAAATACCACTTTAGCTGTGCATAACAAACATCGCTAACAACAAAGATGGCTGCCAATATCCTTAGATCTGCAGTTAGGTGATCAAGATAAATGCTACGAAAATCTAGATCTATGCATTAGAAGACATTAAGTAGTAAAAAAAACAAGATTTAATCCATGAATCCAATAGACAAGACAAGAATATGTTGGAATGAATTTTGTATTAATGGTGGGAGGAAAACACAGAAGGGTGTTACCAGTTCTCCTCAATGGGATGGGTTCTTGTAAGTCCTCAACACTTCAGATCTAAAATTCCTCTCTCTTGATGGTGTAGAAAACCTAGACAAAAAATGGTAGCAAAATAAGACTATGATGGTGGATCAAAGTCAGACCAAAAGTATAGATCCAGAGTGATCTTTAGGCAACAAAAGGTGGTAAATGAATGGGAAAACCTTTCTATTTATAACAAAATATTGAGTTAGTATAGATATTGGGGCATAATTAAAATATTATTAACCAAATCAAGATCAAACTTTTATGGAATATTTTATTATATTTGTTGGAGGGAAAAGGAATTTGACTTGGGTCAAATCCCTTTATTTGTAAATAGTAAATAAATAAATGATTTATTTATCATTTTCAGGATGTGGTTGAATAATAGTCAAATAAATAATGATTTATTTAATTATTTAAGGGTGATTTAGTCATATTCAACAAAGAATATTATTTAAATAATGTTTAAATAACTATTTTTAGGAAATAATGAGATAAATAATGATTTATCTAATTAATTTCCCTGTTTGGGGTTAAATATAACCACGAATATTAATTAAATTTCTATTTAACTAATTATTCCTTGAGGAGAATAAAAAAATGTAGATTTATTTAATATTTCCTCATGGGGTTTTCTGTTTAGACCATAAAAAACTTAATAAAGGTAGTTTACTAAGTTATTTTTCATTGTGTATGCAATTTTACTTAGGGTAAAAATTGGTCTTACATGGTGTACTTGGGTCATATTAAAAATAGTTTAGATGACCAAAAAATGGTGTAACATACCTGTTAAATCAAATTTTCTTTGGCATGAAACTCTATGAGGTTAGAAATCCCCAAAATTTCTTCATCTACTGCTCTTTCCTAACGCTATTACTCCAACGATCATTTGCTTTACGGAAAAATGTGTTCCTCCAATTGTTGATCTGTGCTCCCTTTAATTTGTACAAAGTAGCGATATGGAAAATCCTACCTCTCTGTCGGCTCACTCAGAGATATATTTCCTTGCAGATCTAGCCCTCCTAGTTAGGACTGCGCAATCCCTAGGGAAATCGATTTGCTGCTTACGCAACTCTTTGATCTTTTGCTTCTTCTTCAACGTTCGTCTTATTGAATGTACTATTTTATCCTCTTGCACCCACCTATAGAAGCTCTGATACCATGTGAAAATTCGTACTACTCGAAATCCTACTGTAGCACTGATGAGAAATCTCCTATCTTGTTAATTCCTTTTAACAGATTATTTACGGTTTTCTACTGTAAACAGCGAAATCTCATACACTACAACCTTCACAATAAACTACGGAAAAATACAAGTGTGGAAACAAAATCTAAACAAGAGTAAAACATAAACACAAATGACACCGTTGTTTTTAGACCAATGTCCCCAGAAAAAACCCAATGCGGGAAAATCACTGCAGCAGCTGAGGGTTTATATATTATGCAGTAATTTTTTGAATACAATGCGGATGCCTTGCGCATCTGTCCTCACAGTGCGGTTGACGAGTTGGTGAGCCTACGCGACACGGAGCCCAAACGGGCCAAAACCCTAGACTGGTGGCCCTCCGCACCGCGTCTCTGTGGGTCTGCTGTCACTCTGTGACAGGAGTGGGTGGCTTCTGCGTACGACTCTTTCCTTTGAATCGGCGGTCCTCGGTAGATACGAACTTCCTGCAGGCTACGCACTTTCTGCGGCTCTGCGCGAGCTACTGTGTAGCTACTACATTTCCTTTGTTGGTAATGCTCTCTATCTTCTCTGTTGCGTATTCTCTAGCTCAGGAAAATCTCCAACCAGACATTATCTCTGCCCCTCTCTGTGAGAATCCTCTCGATCGATCTTCTCCCTGAGCACTGCTCACTAAATAATTTTGATCTCTAAATTCTTTCTTTGTCTCGATGTGTTTTCCAAATGACCCTTCAAGTCATTATTATAATATTCTCGTTGAGACTTCAACGACCAAGATTAGATCTCTAATCAATGACTAATATTAAATTTTGACTTGATGCATGTATTCTAGACCATTCTCACTCATATTCTATTAATACACTTTTATTATTTTATTTTCCTAAGTTTAGACTTAGTGTCGCTTTAAAAATAATTAATTATTTCTATAAAATACAATTCGAGTGGAATTTTCACTTACAATTTGGGGTTCTTTTGGAATACACGTAACACCTGAGCCTCCACCACGCAAATTTTGAGACTTAGATCACATCATGAGTGTTACCGATCAACAATGGCCATGAGCGAGAAACGATAAAGAATTTTGTAAAATGCAAATGATGGCTAGGACATTTAATGCAACATGTGGGAAAAAGCCAACCATGAGCTCTGCCTTATCGTTGGAATCACCACGGTTCCCGAGCCCCATGAAGTGACCCCACATCATTGAGAACCCCTCCATGTCTTGACCACGAGTGGCGGTGAATTGCCCCGCATGCAAAGGGGTAATAATTGCTCCACATCATACACAACATGCTCTAATTTCCAGAAGCCTCGAGTAGTAATACAAAGAAAAATCAAGAAAAGGTAAAAGGAAAATAAAGAGGGGTGGAAAAACAAAGGTTGGGGTAACTCATGTGTCCACGATTACTCCCTCCTACATCTATATACCCAATATGTGGACATCCCTCATCATTGTTATCCTTGTACCCATGGCATTTGGCCTTGAGACCCATGTTCCCCATCCATTTCATCATCATTCACATGCCACCTATTAATTGAAGGATGTATCAGGGACCTGTCTTTCCCCTTAGGAGTTGGTAACACCTAACATGGTTGTTTATTAACCACTCCTACCTAGGGAGCTAACACTATTGTGAGATCAAAGCCCCAAATTTGGAAAGGAATCCCCATTTGAAGTCTCAATGTGCCCTTGATTAACAATCTTGGTTCAATTAGATGCACTAATGAATGTTGTGTAACCAGCTCCAAAAATAGAAGAAAAGAGATATCAACGCCTTAGAAATGAGCCACTTCGAGGGGGCAACCTCCAATACATTACATAAATGAACAATTCTTGGATGATACGATTTACAAAACCCCCTTTCTATATATAGGAGTCCATGTGGCCATAATGTAATCCTAGTGGGCCACAATGTAATCCTGGCCGACCTAACAATAATAATTTAAGGGCACGATAATAACAAAATGGGGGTTACAAAATTAAATATCATGATAGGGGTTTACACACTACTTATTCGTAAGGGACTATACTAGTGATGTAGAGACCTAACATGCCCCTCTCCTTCAAAAAAAGTGTTGTCCTCAACGCTTGAGTAGCTCGGGTACTTAACGAAATTCTCATCCTCCCATGCTGATCTTGATCAGAGTAGTTCTTCCACTTGATGAGATACTGCGAGGTGTTGGTCATGTTTGTCGAGTTCTTGTTTCCATGAGCGCTTCGGGTTCCAGATTTTCTTTCCTCATCGAGTTTCAAGTTACGGCAATATTGTTTGAACTAGAAGATTTTCACTATCGCCTTCTTTGAGCATGAAACAGGAAAAACGGATGTACTCGCGAAGAAGCGAGATCGGTTGTGCCATAGTACCAATATTTTGCAACAACTTGTAAGGACCGTAGTACTTTGGTGATAATTTACCTTCTAATCTTGCTCGAGGGACATTTGTTTGTAGGGTTGTAGCCATAAAAATGCCCAGTCACCTACATCAAAACATATTTCACTACGATGTTGATATGCATGTTGTTTCATTCAATTATGTGCCAAATTGAGGTTATCCTTTAAGAGTTGGAGAACTTGCTATTGATGCTCAATGTGATCTTCCACTGTTTTAACCTTAAAATTTTCTCTTAAAGATGATGTGATGAATGGTGGATGATATCCATAAAGTACCATAAATGGGGTCATTTTTTATGAAGTATGGAATGGAGTATTATACCACCATTCATTCAGAGGTAACCACTTGACCCATCGTGTTTGATTATCAGATACAAAACAATGAAGATATCCTTCCAAACATTTATTTAATATCTCAGTTTGACCATCGGATTGAGGATTATAATATGAGCTATGAGCTAATTGAGTGCCCAAACAAGAAAATAACCTCTGTCTATTCTGTCTAAAGAATTTCGGTGAAATGGGATCTTCGTCACTTACAATAATCTTTGGGTTTCCATGTAGCTTTTGAATTGTTTCCATAAATGTAGTAGAAATTGTGCTTGCTTTAAATGGATGAGATAATTCACAAAAGTGTGCATACTTGGTAATTCTATCAACTACCAGCATGATGACACTCTTTCCTTCGGACTTAGGTAAACATGTGATCAAATCCATTGAAATCTCACTCCCAACATTGACTTGGAATGGATAAAGGTTGTAGAAGTCCAGGGTCTTAATTGTCTCCAACTTATCCAACTTTATTATTTTGTTGGCAAACCAAACATTCTGCCACAAAATTTTGAATATCAGATTTAAGGCCATCCCAAAAGAATTCTTTCTTCACCCTATGGTAAGTTTTTAAAAATCCTGAGTGTCCTCCTAAAGGAGAGGTGTTCAATTCCAAAAGAATCTTTTGTTTTAGTTGGGAATTCTTACAAAAATATAAGCGATCTTTGTACCATAAGGAATCGTTTTTCCAACTAAATGTATCAGATGTACTAGGATCTTGCTGCAACTTTTGAATGAGTGTCCACACTTCTTCATCCTTCTTCCATTCATCCCTTGCTTCGGTTATCCAATCTGGTTGTATTATAGAAATGACACAAAGCAATGCTTCCACCTCTTCATTTTTTCTTGAGAGTGCATCTGCAGCAACATTTAGCTTCCCTTTTTTGTAGATGAATTCAAAGTCATAACCCAACATATTTGTGACCCATTTTTGCTGCTCATCTAAAAATAGTCTTTGTTCCAAAAAGTGTTTAAGACTATCATGATCAGTTTTTACCTTGAAGTGTCTTTGTTAGTGAGTCCTTGTTCTTTAGTGCATGCAGTATTGCTAACATTTCCTTCTCATAAATAGGTTTGTAAATAATTTCCTTTGATTGAGCGACTTTCGAAAGAAATGGGTCTTCCTTCACCATGTAAAAACAGCGCCAATTCCATTTCCTAGGCACAATCACATTCCCATTAAAGGTATTTTTGTGAAGTACGGCGTAGGTAAGACGAGGCGCCGACACATTGCCTCTTTAAGATGTTCAAAGGCCTTGAATTGCTTCGGTCCATGAAAATGCATCTTTCTTCAATAATGTTGTTAGAGAGTCTTGCTATTCTCCCATAATTCTTAACAAACTTGCGATAATATTTTATTGTTTGAGAAATCCTCACAACTGCTTTATGGTTGTGGGGACTTTCCATTCCTTAATAGCTTTAATTTTGTTAGGGTCTACTTTAGCACTCTCGTGAGATACAATATGACCCAGATATTCCACCTCTTGTACTCCAAAGAAACATTTGGATGTTTTTTCATATAATTTTTTCTCCTGCAATACTTTGAGCACCCTATCAACATGTTCAACATGATCCTTCCAAGACCTACTATAGATTAGTATATCATCAAAAAATACAAGAACAAATTTTCGAAGGAAGAGTTTGAAAATGGAATTCATCAACCCTTGAAATGTAGAAGGTGCATTGGTAAGGCCAAAAAAGCATGACCAAAAATTCATAATGACCCTCATGATTTTGAAATGTTGTTTTCGGAATATCTTCAGTCTTCATTCTAATTTGATGATATCCTGAACGAAGATCCAGCTTGGTAAAATAAATTGCTCCATGTAATTCATCCAATAATTCATCAATCACCGGAATGGAAAATTTATCTTTATTAGTGAGCTTATTGACTGATGACATCGGTTTTCGTCGCCATGACGTTTGATCATCCTTCTTGTGTACACCAATACTACAAGGGAGCGAGAGAAAGAACTTTGACTAGGTTGAATTATACCAGCCTCTAACATTTCTGCAATCATACTTTCAATTTCACTCTTTTGGACATAAGGATATCTGTAAGGCCTGATGTTTGGAGGAACACTTCCTGGAATCAAATGAATAGCATGATCATGATCACGAATAGGTGGGAGTCCTTTGGGAGTATCAAACACCTTGGAATGATTGTCCAAGACTTTTTGGAGATCTGGAGAAATAGATGATTTTGATGTTGGAACTTCTAGTGAACATAATTGTGCAATTACGCCTCGTTGTTCTTTCTTCAGAAGCTTTGTCATGACATTAGAGCTTATTATCTTTCCTGGATTCAATGTGATACCCCGAAATTCAATTTCCTTTCCTTACGAAAAAAATTTCAAGAAAATTTCTTGAAAATTAAAAGCTACCGTCCCCAAAGATTGTAACCATTGTACTCCTAGTACAACATCAGCACCTCCCATTGGAATGGAAAGCATTGGACTATTCAATACATATTCCCCCATGGTTAGCTTGATATTATGGCATTTTCCAGCGCAATTTATAGTTCCCCCATTTGCAACCATCATTTGACATTCTGGTGCTAGGTATAGGAAACAATTCAATTCCTTGGCTACCTTACAATGAATAAAATTATGGGTACTACCCCAGTCAATCAACACTATTACCTTTTTCTTCTTGATATGTCCTATCTTGAAAGTTTGAGGAGTGGTAATTCCTGCCAATGCATTACACGATATGGTCGGACTCATTTCTTCCTCTTCTAGGGTTGGTTCCTGGTGTATATCCTCTTCTTTTGAAGATCCTTGTTCATTTTCTTCTTCCTCTTCACAATCTATGTAAAATAATTTCTTCTCAACACACTTATGACCTTTAGTGTATTTTCTATCACAACTGTAGCAAAGCCCTTTTGCTATTTTTTCTTCCAATTGTTGTGGTGTCAACCTTCTAGGTTGTGGAAGTCTAGGAGTAGCAACACTTCCATCTTTATAGATGTGAGTGGTAGGCTTCCTTGTCACCATAATTTTTCATTCAACTTTCTTTCCAACTTTGAATGCCTTCTCCGATGAATCGAGTTCCCAAACACGAACTTCATGTTGGATGTTATCCTTTAGAGTACCTATGAAGATCAATCCTGTGTTCCTCTGGAATAGAAGTTACCCTTATATTCAATTTTTGGAAGTCCTCAATGTCCTCCCCCATTAAACCCTTTTGTTTGAGATTTATCAATTGGCTAAAGAAGGTGTTTCTCTTTGTATCCTCATAATGTGCTATCATTTCCTTTGTAAAAATTGACCAAGTGACAATTTTTTTACGGAAGCAAAGCCATCGATACCATACAAATGTATTTTGTTCTAAATGTAAAGTTGCAATGCGTACCTTTTATGTGTTTTGTACATTATTGAGATCAAAATATTGCTCCATCTGTAGTATCTATGTTACGGGATCCTTGCCATCAAACTTCCTCATATCCATATTTGGAAAATGGTGGTTCTTAAATCCAACATTAGAGTTTATGAAATCATGATTAACATTTATTTTGTTCTCATCATGAGTTTCCTCGACTATCTTTCCACCATTAGGAATAATTTATTGTATTAACCTTGTCATCAAAACTTCCACGTCTGATTTTAGATCATGCTTCATGTCTTCCATGTTGTCTTTAATTTTTTCATCGATCTCAGCTTCCATGTCATCCATCTTAGCTTCCATGCCATCATCTTAAGCTTCCACGCCATCCATCTTAGCTTGCACTTCATCCATCTCAGTTTCCACACCTTTCTTCAAAACTTCCATGTCATTTTTTGTTGCTCTTTACGAGAGCGAAATTTGTTGTACTTGCTCTTGTAATTTTGATATTTCATGTTTCCATTCTTCGGCTTCATGAGTCATAGTAGAGCCTTCTAAAGGCTAAATGGGTGTTGTATTCTTTTTAGGGGCCATTTTAGAAACCAATACTGATATCTATTCTGCAATATGCCCTTGCAATCAATTCAACTTGATTCTTCAAACAAGACTTATGCAATTTGGAAAAAAAAATACTCACATTTTACTTGCTTTTGAGGAGCTCGATATTGAAATTGTATTATCTCTGTGATTGCGGCTCTTCAATATCTGAAATTCAGCCCTGAAGTAGCCCTCTGAATTCTCTTTTTAATGCCACAGGTCTGACTTGATTTGGATTCTCCAAGACAAAGTTATGTCCAATCTCCCACAATGACCTAATTATGGACTAGTTCAATATAGCGAACTTGTACGACTTGCCACGTGTCACTGTTTTGTCCTTCGCCTCTGAAATTGATAGCTAAGAAACTAAGGTACGTATGGTGTGACCAATTTTGACGGCACTCCAATCCAATCTCCAGAGAGAGAGTTATTGAACTTTTCCCACGATCACCTCTTTGGGATGAAATTCAGGAGCCTGAAAAATCACTACCTTCCACAGATCATATCTCCAAACATATTGCGAACCAAGCTCTGAAAGTTTTTGACGAATTAGCTCAGGATTTCAGCTTCGCACCATACGAATTTCAGATTCTGAACCTTTGTAGAAACATTTTTATAGCGAAAATTCCACGATGACCTGTTTAGGAGCTTGAAAAAATGCCTAACTTCCACAGATGATATCTCTGAAAATATTGCGAACCAAGCTCTGAAATTTTTAGAAAATCTTCCTCAGGATTTCAGCTTCGCACCCTGAAAATTTCAGCTTTTGAAACTTCGTAGAAAAAACTTTATAGCGAAAATGCCACGATGACCTGTTTGGAGCAGCGAAACCCTAGAATCCAAAGCTCTGATACCAAATGTTGTGTAACCAGCTCCAAAAAGAGAAGAAAAGAGATATCAACGCCTTAGAAATGAGCCACTTCGAGGGGGCAACCTCTAATACATTACATAAATGAACAATTCTTGGATGATACAATTTACAAAACCTCCTTTCTATATATAGGAGTCCATGGGGCCATAATGTAATCCTAGTGGGCCACGATGTAATCCTAGCTGACCTAACAATAATAATTTAAGGGCACAATAATAACAAAATGGGGGTTACAAGGGTACAATAATAACAATAAGGGGTTTACACTAACAATAATAAGGGACTATACTAGTGATATAGGGACCTAACAATGAATTATTATACCTAATGGCGAGGATGCAACACTTGACATTATATGTGATTGAAAGGTTGTTTCATCATGGGTTGGGCAATTTAATTGGGCCCCAAGTCCACCTGAGGATCATATTGACACCTCTGGGTGAAGCGTTGAGAGCCATGAGGCTCCCATCATGTGTAGATCATCATTTCATGCCATGGGAACCTTCAACACCCTCAATAGTCTATTCATTGCCCCACATTGTTCATGAGATAATGCACTTGGACCAGTTTGCCATGACTATCTTAGCATTTACCATGTGGTGTGGCAGTTTATCCAAGTCCCATAGGAGGTTTGTCTCACCCCTTGAGACATGGGAGGGAAAGCACAATCGTTAGATCCCTCAACATTGGAGCCCCATGAGACCAATTTTTGTGCCCCAAACACAAAATTGAGGCCCGCATGATGACTTGCATGGAGAGTTAGGGGCCATCCCCTAGTTCAAGATTTATGGAGCCCTCTCACACATTTTGGCACAAATAAGACTCAACATTGCCTTCCAACAACCCTACATCAACATGATGTCATAATTTTTGGCTTGCATTTAGATGGCTAATTCATATTTTTATAAAGCTACTTAGTCGGATTGTGACCAAGGGATGTATCTTGCCCATTTTTATAATTTTGAGGGGCTTCTAGGAAAAAATTACATTTGATAAATTATGTATAAATAGATGAGAACCCATTTGAGCTACTCATCATCATCACACTTGGATTGGATCTCTTAAGAATGACTCACGCTTGTTTCTTTAGATATTGGAGAATATTTGGAATGCATTTTGACGTTTGGAGCTAATTCACATTTCTTCTTTGGAGTTATTTCTTGGATCTTGGATGGATATATTGCATGTCATCTTGTAAGTGCTTAATTTTGATGGAATTTTTCTCTTGAATTTGTTTAATGTATGGAATTTCTACTTCTAGAATGTGTTAATTGTGAAATAATGATTGAAATTTTTTTTTTCAAGGCTTTCTAGTTGAGTATTGCATATTTTATTCAACGTATGACATGTGATGATTGTTCCTAGTGGAGGAAATTCTTGAACTCTTCATGAAATTCTGTTATCTTTGAAGTGGGTAGATGCTTAAACGTGGTACCCAGGGAATCAATTTTATGCCTCCTTAGAGACGATTTTGCTCATATTGAACATCCTTAGACTCCATATGCCAAAATTAAAATGCATTTATCCAAGTCCTTGGTAGTCATCTCTACTTTTCATCCATAGATTTTCCTCTTAAAATTTGGTCCTTTAAGGCTAGGCTAAAAATCTAGGGCTTGTAGCAAAATTTTAGGGAGGATAATTTTTGGGAATTCGAGAGCCTAAACATAAAGCTTAGGGTCTAGGCTACCTATGCTCCAAGTTTGGTGGGCATCCACTCGAGTTTCATCCATAAAATCTCTTTCCCTAGGTGTTGCTCCAAGAGGGAAACCCTAGCTTCTTTTCCCCTCAACTTGAGGACTTCCTTGAAGGTTGTATGAACTTAGTACTTGTTGAAGTAGATCATAAGAAGCCTTTTCTCCTAGGCCTTGACCATGTGAATGCATATCACCATATAAAAACCTCAAAACCCTATGTCTTGTGCCTTCATTTATAGGGATTTTCTTAGAGATGATCTCCTTCCTACCGAGACTCCACCCATCGGTGAAATTCCGTAAAGAGTAGAGGGTTTTGGTTGAGGTGACATTGGGTCTCTACCCCATTGTTAGCACTTTATCTAGCTTTTGTCTTGTAGGATTTCCCTCTCCAAGGCCTGCTATATTTTTTTGTAACAAACTAGACTAGCGATTGTCCCCTAGGTAAGTTGATTGTAGGTGGTAACCATAGTGGCCATATTATTAGGGACCTTATGCAAGTGATAGCGAATGGGAAATACTTGTAAAACCTAGGACAAATGTTAGTCAGTAGTCAGTAAAATCCCCCGAAGGGTCCCCACACACAATCAATGGTACTTGCATTATGTGTGGAGACATTAAGAAAGAGGCCAATACTTCCCCAACCATATATTCACAGCTAATTTGGGCCCTGATCAACCAATCTCTTCCCCTAAGAAGATCCATGCGACTATTATTTTAGGTGCTTTCTCCTTTGATTTCATAGGTGTATGTTGTTTGGTTGATTCTAGTTGGCCTTATGAGTTATTTATTTCATAATCTTGTGTACATCCTTTGTCACCACCATGGATATGATTAGTCCAGGTCGTTATCGTCATCTTGAGGGCCTCTCTTCTGATGAGGAGGGTCCACTTTCCCATAGATGTAGGCTCAACCCCACCACTACCATATAAATAACTACTTTAGGGGCCACTCTGAGTGATTATCATGGGGCCAAACCCTTAGTTTGCAATGTGGTTGATGAAAATCCTCCACCTCATTCTCGTTCTCCCATGAATCATATTCCATTACACATCTTCCTAAGTGGGGGTGTAGACTTGAATATATATTTCCATTCAAATGATCCTCACCAAGAGTCAATTGTAGTTGGTGTCAATTCAATGGTAGAGCCTAGTGTCTCCACACCTAGTGTCATTGGAGTTGTCCCTAAGATAAATTTCATACCTTCTACTACTACCATAGGTCTTGTCCACATCACCTCAGTCGAGACTATCTTCTCCTTCTGGAAAAACATCTTGGGATCCCATTTCACTCCATTTGGTACATCCACTATGGGTGCCTTCACATCGTTGACCATAGTCCCTCCATTAATTTTGGTGGAGGTTCTAGTTCCATTACGAGTAGCATGCCCACGTTAGATATAAGAGGTTAAAACTCTGCATCCACATCTAGATCTACATGGACATCTGTTAGAAATATCGAGAGGGGGGGGGGGGGTGAATCAATATTTCATGCTAATCAATTTTGAACCAGATGTTACTCTTATTTATAAACCATTAGCATAACATTCGTAATGGGAGACTACATTATTAATCATGAACCATGAACAATAAACATCATCAAGGACACATGGACACTGGATATTAGGTGGAAAACCAAACTAGGAAAACCCATCATTTTTGTTGTCTTTGTTTTATTTTTATTAACAAAATATTTTTATATATTACATTGGTTCAACCTTCTACCAGTGCATAGGCTCCTACCTACTGGAAGCCACCACCTCCAATAAATTCTCCATCTACAACTGGAAGGAAGCCACTACTCCCTTACTAAAAGTTCCAACCCTCAGATTCTCGTGGACCACGTTTCAAAATCTTTAAAACTGGATCCATCTGCAACAAAATCAAATCATGTAGGCCATGTTTCATTCAATTTTCAAATTAGAACTACTTGTAAATTTATTCTCAATAACTAAATACAAAACCTTTGCAATATTAAGTCTACTCACCAATACTCCTCATATAATCATATATGGTTGAACAATCATCAACAACATATAATCGGACAGTGTCTTTAGCCAAAACATCAACACAATACCAAACCCTAATTCCATCTCATTATCAACATCAAGCTTGCAACACATAGTCAAACTCAACTCACCATACAAGATGTAGCAACATCATATACATGGCAATATTCATGATAGTAGCAACAAACGTTTTCAACCTCAACTCGTATGATAACAAGCTGTCGTCCCTAGCATAACCATCATACATCAATTATTTGACAACTTGCAACATCTCAAATGTGAATACACCCTAATAACAACACTTAAACTATAACCAATCATCATACCCAATCATGCACTCTCATTAATTTCACAATAACAAGATACATATGTTAGGGTCAATAGTGTTTATTTGTCAAATGTCTTCGAATTATTCAATTTTTAGTTCGAATAAGTCAAACTTATAGCCACTGTCACTGTATTAAGTTTGAAAATTCATTGTCCAAAACATAGCCATGAGTTTAGTCATCAAGTGGTTCAGTAAAAAGCATGAAGAAAATTTGAGTTGTCGAGAGTCATCATCACAAATTTTTGAGCAATAAAGTCATGGGTTATATTTCAATAATGGGTATGTCAGAAGGTTTACTTGAGTCAATTAGAGTTGAAATACTGTTGCTCAAGAAAGATGGTATTTAAGAACAACATATTTCTTCCCCCTCCTCCTAGTATTTCTATGGTTCACTAATACCATAACCTACATCCTACATCTCCCATTATCCATTTATAAAATCCCCTCTCTTGTTCCCTATTCATTAATCATCCCCAAATCATTAATCGTATGAATCTTATATTTCCCATCCCATCCTAAATCTATCCACTTAAAGACCATGATTGCATATCATACATGACACAACCCATATATCCTCTCCACTATCCAAAGTACCATACCCATCCAAACATTCTAATTATTCCCATGTATAAAACATCATACATGTTAGGATGAATTCTTAATGCAAGTGTACGAAAAGAGATCACTTTAGCTGCACATGAAAAACAAACCTAAAAACAAATATGGTTGTCTAACTTCATAAAATCTACAATAGACATTCGAAATAAATGCAAAATAAACCAGATCTACACAAATAAAGCATCTAAACAGTAAAATGAAATAAGAGTTTCTCCAAAATATCTAGTGGACAAGACAAGGATTATAAAGAATTTTTTGTATTATATTAACACTTGGGAAGGGAACTAAGAATGATGTTACCAATCCCCCTCAATGGGATGGGTTCTTGGCTGTCCTCAAATGCTTCAACTTCAAAGTTTCTCTCTTAATGGTGTAGAAAACCCAAGACATGTAGAACTCAAAGGGAGCTCAATAAGAAAAAAGAATATAAAAGTAATCAAAGTATGAAAATGATAAGAGGATCAAAGTCGGACCATGATAAAAGGATCAAAGGTAAGAAGTGAATGGAAAACCCTCCTATTTCTAACAAAATATTGAGTTATCCTTGATAATGGTGCATAGTAAAATATTATTAACAAAGATCTAGATCTAACTACTTGGCATATTTTAGTATATTTTTGTTGGAGGGAAAAGTAATTTAAATTGGTTAAATCCCCTTATTTAGAAATAATAAACAAATAAAATATTTATTTATCATTTCAAGGATGGGATCAAGGAATAATTTAACAAATAATGATTTATTTTATTATTCCTAAAAGATTTAGTCAAATTTAACAAGAAATATTAATTAAATAATGATTTAATTAATTATTCCTAGAGAATAACAAGATAAATAATTATTTATCTAATCATTTCTCATTAATTGGGTTAAATATGACCAGGAATATTATTAACAGAGGTTTAATTAATTATTCTTAGAGGAAAATCAAATAAATAAGGATATATTTAATTATTCCTCATGGAGTTTTCTATTTGGACCAGAAATAACTTAATAAACTATGGTTTATTAAATTATTTCTTATATTGAAAGCAATTTTACTATGGTAAAATTGGTCTTACATTGTGTATTTCAATCCATCTAATTGTAAATGGTTAGATGACCAAAAATTGGTGTAAAAAATTCCCCCCCAACGTCCGAGCGTTAGGAGCTAATCGTATGACCGAAGTACGTTGTAAGTACACAATCACTAGACATCGAAGGGGATTCATAGAGAGAGAGATACGCAGGCGAAGTGAAGCGAGAGAGGACAATAACCCTGAGGGGGTGAGACTGAAAAAGGTAAGTCTCCTTTAATGTTTGGGTACCTTTTCTCAGTGAGTAGGGGGAGGCATACCTATGCCCGCCGAGATGAAAAAGTACAAAGAATAGTGGTTCGCCTAGTAAAATGAGACTGAGCTATAAAGTACATGATATGCTGGCGTAAACATGGGCAAAAAAAAATATAATGGATCCCACATACATATTGTGCCTGGGACAACAACTAGGACTGAATACAATAATATATGAGTACATGAGATATAATAACAACCAGAGAAACCCTGATAAGCAGGAAAGGGCTCTGAAAATATAAATGGATCATCTAAGTGATACATGCATGCTATAGGTGCTACAAACTGCTGAGGCCGTGTTAGCCATCAATAAATTTTGTCATAACTGATGATGGCTAAAAAAAGTCTATTAGTCTTCAAGAAACAAATTTCATACAAATCTGTGACTTCTTGAAGCCTCTATGTGTTCTTTATCCTCAAAGAAATCCATTCCACTGATATCTTCATTCAAAATCCACTAAGTGACCCTGATGTTATAAAAGAGACTGTTTTTCAGACCCATTTTTCATCATTTTCCTTTGAAAAATCCTTCTGCAAAAACCCCCCATTTTCCTCATTTTACCCTTTATTTTCCTTCAAAACCCCCTTAAAACCTTATAAATCCGATTTATTTGGTTTTAAACCTCATTTTCTAACCTATCGTTACCCTCAAAATTCCTCAAAAAACCTTCATTTTACTCCAAAAACCTTCATTTTTTGTATAAGGCCTTAAGCCCATTTCGCTTAAGATCAAGCCCCTTCTCATCGCAAGACCGAGGCTCGAGATTGTCGGCTAAGGGTCTTAAGCCCCCATCTCTATCGCTCTTCGACATTTTAAAATTCTTCGTGCTTTTCCTTTTTTCTCTGTTGATTGGCGAAAAGCCGATACACAGTCCCGAATCAATCTGAGCCATCGATCTTGCTTCCGATCCGACAGCTCTCATTCCATCGGCGGTCCCTGTTTCCTTTGTCCCGAGACCCTTTGCCCTGCCGATGATCGAAATCCCGATTCAATCTCCGCCGTCCGTTCCACAAATATCTAACGGCTATCAGTGCATCGCAAGTTCCCTGTCGATGATTCCCCCTCCGATGGATCTTCCTCGCTGATTAAATCCCGCTCGTCGATCTCCCTTAGATCAGACGGTCCGCGCTCAATTGCATTAGCGCATCGCATCGCCACTCTGCCCTTTCCCCTCCGATTTCCAATCTATCGAGTTCATCTCGGCCGTCCATTTCATCCAGATCAATGGTTGAGGTCTTCTACAGGGGCACACCTCAAGATTTTTTCCTCCGTACCCCTAGTCCCCCCACAGTTAAATCTATACCATTAATCCTGTTTTCAGATCAACGGTCCTTGCTTCATCGTGATTTTTATTTTCCCCCTGACCTCTCATCCATCATCTTTTATCCCCGCTTCCCTGATTCAATCCTGACTGTCGATCTTGCTGATCTGACGGCTCGTATTTATCCTTGCATTTTACCTTCGCTAGACCAATTTTCATCCTGCGCACTGATTTCTTCGCTACGCGAAGAATTAGCTGACGTCACCTCTCGGTCCCACTACTAAGCGCCTTCGCTCCCTCCCACTTTCACCTTTTCTTATGTATTTCACCCCTACCCGGATTATTACACTTTATCACAATAAACCAATGTTTACCCGGCTTCAAGCCTCCCCACTACCCGACAAATTTTCTTACGTCACCTTGGTCCCACCGCCTCGTCCACCACACATCTTCCAACGTTTTGTGCTCATCCATGACTGTTGATATTTGGCCCAAAGATCTAACGGTCCCAAATACATTTCACATTCAAAACTCCAACGAAGCTAATCGCTCATTTTCCATGCGAAATCAGTGGTTTTGGGAGGACACGTGTCGCCCGATAAACGATATCGCATTCATTTTAAGCTAAACGGCTAACCACTCATTTCATGCGCGAAAACCATTCATGGTTTTCACAAAATCACTTTCCTCTATTTCACGCAAAAAATCAATTTTAAACCCTATTTTCGTAGGTTTTTCCATAAAACCTCCTCCTGCATGCATTTTCCCCTCCTCACCGCTCCTTTCACCCTTCGCCAAGCCTTCAAAGTAGTTTATCCAGTGCGCAGGCTTTCATAACATTTTTGATTGTTTTATGCAGGTTCGATGGCATTTTAAGGATATAAAACCATTCCCACAGTCCATAAAGGGACAGGGCCAGAGGTGATGACCTTCGTCGCCCAAACAAAGGCAAAATCAAGAAGAAAGGGTTTCCATAGGGTTCAAAATCATGGTTTGACCGGTGCCTCATGAGCACTGGTTATACAATCAAACCCTCCAGCATCAAAGGAAGCCACCTATACACTGAAAAGAAAACAGAAGAAGACAAAGTGAAGACAAAGATTAAAAGGTTAAAGGATGAAATTTAAAGTCAAAAGCCACATATCAAAAGGCTTAAACCAAGCAAATTATGGATAAAGCGCAGTGATTAAAGAAAGAAATAAAGGTTGAAGACCAAAGGAAAAATAGATTAAAGGTTAATACAGTCAACAGAAAAAGACAAAAGCCCCGAAGATGATAAGAAGGCCTAAAATCCAAATCAAAGGCCTAATTGAAGTTCAAAGTGTCAAATCAACACAAATCAACAAAGAAAGCCTCGAAATGCCACATCACTGAGGCAATTAATCTTAAAAAATGCCACCTACAGGCCTATTTCCTCAAAAGAATACAAAATTAATGCACAGTCAGAGATATTTGCCAAAGACAGCTCAGAAAGTAATTACAAGCCTACCAAAGCCTCCAAAGTCAACAAAAGTGACTGAAGTTGATGAAATTTAATGTAAAATTTAATTAAAACATAGTTAAATATATGAAATCTTCTCCATAAGGCCTCCCAGAGGCTGAGAAGTATTTACTCTGTATTAATTGAACAATTAAACCTTCCTTTCACTCCACCTCCTCAAAATTACCTATATGTATCATGTGAGGAGTATAGTATTATTGTTGGTTGAATATTCATTGAATGTAAATAGCTGTTAAGGCATGCTGAAGCTCTTTTTTGTAATTGAAGAAAGGTAGGATGAGAAAAGAAGTTTGAAGCTGTAAAGACCTACTGGACTTGAAGATTGTAACTGGTTTGAACATTAAATATACGAGCTGATTTATGGGATCCTGGTCTATGTCAATGGTGATGTTTTTCTTTCTGTAATTGTTATTTTTCTTATGTTTTCCATACTCTCCATTTTCTCTAATAAAGAACAAAAAATATAGATTAGGATTTACTGTAAAGTACCCTATTTCTCGCTGATAAATCTTTATCTTTATGTTTTCTTCTAATTTTGTTTTAAGGATAATTCAATAGAGTATAACCAGTGAAGTGTTGGTGAGCCCATGTTTACTGAGTATAACTTGAAACATTTTCTTTGAAAGTTCTTGAAAAGTATGCTAAGTAAAGTTAAACTAGGGAAGTCTATGGTTAGCCCTATCCTCTAGTTTATCTCCAATATTAGCTTTGAAAAGTTCCCTAAGAGTATTCCAAAAGCAGGATAGGTTCAAAGTCCTTACCTGATCTTTGGCTGCCCTTTGTTCTCTTATATGTTTTCTACTTTCCGAAGGTAATCTGTTAGATTGCTGGATTGTTGTTTGAAAAGTGTGCTTTATTAAAAGTTTGTCCAAAGAAGTCTATGGTTTGCCTTGTCCTTTGGCTTGCTTCAAACAATTACTTTGAAAGTCTTTTCTTGTTTAGTGAAGTTAATAGATTCTTAAATGGTTATTAGCTTTGTTTCTTTCAGAACACTTTGAATTTTCCATGCCACAAAATCAATCTAAAGAGATCCTTTGATATAGATGACTTTGTTGAATCTCTAATTAAACTGAGAGGGGGGGGGGTGAATCAGTTTAATACATTCCTGATCTTTTAAACTTTTCAATAAACTTATTTACACCTTCATTTCAAACTCTATTTGATGTGAGAGTAATCTTAGAATGTAATCTGAAACTATTAGTTTAATAGAGCAGTAGACTTAATTTGAGAGCAGCAGGTATTAAGCAAATGATACATATCAGATCAATACATAAATATCATGCACAGAGACACCAGATATAAGTGGAAACCCATAAAGGGAGAGAACCACATCTTACTATTGTTGTGATGCAAAGGCAAGCTCCAACTCCCTCTCACCACTGTTTTTCTGCAGGCACCAACCTACAGGAGGCTCCTACCTCAATTCTGCAAGCTACAACTTGCAAGGAAGCACCAACTCCCTTCAATTTTCTGCAGGCACCAACCTACAGGAGGCTCCAACCTCAGTCAGCTACAACTGACGACTATCAAGCTGCAACTTGATAGGGAAGCTCCAACTTCCTCAATTTATCAAACTGAAAGTTTGCTGATTTACCTCAGATATCAGCCCTTGTTCTGTAACTTCTCCTTCTGTTATGCTTTTCTTAATCTTCTCTGTCTTAATCTTCTATATTCTGCCTTCTCTCGATTTACTCTCTCTTAAAAAAAACTCACTCTGCATATCAAGATGATATTATTTATAGATTTCCTCACATGACTGTTTGTATTCTTCTTGGAATTCGAAATGGAAAGTCATGTCTCTTTGCCTTCTGCCTTCTCACTCCTTTTATCAGCTTACTCGGAAATTATAACTGTAGGTGTCAATTTTAACATTACAGTGGGAGTTTGTTTTCTCTCGGAGACTTGCCAATGCATCACAAACAATAAAAACGATTAAAACATTTACATTCGAATTACAATGTGAACTCCAGCTCACTCATTTTGTCTCTTGGCTTGTTGCGCATTTGTCTTTTCTCTAACTGTCTCTTTGTCCCTTTCTCTTCTCTGTATGCCTTTCTGTTTATGGCTGCTGCGTAACTCCTGAATTTATGAACTGCATTTTTATTTTATTTTTATACCGGCGCTTTATATATAAATGAATCTGCTGACTGTAATTCAATCCTTTACACGCAACAAGTGTCTTGTTGATGTGGCGAGTTCCGCAGGCTGGAACATACATATATTACAATTGTATTACATTAATAATCGCCCTCCCGTTAAGCTGAGGCCCGTGGGTCTACAGACCACGCGGCATGTTTTAATACAACCGCAACCATGTTTTATATATCTCACAGTAATTATTTTATATAAACAATCGCCCTCCACCTTAAGCCGAGGCCCGTGGGTCCACAGACCACGCGGCACTTTTCAATACAATCGCAACAACTTTTTATATATATATATTTATATATAACAGCGCCTTCACAAATTTCCGTTTGCGATTAGAACTGGAACTCAAACACTTGTTAATAATAGTTAATAAGCCCATCGGGTCCGGGCTTCAATCAAATGCAATCGGGGCACATAATAGAAAAGTTCTGATTGCGATCAGAACACGGATGCGATTTGCATATATCAACTCCCGCTTATAACTGGATCAGGTCCGCCACTTCAATCGCAGCGTTTTACAAATTCATGTGATTGGAACTCGGATGCGATTATCAATTAATTGTGGTACATAACTCGATCGGGTCCGCCACTTCAATCGCATCGTTTTACAAAGTCGTGCGATTGGAACTCGGATGCGATTGGCAATTAACTGTGGTACATAACTCGATCGAGTCCGCCACTTCAATCGCAATCGCAACTTTCTGTTGCGATGTTCCGCTGCCCTTGCGATCTCCGATTGCGATTGGGTGAGGGTCCCACTTTATATTACTTCCTTTCCATTGATCAGAACACGCTCCATTTAAATATATATCAATGTATATGCCTTGGACCATTGCAGAATATGAAATGCGTGACATTTATATGTATTGTGATGGATATTATATATATATATGTGTCCGCCAGCGGGTTAAGCGATTCCCGGAATAATGTTTATGAATTATGTTAATTCTATACCACCGGTTGGAGTGTGCGATTCCCGGAATTTGGTTTTGCATTATATGCGTAACGCCCGGCTTGGGGTATGATTCTCGGAATTATATATCTGTCCTCCGGGTTGGGTGATTCTCAGAATTATAACAGCTCTCTGCCTCTGTCTCTGCCTCTGCTCCGCCGGTTGGAGAGTACGATTCCCAGAATTTTGTAACTGCTCTTTGCCTCTGTCTCTCCTCTGCTCCGCCGGTTGGAGAGTGTGATTCCCGAAATTTTGTAACTGTTCTCTGCCTCTGTCTCTACTTCTGTCACTCTGCCTCTGTCTCTATCTTCCGATAACGGTTCTTCACTGTGCTTCTATGACTGTTACATTTTGACTTTCTTCTTGCTGCCTCTATTACTTTCGCTGTGCCTCTTTTGCCTTCCTTTGCTACAGCGCTGCCTCTTTTGCCTGAGTGCTGCCACCTTTTCCTGAGTGCTACCTCCTTTGCCATCAATGACAATATTTCCAACAGTCTCCCCCTTTGGCATTGATGGCAATCCACTTTCTTTGTTTTCTTTCTCTTTCTCTTGTTGCTTTCTCTTCCTGTTTGCTATTTGTTCTTCCTCCCCCTTTGACATCAATGGCAAAGGATGACTCCTCATCCCTCCGTATGGGTTCTGTCATTGTATTTCCTTTCTCTGAGTTACGTTTAGGTCCTCTTCTGCCGAAATTGGACTATGATGTGTTTCATTTGTAGTGCCTGTAATATGTGCTAGATTGCAGACAGAGATGATGCATTTTACGATTGAAAGGTTCTTGTTGCTTCTGAATGCTGATAATATTGATAATGCTGATCCTGTGGACTTGTTTTATGCTTATCTTGCTGGCTGTTCTCCCCCTGGAATGCTATCTTCGTTTTGTTCTCCCCCTGAGACTGTACTTTCTCTTCATATTAGAGAATAGTATCTACAGATACTACCCTTAGTTTGTCTCTCAAGTATTCGAATGGTTCTTTGGCAAATGGTTTGGTAAATATATCTGCTATCTGTTCTTTCGTTGATACATAGTCCAGTTTAACTATCTTCTGAGCCACTTGTTCTCGGAGAAAATGATACTTGATTGGTATATGTTTAGTTTTTGAATGAAGCACAGGATTTTTAGATATACTTATAGCACTTGTATTATCACATTTGATTGAGATAAGTTCATTAATGCTTACCTTCATGTCTTGATGTACGCTTCATCCCGCAGCTTGTATGCAACATGCGCTCTTGCTATGTATTGCACGCTTCGGTGTACACGAAGATAGATGTTTGTTTCCTGCTTAACCATGCCACCAAACTTTCTCCTACATAGAATGCACCTCCACTTGTACTTTTCCTATCCCATCCTGCAATTTGGCCCAATGCGCATTTTTGTTGTCTTTGTCAAGGTAAAACTTTTGCCTTTAGGATACCAAAGCCCATGTTGTGCAGTTCCTTGTAGATATCTGAGTATTCTTTTTACTGCCAGAAGATGGTTTTGTTTAGGTGCTGCTTGATATCTTGCCACTAGTCCTACTGCTAGCATGATGTCTGGTCTTGAAGCTGTCAAGTACAGCTTGAAGCTGTCAAGTACAACAGGCTTCCTATCATGGATTTGTAGAGTTTTTGATCTACATCTGCAGACCTATCATCAGCACACAGCTTGCATCCCGTGATCATGGGGGTTGTCATTGGTTTGCAGTCCTCCATTTTGAATTTTTTCAGCATTTCTTTTAATTATTTTTCTTGAGAAATGAATGTGCCTGTGTTCTTTTGCTGAATTTGCAGTCCCAAGTAGAAACTGAGTTCTCCAATCATAGACATTTCAAACTCTATTTTCATCTCATCAGCAAACCTTTTTGCTAGTTCATCTTTGTTGCTTCCAAACATAATGTCATCAACATATACAACAACAATTAGGAGTTCATTTTCGTGCACTTTTATGTATAGATTGATGTCTACTCCACCTCTCTTAAAACCCTGTTTTTGCAAATATTTGTCCAGTCTTGAGTACCAAGCACGAGGAGCCTGTTTCATTCCATATAGGGCCTTCTTCAATCTGCACACATAGTCTTCTTTTTCTGTCAATGAGAAGCCTTCTGGTTGTTCCATGTACACTTCTTCTTCTAGATCTCCATTAAGAAAATCAGACTTTACATCCATTTGATATACCTTGAAGTCTTGATAGCATGCAAATGCCAGGAACATTCTAATAGCTTCCATTCTAGCTACAGGGGCAAATGTTTCATCATAATCAAGTCCTTCTATTTGTGAGTATCCTTTGCAGACCAACCTTGCTTTATTCCTGATTACTTGTCCTTGCTCATTCATTTTGTTTTTGAATACCCATTTTGAACCAATGATATTTTTCTCAATAGGTCTATGAACTAGTTCACAGGTATTGTTCTTCTCAATTTGGTCCAATTCTTCATTCATTGCTTTTATCCAATACTTGTCCTTGCTGGCTTCTTCAAATTTCTTTGGCTCTATTTGTGATAACATGGCTATGTATACTTCTTCTGTTTGTTCTGTTAGCTGCCTTCTTGTCTGGACTCCTGCTTTCTTGTCTCCTATGATCTGATCTTCAGGATTATTCTTCTGAGTGTATCTTGAGGGGTTTTTCGAGCTCAGCTCTGCATCATCTGTTGTCTTGCTTGTTTCATCATCATCCTTGTCTTCCTCTTCATGGTTGTCTGATGGACTGCAGCAGTCTGTATTTCTTGTATTGTTTGGAAGTTCTTCATCAAATCTCACATCAATACTTTCAACTATCTTCAGAAGGATCTTGTTGTAGCACCTGTACCCTTTGCTTTTGGAAGCATATCCTAGAAAAATCCCTTCATCTGCTCTTGCATCAAATTTCCCAAGGTTTTCATCATTATTCTTTATGTAACACTTGCTACCAAAGACTCTGAAATGTTTTATTGAAGCTGGCTTTCCATGCCATAGTTCATATGGAGTTTTGTCACTACTTGGCCTTAAGTGAGCTTTATTAAGGATATGTACTGCTGTGTGTACTGCTTCTGCCCAGAAGGTTTGAGCAATATTATTCTCTTGCATCATAGCTCTGGCTATTTGTTGTACAGACCTGTTTTGTCTCTCTGCTACTCCATTCTGCTGAGGTGTCCCTATAATAGTAAATTGTTGCTTTATTCCATGTTCATTACATAGGTCTGCAAAGTCATAATCTGTGAATTCTCCTCCTCTGTCTGATCTGATACATTTCAGCTTGCATCCAGTTTGATTTTCTGCTAATGCTCTGAATATCTTAAATTTTTCCAATGCTTCTGATCTATTTTTGAGAAAGGAAACCCATGTCATTCTGGAGAAGTCATCTATTATCAGCATGAAATATGATTCTCCACTTGGTGTTCTAGTTCTAGCAGGTCCACACGGGTCCATGTGCACAAGCTGGAGTGGTCTTCTTGTTGACAACTCCTCTTTAGATTTAAAGGATGTGCGAGTCTGTTTCCCCAATTGACAAGATTTGCATATAGTACTTGGAGGCCTTTTTATTTCTGGCATGTCTTTGACAACTTTCTTCTTGCTCAATTTGATGATATGGTCAAAGCTGAGATGTCCCAATCTCCTATGCCACAACCATGACTCCTCAAGTTTGCTAAGATGGCAGGCTTCATCTTCCTCTTTCACTATGTATACATTGTTCTATGTTCGAACACCTTTGAGCAGAGTCTTTCCTGTTGTGCTTGACCTGACTACACAATCTTGTGCTCTAAAAAGAACTTCACAGCCTGTGTCACACATCTGACTGACACTCAGTAAATTTTCTTTCAGTCCATCCACAAATAGTACCTCTTGGGCTTTTCCTCTGCCATTGTCTATGCTGACTGAGCCATTTCCCTTGATCTTTCCTGATTTATCATTACCAAAAATAACATTGCCAGATTTCTTTTCATCAAGAGTTATAAACTTGCTTCTGTCTCCAGTCATGTGTTTGGAGCAGCCACTGTCCAAGTACCACTGGCTTTTCAGATCTTGAGCAGTTAGAGCTAGGTCACAGTTATTCACCTTCTTTATCCACTGGAGGCCCCCTTTTGAACATTTGATTATAGTTTTTGCAGAATTGTGAGCATGAACAAAATTGATTTGACTCATAAACCTCCTTGAGGTATTGAACACCAGTCTTTGTCTATACTTTCCACATTCAATAATTTTATGGCCAAATTCCTTACAATAAAAAAAATAACCATAGAAATTATTTGCATACCTGATGTAAGGTTGTTTTCTCCATTTGTTTGTTTGAGATAGCCTCTTCATTGTTTGCATCTTTTGCAGGTCTGAATTACTCTTCCTTGCATAACAATATGCATCAATGTGTCCTAGCTTGTGGCAGACATAGCAGGTGGCATTCTTCATAGGAGGGAAGAATTTCCTCTGATGACTTCCAAATTTGATATACTTAGGGGCATATGATTCTTTTTCTGCCATCTTAGCATTCATTATATTCTTTGTTACTAGAGGTTTCTTCTGCTCTTTGTCTCTCTTATTGCAGATTTCTTCTTTTGTTGGAACTATTTGAGCTACTTCCTCATCCTTCTTTGCTTTTACAAAAATAATCTCTCTGTCAACCTTTTCTTTTTCTTTACTTGATTCTCCTTCGTAGCCTATTCCAGTCTTTATCATAGGGGATCTTTGAGCAACCAAAATTTCATTCAACTTAATAGAGCTTGTTGTTTGAGAAGGGTATATAGAAACTTTTTGTTGAGCTTTTTCTAATTTCTTTCTCAGACAGAATTTCTTCTTCCAGCTTCTCTTGTTCTCGAGATTTATCTTTGATTTACTGAAGTAACATATCTTCCATCTTCTTGGCTTCTTCAAGCTTTACCTTCAGCTGCATGAGGACTTCTGAATTTTGTTCTTCTTCCACACATTTTAGGAGAATCTCTTTTTGTTTTCTGCATTTTAGTTTGAGTCTGTCAATCTCCTCCAGAGCACTTCTTAGCTCCTCCTCAAGGTCTACTTCCCCTTCTTCTTCTTCATCTTCTAGTAGGAGTCCCTCAAGATCTTCTATGGCCATCAATAAAAATTCTGAGGTTCCTTCTTCACTTGAGGGTTCATCTGAGTCTTCAGATACACTGCTGTCTTGCTGAGCATAGAAGGATTTTCTGCTAAATTTCTTTCCTTTCTGCCAGAACTTTGATGTGTCTTTCTTTGATTCTTGAGCTTGATTTCTTACTTTCTTGTGAGGACATTTAGCAGCATAGTGTCCAACTCTTCCACAGTTAAAGCATTTGAAGGGAAGTTTACCTTTGTATCTACCTGAGCCTCTATCCAATTTCTTGACAAATTTAGCCTCTTCTTCATCAGAGCAAGAGCATATTTCTTCCATTTCTTCTTTCTTCTTTTCTGTTTTGAATGCTGCTTCCCTTGTACTTGGCTTCTTCTGTGGGAGCCTCATTTCATAAGCTGTTAGATTTCCAAGTATCCGGTTCATGGTCAGAGTCCCCCAATCCTCTGTCTCTTCTATTGCAGATACCTTGGGATTAAATCTGGATGGGAGTGATCTTAGCTTCTTTTGCACAACTATACTTTCTGGTATGGTTTCTCCAAGAGCTTTCATATTGTTAACAATTTCTGCAACTTTTAAGAAGAAGCTGCCAACATCCTCATCATCATTCATTTTTAAGTTTTCAAACTGGGCTCTATATACTTGAAGTTTGGCAGTTTTTACTTTCTGGTCTCCCTCATGTATGTTCTCAAGAGTATCCCATATTTTTTTGGCAATGTCTTTGTGCATTACTTTAATAAACTCTGCTTCACATAATCCATTCAGGATGGCATTCATGGCTTTTGCATTAGCCACAAAATCTTGTTTTGAGTCTTTTTCTGTGTCGGTTGCCTTCGGGGCATATCCTAATTCCACAGCAGCCCAGACTTCTATTCCTAGAGACATTATGTATGTCCTCATTCTGATTTTCCAAAAAGCATAATTTTCACCAGTGAAGAAAGGGGCTTTATTGGTTGAGCATCCTTCTTTACTAGCCATCTTGGGAACCTAGGATCTCCTTTCAGTTGTTAGACTTGTAAAAAGGAACTTGGCTCTGATACCAATTGTTGAATCTCTAATTAAACTGAGAGGGGGGGGGGGGTGAATCAGTTTAATACATTCCTGATCTTTTAAACTTTTCAATAAACTTATTTACACCTTCATTTCAAACTCTATTTAATGTGAGAGTAATATTAGAATTTAATATGAAAGTATTAGTTTAATAGAGCAGTAGACTTAATTTGAGAGCAACAGGTATTAAGCAAATGATACATATCAGATCAATACATAAATATCATGCACGGAGACACCAGATATAAGTGGAAACCCATAAAGGGAGAAAACCACATCTTATTATTGTTGTGATGCAAAGGCAAGCTCCAACTCCCTCTCACCACTGTTTTTCTGCAGGCACCAACCTATAGGAGGCTCCTACCTCAATTCTGCAAGCTACAATTGCAAGGAAGCACCAACTCCCTTCAGTTTTCTGCAGGCACCAACCTACATGAGGCTCCAACCTCAGTCAGCTACAATTGACGACTATCAAGCTGCAACTTGATAGGGAAGCTCCAACTTCCTCAATTTATCAAACTGAAAGTTTGCTGATTTACCTCAGATATCAGCCCTTGTTCTGTAGCTTCTCCTTCTGTTCTGCTTTTCTTAATCTTCTCTGTCTTACTCTTCTATATTCTGCCTTCTCTCGATTTACTCTCTCTTAAAAAAAACTCACTCTGCATATCTGCTGACTGTAATTCAATCCTTTACACGCAGCAAGTGTCTTGTTGATGTGGCGAGTTCCGCAGGCCAGAACATACATATATTACAATTGTATTACATTAATAATCGCCCTCCCGTTAAGCTGAGGCCCGTGGGTCTACAGACCATGCGGCATGTTTTAATACAACCGCAACCATGTTTTATATATCTCACAGCAATTATTTTATATAAACAATCGCCCTCCACCTTAAGCCGAGGCCCGTGGTTCCACAGACCACGCGGCACTTTTCAATACAATCGCAACAAATTTATATATATATATATATTTATATATAACAACGCCTTCACAAATTTCCGTTTGCGATTAGAATTGGAACTCAAACACTTGTTAATCATAGTTAATAAGCCCATCGGGTCCGGGCTTCAATCAAATGCAATCGGGGCGCATAATAGAAAAGTTCTGATTGCGATCAGAACACGGATGCGATTTGCATATATCAACTCCCGCTTATAACTGGATCGGGTCCGCCACTTCAATCGCAGCGTTTTACAAAGTCGTGCGATTGGAACTCGGATGCGATTAGCAATTAACTGTGGTACATAACTCGATCGGGTCTGCCACTTCAATCGCAGCGTTTTACAAAGTCGTGCGATTGGAACTCGGATGCGATTAGAAATTAACTGTGGTACATAACTCGATCGGGTCCGGCATTTCAATCGCAATCGCAACTTTTTGTTGCGATGTTTCGCTGCCCTTGCGATCTCCGATTGCGATTGGGTGAGGGTCCCACTTTATATTACTTCCTTTCCATTGATCATAACACGCTCCACTTAAATATATATCAATGTATATGCCTTGGACCATTGCAGAATATGAAATGCGTGACATTTATATGTATTGTGATGGATATTATATATATATATATATGTTTCCGCCAGCGGGTTAGGCGATTCCCGGAATAATGTTTATGAATTATGTTAATTCTATACCGCCGGTTGGAGTGTGCGATTCCCGGAATTTGGTTTTGCATTATATGCGTAACGCCCGGCTTGGGGTATGATTCTCGGAATTATATATCTGTCCTCTGGGTTGGGCGATTCTCGGAATTATAACAGCTCTCTGCCTCTATCTCTGCCTCTGCTCCGCCGGTTGGAGAGTACGATTCCCGGAATTTTGTAACTGCTCTCTGCCTCTGTCTCTCCTCTGCTCCACCGGTTGGAGAGTGTGATTCCCGGAATTTTGTAACTGCTCTCTGCCTCTGTCTCTGCTTCTGTCACTTTGCCTCTGTCTCTATCTTCCGATAACGGTTCTTCACTGTGCTTCTATGACTGTTACATTTTGACTTTCTTCTTGCTGCCTCTATTGCTTTCGCTGTGCCTCTTTTGCCTTCCTTTGCTACAGCGCTGCCTCTTTTTCCTGAGCGCTGCCTCCTTTGCCATCAATGACAATATTTCCAACAGACTTGCCCCATAGACCACACTTGAAACTTGTTGTGCAATTAAATCCTTTTGTGACTCCATAGCCCAATGGATTGATACCATTTCTTACCTATCCTATCAGCTGAACCATTCTTTCAACCTGCTCACACCTTTACCCTTCAAAAGACTTCCTTCATTTTAATGATATCCATCCAAACCAAAAACAAACAAAACTCTTATGATTTATAACTAGCCTAATATCATATCATAAGCCTTAAAGATAATATATTTGAAAAAACTTATATAGAGAGATCCCTCTCTGAATCTAGGAGGGCTAGATCCTAGGATTCCAAAGTGGTTTTGATGTAGGTTCTGCAACATTTTTTCTTGCCAATCTTGCAAACTACGGAGACCTAACAGGCCGAACCCATCAAATATGCGGAGCTGCATCTGAGGTTGTAGAAGAGAATGAGGTCATCCGGGCATGTGGTGGGCTACCTAAAGGGCCACCCCCTCATGAGGTCGAAAACATCTCACACACACATCCGGAAATCAATGGATCAATATGTTGGATCACTGAACTATTGAGTATATGAATCTCGATCATGCTGAAGTGGAGAAGATGAGAAAAAATAAAGTCAAAGGAAAATAAGGAGTCCCTTTTCCTGATCTAAGGCACCGAACAATGATGGAAGCTGGAACCAAGATACATTTCCCTCTAGACCTCTCTTCTAGAATGAATGTGCTAATGTCGACAAAAGGAGGGTCTGCCATAGGTGAGGCAAAGAGGGTCCTCAAGTAAGGCACGAGGGAATATAGTAGAGAGACTAATGGAGTGACACCATTGATGATGATGGAATGGGGGATACTAAGTAGCAAACATACAACTTCCCTTGTTAGAGCATACAACAAATGGATGAATTGGCAGCGACTAACTCAACTCCTAAGGGGATGGGGGACAGTGGGATTGGAGGCTAAAATGGGCTACACGAGAGAAAGGAAAGGCATAAATGGATGGGATATTGTAGCAGGAGACAAAAGGGACTTGGGACAGACTCCATGAATGCGAAGATGACTCAAATTGGATGCTCTGAACAAGGGCGACTTGATGATGCTGCCACATAGAATAGGCCCTATGGGGACCATAAAAGCATGAGCAAAAGATGGTTACTCATGACGAAAATCGACACGAGAATTAACAAGTATGAAGGTTAAGTGGTGCCCCAAGTACAAGTGGAATAAGTGCATAAATTCGATTTTGAGAGGCGGTGAAGTGACCATGGAAAAAAGGCTTCCGGATGAAGTATCAAATCACCAAAAGCAAATGAATACCCATTTTAGAGCTCGGTGAGAGCTTTCCATCGCTGATAGCGGTTTGTCAAACAGAGCTACGGTTTGGTCACAATTCACGAAAGAAAAATTAGGGTTTCTCTTTTAATAGGGCTATTTCCCTCCAATTTGATTCATTTGAAGGTGTAGCTATGGTGAATGTGGAGAGGAGGAAAAGGCCCTAAATCTTGTGGAATTCATAGCGGAAAAACCGACCATCGAGATTGAGATCCGTCAGTTGCAGATAGGTGGCCTAACCATACTCTTCAATTTCAGTGGTTTAGAATTTCTTATTAGGTGCCCAGAACCTAGGAACAACACTCTTCCCATCCTCATAGCCGACTCACACCTTCTGGGGCCTATTCGGAAACCTGGGTAGCAAGTTTTAGAGGAAAAACTATGACCTCACAGGTACAGGGCTGAAAAAAGTGGTAGGTGCCAAAAGTTGGGTTTTGTCCTGTTTTTGGATGGGAACTGGGTCTTGATGTTTTTTAGATAGTTTTTCTTTCCTATGACAAACAAATTGCTAGTTTTGTGCAGGTATGGAAGAGTTAAAGATCAACTGGAGAGAGAGGGATCTTGAGGCACTTTGTTCTGAGATCCAAGGGGGTCAGGCTATTCGAGGCACATTGGCAAGATATGGGTTCTCAAGTTGGTTGAGAACCCTTTGATGAGGGTAGGAGAACCCTTGTTAGCCAAGATATTCAATTATTGGGACCCAGACTAGGATGTATTTATAGTGCACGAGCACTAGATCGAGCTAATTGTTCATGAAATTTATTTCCTAACCGGTCTCCCACCATTGGGGATGGTGGGAAACATCCAGCCAGTATTATCGTGGAGGCGAAATATCTCTGAGTTTGTGGATCACCATTTTTGACCAGATGTTCGTGTCAAAGCACGGGATATATTGATCGGAGACCTAGAGAGACAAGGGACTCGGGCTATAGCCATACATCACCGGAGGACAGATGATGCTTGTTGAGAGTGTGTTGAGCGGGACCTACTATGGGTGGGCTTAGATGATGCTGCTATCGCTGAAATGACAACTGTTGCTATGCAAGTGACAAGTGAACCATGATTGTGCTTTTTGGACAATGTTGTTCTCATTCTTCTTCGAGAAGATCCCCACTCTTCGGCCTCATGTACAGATCTAGGATGGGGGACCACGAGAGCCTAGGATGCGTCGTTGAAGGTAGCTACTGAGGAGAGGAGGAGGCGGGGGAGTGGGGTAGGTGGTCAGACCCAAGTTATTTTCACATAGGGACTAGATGCCACTGTATATAGATGACTATCCATACAGTGGGATGAACTATTAGGGGGACCCAGACTCGCCACTTCCGCCTGGTCGAGCTTGGGGACCAGATGGTAAGTGATAAGTTGTTATATTTTATGATGAATTTATAGTTTTAGAATGATGTATATGGTACTAATTTGCTACTTTTGGTATGCAGATATATCACCAATGAAACTGGCCGGGTATATGGGACGACCTGCAGCGCCAGGGGCTATAGAGTTTAGCACAACTAGAGGAGCTGACAGAGGTGATTTAGAGGCACTACGGGAGGATGTCTGTCACAGATGTGAGCTGTTGATGACCAGGGTATCAGAGCGTGGATAGAAAGATGTAGACGATCACTACATTGAGGCATGTGTTGGTATACCCTCAGAGTGGCGAGGGGTCATGCGGCACATGGCGATGGCTAGGTAGGGTATGTGGGATCTGCGGGTTGCAAGAGCTGAGCCATTGGCTCGAGACCCTTCGGATAGTGATTAGATGTAGGGGCATGAGGTGCCACAAGTTTTGATTTTTGTAACATGCTATGGGCATGTCAGATGTATTAGAGTAGAGGACTCCAAAACATTTATGATTTTTTGGACACATATTATGGATATGCATATTTTTATATATGGCGAGTATGTGGTTCGCCACTTGTTTATTGTTATGGTCTTGTGTTAAATTCATGTGATAAGTGCCAATCTAGAATATTGTTTGCAATGCTATCTACATAGTGATTTTGGGCTCTAGGTACATGATTGAAAGTAATGGTTTCAATTTCACGCATTAAGAGTTTCACTCGTAAATATATTCTAAAAAGGACATGGTTATGCACACTATATACACCACTCAATTGTCTGACAAGAAGCAGGGAATATAAATGAGCATGAAGATGAAGGATGTGATGGTTAAGGGAATCGACTAACAAACCTATCACTGCATCATATTGACCTGATTATTGGTGGCATATCCAATACATATGCTGTTGGAAAGGACTAACGAATGTATGGGGTTAAAAATGGCCCACACTATCGAGGCTAGATTCTGCGATTAGTGACTTGCACCGTCGGCATAGCCGATGTACGGTGTGGATGAAGGATCCATCTGAAAGGCATCACAAGAAAACAAAGGAGAAGATGACAGACAATGCAAGGAACCTGAATGCATGGTAGAAAAAAAACACACATGGGGATGCTATGGGTAAAATTTCTATGCCCCTTACACTTGTTAAAGATATGGTCAATACATGGTGTAGGGAAGCTGTCGTGGGGAAAATATTTATTCAGGTCACGAAAGTCCATGCAGACATGAATGGTGCCTGTTTTTTTGAGAATGGGATAGGAACAACCATCATACTTGAGCTTATCGATTGCGGTTTTGAGATCCTCTCGTCGAGAAATGAATCTCAAATTTTGACGGACATGGTAGGCATCAGGCCATGTGTCAATATGGTGGTCGAGAATGGTAGGATCATGTCTGGGTATCTCTGAATAGTACATGCCAAAAAAATTACAGAATTATTTGAGTAGCTTGGAGTAAGGCTCAATTTTTTCCGGGGCATTATGTGCCCCCAAGGCAACGTTTTCTTCGCCAAAAGCATCGGGTGTAGGAATGGGATTTCTAAACCGATTGACCTCATCTGAGATGAAGTCTTTAGACTCCACAACATACTCATCATTGAACTGTTGCAGAAGGAAGTACACATGGTGGTGCATATCATCCCAAGGAGAGTTAGGGGTGGTCATTGCTTCCATAATTTCTTCATCAAGGTGAAATATGGGGGGACTGGTAGAAGAAAGGCCACATGACGTGACGGGGCTACCTGATGCATCATCATGAAAGATATGGTTCACATACGCATCGCTATGGAGGGTAGACAAAGATCTAGTAGATGAAACATCTACCGATGTTGAGCCCAAAGTGATCGTCGAAGGAGGTTTAGTCGAAACAAAAGGGAATGCCCCGGAGGGGTTTTCTGCCAAGGATCTTATGGATGATGACAGATAGAGGATAGTGGCCAAAGTTTCCATCATCTCGAAATTGGGTGGAGTTATAAGAATTTCCTCTAGTTCAGGATGAACCAAAAGCACGAGTAGAGGAGTAGTGGGGTTTCTATGTTCGACCTTGATCAATGGACGACTTCAAGGGTGTCGAAGAAATATATGAGACGAGGACAGAGGTGAGAATAGTGGCCATAAATATCACACAAAGCACAAGGGTGATTCATGCGATTTTTTTTTTTAGTTTCTTAGCTAAATCGAGTAAGGTAACATGGACCTCTGGGATATCGGATTCAGGAAACATTTTTTTGACCATAGGTTTGAGAAGAGGAAGTTCAGGACAATTTTGGGTAGCATGCCAAACAACATCACACAAAGTGCACAAAGGCGAATTTTTTAGAGGCTTAGGATGAGAATGATTTGTTTGGGAAGCCTTATCCTTAGGTTCCTTATTTATGGACCCCCCCCCCCCCTAACTAGATGCTTTAGCAACAAGAGTATATTCCCGTTGAGGTGGCTGAGGCACTGAAGCAAAGGTAGGAGTCGTGGTGACCGGCTGGACGGGGTCAAAGCGGTATAAAGTGGGGTTTCGGCTAGGGGATTGATGTACTAGATTGGGATCCCTAGGGTCAAATTGGGAAGGCTCAACATAGCCATAACATGCACTGAAAAGACTCCAAAAGGGGGAGTGAGAAACAGTATCTGACCTGAGGGGTAATGGCCTTGCAGAATGGCTCCCAACTAGCTAAGGCTAGGGGGAATTGTTCCCAGTTGAAAAGGAGTGGAAGAGACACTACAAGCAAAGGAAGGTCCTTGAAAGGAAGGCCTCGTAGGCTCCATCAAGTGGCCACTAGAAGGTTGCAGAGGCGTAGGCTGCTGTGTGGTTGAATCAGACCACTTGTGGCTAGTCCGAGACGATTGCATCATACAAACATTCGACGAGCTGGGATCTGCGACAAGAGGGGAGGGACCAGGGAAAGAACCTAGCAAGGTGGAATATTTATAGACTCCAGGTGAAACACTGGTAAGACTGATTGCTTATCGGCCACCGAAGATATGATATTCTGGGGGGAGAGCTGAGACTTCGGTTAGTAATATGTCAACTGAGCAATGGTAACGATATTTCCATTGTGAGGAAAGCACATATTAAAATGAACTGCAGATGAGACAAAAAACATCGCATAGGTGTACTTATGACCCAACAAGATGTTGTGATCCAAGGGGGCATCAATGAATTCAATGTCAATAAAAACAGTTTTTCCCGCAAGAGTGACAGGACAATTGCGGTACATGCCAAGGGGATGAGAAGAGTGAATGTCCCAATAATGAAAAGTGATGGTGGATGGGGCTAACTCAGGTGAGCCGATTTTATTCCAAATAGAGGCAGAAATCATGTAGGTGGATGTACCCTCATCAATGATACATCGTGAGACATGGGCGTTACGAATCTTGACTGGTATTTGGAAGGCGACGGATGAAGGTAAAGGGGGATGTTCTGACTTTTCAACATCAAAGATGATAAAATGATCATTTGAAGGATCCATAGCACCCAGAGCAGATAATAGAGCTTTATGTTGTGGAGGGATTAACTAGAGGACTTCTAGCATTGACGTGGAAGCAAAAGATTGTGCCAAGTCATCTATTATGCTGTAATTATGGGTAGCTCTGGAAGAAGCAACATTTCGATGTAATGACCCTTTGGGGATCTTGGGAGGGACCTCTTCCCATGGATAAGGGATATGTAAAGGAGCATTGGGTGTCGAACTAGACTCTATGGAAGCTTTGGTTTGGGACACGGTTGTAGAGGAAGCAAGTGGCTTTCCATATTGGCACTACTGAGTTTGAAGGTTGACATGAGCGGTATTAACCACTTCAAAATTCATCATGAGGATATGGTAATCAGAGGTACCAAATTTTGAGGGTTGAGGGGTGGCCTGACCTTGAGGGGGTTGGGCAGCCACATATCCTTGCTGAGGGAAAGGAATAGTAAAAACACTCGATTGAACAGGTTTCCTCTAGATGATTCTTGTGCTTCCCACAACTGATGTATTTGGAGCAAAAGGGGACAATCATGAGTATAATGGCCATGGACACCACAACAAGAAGAAAGCTTATTCGTACGAAGAGGCTTGTCCTGCTTGGGATGATTTCCCTGTTGCTAGTTGTTAGTGTTTGGAGGGTTCCATTGGTGCCCATGATTACCTTGTGCGGGTTGATTTTGTTTGCCTTTCCTCTTTTTCTTGGAAGTTGGTGGATCAGTCGCGGTCTACTGCGAATACACCTGACTCGGAGGGGGAGGTGGCTGCTGTGACAGAGGTTGAGAAGGAATATGAGGTTGGGGTGCTAATTCCAGAGGGGCTGGAGCACGAGACTGTTGATAAGGATAAAAAGAAGGTTGAGCAATATTTGGGTAAACAGGTTGAGCAACCGTAGGCCCTAACATAGGTTGATGCAAAGGGGCAAATGTGCTTTTTCCTGGATACATGTTGCTGGGAGGGGGATAAGTGCTAGAAGAGCTGGCCCCTCCCTGAGGGAAACCATAACCCATGGGAGGATGAGTATATGGATGTGAAATATATCCAAGGATACCGTCGGTGGCGTGAGATGCCCTCGGTGCATTGGCACCACCAGGTCTAGGTAGATCCGGTAAGACGGTATAAACATAACTAGACTGAGCGTAGATCAAGCCATATTTCAACACGATTTGGAGAGCTTCTTCCTCTTTCTAAGGAAAGTGAGATGTGACATCTTTACCAATAGAAGGCAAAAGCATTCTAAGAAACCAATCCATATAGATACAGTTTTCAAATGTAGGAGATCGACATAAGCTCCTCCTTCTACGCCATTCTTGGACATGGTCAAAAAGGCAGGTGGTAGAAGTTTGAAGGAAGGCGGTCAAAAAATCAGTATCAGTATCATATCGAAGAGGTAATTGGAATTAGGACATAAACACTTTAGCAAGAGTCATGAAAGTGGAATGAGAGGTAGAGGCCTGGTCTACATACTAGTTTGCAGTGCCTCTAGTGAGCGTGTGTTGGAATAACCGAAGACGGATGGAGTTATCAGTGATAAAATTGGAAGAACACCACATGTGGAAGGAGAAGACGTATTAGTATGGTCCTATCTAGCATCTCCTTCAAAATTAGGGATGTCAGAAGGAAGCTTAGTTGGCATAACAGGCCAACCTGGATCATGGTGTATAGGGTCGTTAATTAATTGGCTGAAATCGGGGAGGCTCAAACCTGCCATAAAAGGTAGCAAGGGAGTAGTTGGGATGGTTCCAGTATTGGTTCCAGTACTATCAGCTCTAGAGTTAGGGCCAGGGCTACCACCAGCTTGAGGACCAATACCTACATTGACACCTGACATGGTGGGAGAATGAGGTAGATGGGAACCAGGTTCGGAATCAGAGTGAGGGCCCGATGGACCAAAATCAGAGTCAGTATAGGGACTCAGTAGAGGACTAACTCGGCATCTACGAGGTGGAGTAAGTCTTCCTAACAGAAACTAAGGATGAAGGCCTAGGAGTCTCCGGGATAAACTCCTTAGGGGCGCAATGATCGAAAGACATAAGTAACCCAATAATGAAGAGAGATAAACAAAGGCACAAAGGGGCAGATAAATTAATTATGATGTTTATGTCTTGGCTTGGCGGTTTAAACCAAGCACTCTTCACTTTAGGTGTGTGTGTGTGTGTGTGATCAGTGTGTTAATTTTAATTAAGCCCAAATGGTTGTGTATAAGGAAAAATAAAAAATGATGTATAACTGTAAATAAAACTTAAATGAAAGTAAAATAAACAACTAAAGATGCATAAATTCAACCCAGAAAGAAGGGCTCCCAAACAAATTTTCTAAGAGGCAGGCGAAATTGACTCAAAACACACAAGGTGGCCAAAAGTTCTAAGGTCTAAGGGACATGGATATAATGACTCAGATCTACTAAAAAGAGGTGCATAAAACAACAAGAAATCAGAGGGAAAATTGTTGCAAAATGGGAGGTGACAGGTTAAAACCCTAAGGGAAACAAGAGGGACTTTAAGGGAAAGGTCAAACAAAACTCAAGAGGGATTTTTGGATGAGATAATAACTGATATAAATGGATTTTAAAGAAAGAGAGACCAAACCCTAAAAAATGGTTGAAAGCGCTGCAAAATCTCATACTACCTATTCAGCTAAACCCTTCTTAGAAAGTTGGAAGTGTATTGAAGCCCTAAGGGGCTTGTTCCCACTTCAAAGAGGAAAAATGAGCATATCCAGGCCTAAGATGAGAAAAGTTAGAGGTCAGACAACCCTGAACAGTGCTTGCGAAAAACCTTGAAAATTAAAAAAACCCCCGCAAAAAGCTGCATCTCGCAGGGACTAACCTGTAGGCTGCTGAACTCGCAGTTTTTGGCCCAATAGTTGTTGTCTGAGCTGAAATCACAGGTTATGGGCTGAAAAATATGAGCTGTTCTTCCAGGAGTATCGGGCAGCAGGTTGCGGAAAATTTTTCCGTCTGTGGCGTGATTGATACCTGTTACCTGCGGAAAACACCTAGAAACATGCAGAAGTTAGATTTTTTACTGTTTTAGGGCATAAAAGGTAAAAAAAAACATTAAGAGGAAAAAAAATAGTTGAATAAAAACCCTAGGTACTGAAGCAGATGGTCACGCAGGAAATATGAATAAAACCCCGTGGAGTCGCCAATTTTTAGGATGAATTCTTAACACAAGTGTACGAAAAGAGATCACTTCAGCTGCACATGAAAAACACCCCTAAAAACAAAGATAACTGTCTAAATTCTTTAGATCTACAATAGACGATCGAAACAAATACAAAAAAAACCCAGATCTATGCAAATAAAGTAGCTAAACTGTAAAATGAAATAAGAGTTTCTCCAAAATATCCAATGGACAAGACAAGAATTATAAATAATTTTTTGTATTATATTAACACCTGGGAAGGGAAGTAAGAATGATGTTACCAGTCCCCATCAATGGGATGGGTTCTTGGCTATCCTCAAACGCTTCATCTTCATAGTTTCTCTCTGAGTGGTGTAGAAAACCCAAGACGTGTAGAACTTAAAGGGGGCTCAATAAGAAAAAAAAATAAAAGTAATCAAAGTATGACAATGATAAGAGGATCAAAGTCTGACCATGATAAAAGGATAAAAGGTAAGAAGTGAATGGAAATTTTTTGGCTCGAGGGGTCCTGACCCACGCTTGGAGGTTAAGGTTTGCCAACAAACCCCTATACTACTGGCCCTTTCGGCAGTGACCTGCTTGCGCAAGCCAAAGTCTCACCCGAAGCAGTATGGGAGGGTGCTGGAACCAGGTTTCCGCACCCTGAGAGAGAGCATGTAAGCCAAACAGGGTTGCGTTCCCAGCTTAACAGCTTTAGATCTAATTACAGACTTATATCGCAGAGCTCGTATCTACTAACTATCCTCGTATCCACGCGCACAACACTGATCTATCAGTACATAAACTATTATCATAGTAATCAACAGATCATAGGTTCATCTAACAGGAACAAGAATATTCTCGCAGCTATAAAACAAATCTATTCGCAAGTCAATAGCCCATAGTTACCAGAGTTACTATCAGTCATAGATTAAATCAGCACCTTTGCATTAGTAATATCACGAGTAAGATCATAAACACATAAACAATAGATCACAGGAATACTCCGTCTTATAAAAACAAATAGTCAACCAGAGATCCAACAGTTCACATCAACAGTAATACAAAAACTCAGATACTCTAACCAGATTCACATATATTACCATCAGAAACCCAATACAATCCAACACAACCTGCGCACACAGCCAATAGGGTCCACACACAGTAGGACTGAGGATATCCGTGCACACAGACATCAGGAGTCCTTACCCTAGCAATCCAAACAGATCTAATACTTCGCAACTATCATCAATCTCTATCTTTCTCTACTTATGACTAAAAAAGGTTCATCTATTTATACCGATTTAGCCTATGCATCCATTGGTCCGCAAACCATGGTTTGCAGACTCTTGGTATATGCTTGACCCATTACAATGCATTAGGGGCTTTGACCCACCCCAAAACCCCTGCGTTAGATTAATTAAGACCAAAATATACAAAACTTATACAAAATCGCAGCTTTTTAGGGGACCCTGTTCCAACAGTCCCCCAACACAATCTTGTGACTCATCCCAAGTCACTGTGATGGTGGGTTCTCCACCTATGCCTGCAAAAATTTCATTGCTGTGGCCAACGGAGGCAGCATGCCTTCACTCTGAGCAGCGAAATTCTGTGCAATGTGGACCAATGTTTCTGAAATCGGGCCTTCCATCGCGGGGGTGACACTCTCTAGAATCTAGTTCAACTGCTTAACCACGACATCCACATCTTGTGAAAGTTTGAGGGCCTCAGCAGCCCAAGGATTCAGGCGATCGTCAAGGGCATTCTTATTTTGCCGAAGTTCATCAATATCAGCTTGGAGGGGGTGACTGGTGCGTAGCTATGTCAAGTGTTGAGCCGGAACTAAAGTGGGCAGGGTGGCTTCTAACTTCTCGAACTCTTCTTCTTTCTGCCGCAATTCATGATTGATGCTATGTAGGAGCGGGTCGCGCCAGACCTTAGTCCATAAATGTGTGGCCATTTCTAATAATTGGGCACCCTATGAAATTTTCCCTGTAATGGTGTTCATAGCCTCAGTGACCAGCGCAGTGCGTTGGGCCTGTACCTCTAGAGGTGTTTCAGGCTGCAACTTAGCCTGGAGGTCGGCAATCCGTTTCTCCATTCATGCTTGGTGTAGAAATTATATAACTAATGTGTTATACATCCAAGATTCTCTTGATCACACACTATTTGACTTCATGCATAATACAAAATCTCTTCTACTATTGATCATTACTTGCAGAAATTAAATCAATTGCATGCACACATTGAAACCATAAAAATTCACACATATGAACACAATGTTTTAACGAGAAAGCCTAAAGCTAAAAACCCCAACTATCTGTATATAATATATGTCATAGAGATCATGTAACAATCCTCATACAAAGCTTATCATATCAAACTCTCAGTACAATACAATCGCTACACACTAATCAGGCCCGATCTAGCAAATCCATGCACCAATCTTTGCCACCTGCTAGCCTGCCTCTATTGTGCAATCCCTGCTGAATATTGGCTCTGAATGAACTCAAATTGGTTCAGCCTTGCTCATGCAATCCTCATTGGTATCTCCAATCACTGGGTGTTGCAAATCATGCAACACTTTTGTCACAACTGATAGTCAACCTGCTCTTTCACCTACCTCTCCACTGGTCTCCACTGAAACTGTCCATGCACTGTAGTTAACTGATGTATTATTCAATTGATTAATGAGTTAATAATTAGTGAATTAATTAATAATTAATTCACACCACTCTCACTAGTGTATCAATCAGTTAGACTAGATACAACTAGCTCAACTGTGTCTATCTGAGTTAAACTGAACACAACTCCACCAACTACCTCAATAACTCCACCAAACTCTGTCACATGAGTTATAACTGAAGTCTCCATGCAATAGCTCCACTTAACCCTCAGGAATAGCATAATTCCTTCTATCAGCTCTTGTGCCACATCTGTGCACTTAAATGAAGTGCTCCAAGAGAATAAGATAATGTTTATAGTCCAAATATTATTAAGAGCTAATAATATTCGACATATCTATTTTTAGACTGGCAATCTAAAAATAGATTCCGCCCAATATGTATAAAAATAGAACTCTATATATTTTTCCAACTTGACCAAACATCCACAAATAACATCCTGGAACTCATAGAATATGATCGACATGTCTAAAAATATACATAGTCTAAAAATAGACTTGAGCCAAAAATAGACTGCGGGCCCACTTAGTGAAGGCAACTCTTTTCACTAAGCTCATCATCTTGTTGCAATCCAAACACTTGGATCATCCAGAATTCCTCGCGGGAGGCCTTCAGTGTTTGCGACCAACCGTTCAACCTTCTCCTGAGGGGTGGTGGTGGCTGGGATCTCTGTGGTAACATCTGCGCAAAGTTGATGAATCACATTTTCAAGCTCGGTGTGCTTCGCAGTGGTCTACAATGTATCTGTCTTCATCTGGAGCGCCCAGAGCTCAGCCTAGATTTTGTCTATCGTAGCTTTCTGCTACTCCTCCAAGGCTACCCATCTGTGCTCTGTAGCTAGAATGATCACCTCTATGATTTTTTCAAGGTCTCCATCAGTCAATGTGATTGTCTTGTCACGTGTCGCCCGTTGGGAGCGCTGCTTCTTGCGGGGCGCTTTGACAGGTACACTTGTTCTCTTCATTCCGCGGGGGGAGGCAGGTCCTCGACATTCAGTCGTTCGGTTCCTAGGGCTAGCTGAAAATCTGCCTAAGTCTCTGCCTCGATGTCCTTCTCAAAGGTCTACGTCTATTGCGCATCCTTTTGTGCAGCTACAGTTACGTCTTGTCTGGTACTCTTGGTCGCACCTCTGGTATTCGTTATGACAATGGAGGGGGTGACTTTTGATGTGTTGATCTCTTCGATGCCCTTCCCGCTAGTTTTGAAGCCGATCTTCTAGTTAGGAGGCCAGAGCGCAATGATGTTGTCAATTTCTACATCCGCCACCATATAGGGGAGAAAAGTCCAGGCTTTATCCCTGTGTGCCTTGATCTAGATGCTGTGCATAGTGATATGAAATGCTACAATGTCCTTGTATTTTTCATACATGGCAGGGGACAACTGTGGTCGGGAGTGAATGTCTGTGGCCAAGTTACTCTAAAAGAGGACCCAAAAAACTTGGTTGTCCTCGAGACGCTGCGGGTCCTTATAATACCACAAGTGTGCATAGCGAGCCCCTTCGCACCTGTCCGAGGTAATTTCAGGAAGGAATGACTCCACAGGGGCTTCCCAGGCAACCAACACGATGAGGAATAGTAACCAGGAATAACAAAAGGCGCAGCCCTACTCCTGGGACTCACAAACATTAGTCAAAAACTCATCACACAAATACTGGGCCCAGTTAAAACATACCCCTTTTCTGCATTGGCCTGCTAACTGAATTACGTAGGTTGGGATAGAGGATACCTGACATTTTCTCATCATTTTTCATGCCAACAACATCGTGCCCATTTGCATGCCTTGGTCACTAATAGACTTGATTATAAAAGCCCAAGTATTGCGCTCCACATGGTAGATATTGTACACATACTCAGCCAATTCCGCCTCATATTTTTTACCCATGCGCTCCAGAGGTTTAGGGTCATGCATGGGAAGGCCAGTAATTTTGTGCACGAACGTAGCGTCGATGGGGATCCTATCCCGGATCCATAGTTTTCCATTATGAATTAGGGAAAGAAAATATCGAGCTAGTTGGTCCGTCACAGTGTAGTGACCAAAGTGAGGCATCCTTAGCAAGTTCAGGAACCCAGACCTGTCCAATCAACGCACCCAGTGCTGAGGAAAAATTTTTATCCCATTGTTTTCCTAAATCATGTCAAGGTATAATTCAGGCGCTAGCTCAGGGAAGGCCTCTAGACTAGCTAAGTCATGATCGTCAAATTTGATCTCGTGCAGCCTTCCAACAGGGTCACCAATGATAGGGACTTCTCCCGGGCTCAACGGCGTCTGCAAATAAGTTATCAGGCCATCAAGGCTCTTGGGCATGCGTGTCGAGATTCTGTGTGGCTGGACGAAAGGAGGTAACCAGTTGATTTTTCTAGCAGGCTGGGCCTCCTCCTGAACAGCTCACGCCTGGATGCCATCGTCGAGGATGTTACATTCCGTGGGGAAGCACGAGATGTCCCCGTAACCCATTTTGCGGGTTTCGGAGGTTTACCGGAGTCTTCTACCTTTTCCTTGCCCTTCTTTGTGACTAGGGTGGAGAAAAATTCTTCCGCCTCAGACTCAATTTCTACCACTTCCTCAATGCTCAGTTCTGCCAAGATGACTGGTTCCGAGGGTTCAGCAGGATTCGTAGCTGACATCCTGGCACGAAAGACAAACTCAGAATTGCTACTGTCCGAGGGAGAAAATTTCTTAGACAGGAAATAGACGCTAGAGGCACATAAATTCTTACAACACAAATTCTTCTAGGACAAATATGCCAAGTACGAGCTATTCAAGTGATACGAAACCCTTGTCTGCTCTAGCCCACCTGTTTCATAGCTTTGGTGATAGCCCAACGGTAGGCTAGACTTCACGTGTAACTTACCATCAAGTAAATGGTAAAAAATCTCCAGAAATCGTTGCATTGAATGTCGGCTGCCCATCCCATCCAACGGTAATTCTTCCTTTTTACCCGATTTGACTGTTCCAACAGCTAGTTTTTGCACCCTGGGTGTGCTCAGCGTACACTTGTGCTCCCAGCGCTCCTACTGCTGCCTAAGCTTTTTCCTTCCAAATGTAATTCTACGTCGCCATATCCCAGCCCGCAATATTTTTTGTACCATTGCCTTGCTTGCATAGTGACCTCCTACTATGCCTTCCTGTATGTCTGCCATGATAGCATGCCCTTCGTGCTCCAGAACGTATCTGTACCACACTTCACTAGCCGCTAGTTTATATAAAGGACCGATAGTAATGGTAAAATCCGCCACTCGGGTAACCAACTCCTTCTTTTGTTATACCGAACATCCTGCAGATTCCATGCCTGTAGTCAGGAGTCGAATGATATCAGTGAAGTGCACATAAACGATCCTAATGGCAAACCACTACGCACTAGGCAATCCTTCCCTCAAGTCAGTGGGTTTCCTGCCCATCCTAATTCGAGACCAGTGATCCAGCCCAACATTCAGCTTTGTTGTCTTGACCATGATTTCAAAATCGTATCCCTAAATCACCAACAGCCACCTACGGAGTTTCCCCCCCAACATAGTCTTATTCACCAAGAACTTTAAAATCGAATGACTTGTAAACATCTTAAATTTTCCTTCCAACAGATAGTGTCGAAACTTCTGTACTGCATGGACTAGGGCCAACCCTTCCTTCTTCGTGGTGGAATAATTTTTCTTCACACTCGGGAGTTCGCGACTAGTAAATGCGACTGGGTAATCAATGTCTCCAGTACTAGGCCGTGTGAGGACCGTTCCCAGGGCAATCCTCGATGCGTCAACACATACATGACATTCCTTCACCCTATTGGGACAATTAAGAATTGGCGCAGATATCATTCCTTCCCGGAGTAGTTCAAAGCTCTTCTGGCACTTTTCATCCCAGAAGAATGGAACATCCTTCTTAAGCAGTTTGTCCAGAGGTGCAGTGGTCAGTGCGTATCCTGGAATGAATCTTTTGTACTAGCCCATATGTCCAAGGATCAAATGTAGTTGTTTCTGATTCTTTGGTGTGTCCTCAGTCTATAGTGGAGGTCCCGTAACTGTGCGCTCCCCTTCTGACTCAGGAATAGAGACATTGCGCGGATCCTCATCGCACTCTTTTATACTACTGGAGTCATTAAAGTGGGGCAATTCTCTTACCTCTAAATATATGTAGTGGAAGTCCTTTTTAATCCGCAGGCAGCGCATTGCAGAGACATCATGCAGCCAATTTTTCCAATTTTCCATTTCCTCGTCAGAGTCGGAGAATCATTTGCTATCTCTTTCCCAGAAAAGCATATCATCGGTCGTAGGATTGACCCAGTCTTCATCCCTCGCAGTTATCTTATAGATATGATCCACCTCTTCTTCCTCACTCACTAACTTTGTATACCTTTCTCCTTCTGCGGGATCTAGCGGCACTATCACCCATGTTCCTTCACTTTCAAATACCATGCTCTTCCTTTTTAAGTTGATAATACCGCCCATATCTATGGCCCAGCCCAATGCTAGGAGCGCAGGATAGGGGTCTGCATCTTCTACAATCTGAATGACCTCAAAATCAGCCCAAGCCTTGACCCTCGCGATGTCTACCATGATATTTGGTAATATTCCTAAAGGTATGATCTTCTATTGATTAGGCATGTGCATCTGGATAGTGGACCATTCCAACTTAGGTTCTCCCATTCGCTACCAAGTTTTCTTAGGTAGTACGTTTGCATCCGAGCCTAGGTCCAGAATAACCTGATCCATATCATAGTCACCAATATTCATTGTTAATTGCATGTCCCTGCCAGTGCATCTCTTATGCTTATAGAGTTTGTGTATATCCTTAATTTCCATGGTTGGGGTTGTCTTTTCTGCGCAGCTATCTATCAAAGCTTGGAGTTTTTCTATGCCCCTTTGGTTGCGCAGCAGCTTCATGGATGCATACAAGAAATTTTTGACCTCATCATCTGCCTTGAGGTTCACAGGGACCTAAGGAGTAGGTGCCTCAGCTTTAGCAGAGTCTTGGCGAGTTGCGACAAAGTTTTCTTTCTCTTCTCGTAAGTCCAACCCTTCTTGTTTAACAGTCGCTTTTTGGATGAGATGCTCCGCCTCAGTTTTTCCCCAGCTCCTCTAGTGGTCATGCTGCTGCATGTGATAACATTAGCACTTGGCCCTTCATCCAGAGGTTCCACCTTGACCCTCTATACATTCTGTGTAGGTGTCTGTTGCTTCTCCTGTATTTTGGTCATCAGAATCGAGCAATCTTCAATCACATGATCCATCTATCTACAGTATCTATAGGACTGTCTTGCGGGGTTTACACAATCCCTTGCAAATTACCCTATTTCTCCGCAGTTATAGCAAACCATTTGTCCCCTCCCCCTAACTATGCTTCCACCTTGGCCCCCTCCCCTTCCCCTGGCTAGAGAACCACCTATGCCCGAGGGGGATCTTGGTGATGACGGATCTTCTTGTACCCTATATAGATTTCCTCGATCTCTCATTAGATCATACGTGCAGCAATTTTTTTCATCATGGCCTATAGATTTGCAGAACCTTCACCATTGTTGATTTATATTTGTGACATAGGCAACAAGGTGGGGGCAATCTTTGGTATCGTGCAGCCACGCAACACAACAATCTTCGCACCAAAGCACCGAATTGGGTCTTGCAGTTTCCCTAGGTCATAACGGATTGGGTCCTCCGGCCTGTATGTAGTCTGCTAGTAGAGGGTAGTTATCCTTAGTGTGTCCATTCACCCTGTATCGTATGCACCATCTTTCAAGGCTAGCCTTTGTTCCTTGCGCCTTCCGCAGATTTTGGATCTCCATATGCATTGCTTCTAGCTGGCATTGTATCTGTTGTACTCCTAACGGGGTATCATCTCTTGGCGTAGCTTCTAGCTTCATCACAATTTCCAAGACCTTTTCCTGTGATTCAATGACTTGATGTCCCATTGGTATGCGTAGGTGTGGCAGCAGCATAGCGATGAACCACTCTGTGTGTTGTCTGTCATCATATAGAAATCCTCCTTCTCTAATTACCTTCTTCAACCGTTGGTCGGCCTCCCATACAGACTTGGACGGTCCTTGCTTGAAATCCTTCAAATCATTCACTATCTGTGGGTAGGACTTGGGCTTCTTGAATTTCTGCTTTAAGGCATTCTTAATATCCTCGATGATGGCATTCACATACTGGCCAATGTATCCCATACACTAGTCCAAAGCCCTTCCCTCAAAGGCTAGGGATAGTTGTGCCCTCTTTATAGCATCGCTGGCTACATTGTACGTAGTCCATACTGATCCTGCGACGAACTAGAACCGGTCCATATCTTCATCCCCTGTGCCCTTGAAGGTGGGTAGCTTCATGTGCGAGGCCATATCATCTTCTGGTGGTGGCCGAGGTGAATTATTACCCCTATGAGGGTTCTGTGGTGGCGTATACAGAGAGCTATGCGTAGCATAATTTCTTACTAGACTATAGACAGATCGATCCCCTTCTTGATTGGTTTTGTAGTATTTACCACTGCGCGTTGTACCCTCACTTTGATTGGAGCTCATTCACTCTGTATGACTACATAGGATACTCTTTTCGCACAATAAGATCTTAATGAGTAATGGTAGAGTTTTCAGAAACTTACCCCAGAAACCCTTGAAGAATCTTTGTTCCGCTTCGGAGTAAGAGACAACGTGATCAATCGAAAATTATGTCACAAAACCTCCTACCACATTGTCCACCCAATGATCTACCATGTGAGTGATGGTGTTATTAGTCTTTTCTAACTGTTGAATCAGCTCTGATGTCCACTGCATAATACGTTCGTCCTTCCAATACTTCTGGAACTCCACAAGCCTTGAAAGCCACTCTTGCAGCTTGGTTGCAAACATCAGAAATAAAATCTTGTAGATCTCTGTGAAAACGTACTTATTCTTCCACTTTTCCGATGTCATCCTTGTGCTGCAATTCTTTTTTATCACAAATTCCTGAATTTGTTTTTCAAACCACTCCTGAATTTATTTGTTCTCAAGTTTCCAATACTCTCTTGGCATTACCCGATCTCTCTCCCAAAATACTCCCGGTACCGGAAACGAAACCATTTGTTGGCTCGAGGGGCCCTGACCCAGGTTCAGAGGTTAAGGTTTGCCAACAAACCCCTATACTACTAGCCCTTTCGGCAGTGACTTTCTTGCGCAGGCCAAAGTCTCACCTGAAGCAGTATGGGAGGGTGCTGGAACCAGGTTTCCGCACCCCAAGAGAGAGCAGGTAAGCCAAACAAGGCTACGTTCCCAGCTTAACAGCTTCAGATCTAATTACAGACTTATATCACATAGCTCATATCTACTAACTATCCTCGCATCCATGTGTGCAACACTGATCTATCAGTACAAAAAATATTATCACAGTAATCAATAGATCATAGGTTCATCTAACAAGAACAAGAATATTCTCACAGCTATCAAACAGATCTATTCGCAGTTCAATAGCCCACAGTTACCAAATTTACTATCAGTCATAGATTAAATCTGCACCTTTGCATCATTAATATCACGAGTAAGATCATAAACACATAAACAATAGATCACAGGAATACTCTGTATTATAACAACGAATAGTCAACCAGAGATCCAATAGTTCGCATCAACAAAAACTTAGATACTCTGACCAAATTCGCATGTATTAACATCAAAATCCCAATACAATCCAACACAGCCTGCACACACAGCCAGCAGGGTCCGCACACAGCAAGACTAAGGATCTCCGCGCACACAGCTAATAGGATTCCTTACCCTATCAACCCAAATAGATCTAATACTCCGCAACTATCATCAATCTCTATCTTTCTCTACCTATGACTCAAAAAAGGTTCATCTATTTAATATATTTAGCCTATACCATCCAGTAGTGCATAAACCATGGTTTACGGACCTCTTAGTCTACCCTTGACTTGGATTACAATGCATTAGGGGCTTTGAAACACCCAAAACCCACCATGATATACTAATTAAGACCAAAATATCCTGAGAACTTATACAAAACCACGGCTCTTGGGGGACCCTATTCCAACACCCTTGAAGAGGTTGATTTCTAAGGCATTGATCTATCTTTTCTACTATTTTGTGAGCTAGTTTTATAACATTTGGTATCGAGCTTTGGATTCTAGGTTTTTCTACTTCGGATAGGTCATCGTGGAATTTTCTACATAATTTTTTTTGCGAAGGTTCGGAAGCTAAAAAACACATTTTCGTTGAAATATGGAGGAACTTTTTGTGGAAATTTTTCAAATCTTGGTTTGCAATATTTTCGGATATATGATCCCGTGGAAGTTATGGTTTTCAAGCTCACGAATTTCATCTCAAGGAGGTGACATTGGGAAAATCATCATAACTCTCTCTCTCTCTCACGAGCATCTTATTGGAATTTTGTAACAAGTGGCTGAAAGTACACGGAATGTAGTTTCCTATGTATCAATTTTAGGCGAAGGAGGAAGAAAACGGTGACAACGGCACGCCATACAGAGTTATCTCTAGCTAACGAGTCCATAATTAGGTCATTGTGGGATATTGGGCATAACTTTGACTTGAAAAATCCAATCGGGTCTAACATGTGGCATTATAAAAAGTATTCAAATGGATACTAAAGGACCAAAGATCAAATCTTGGGGATTCAAAATTACGAGAGATACATCATTTTCAATATCGATCTCCTCAAAAGAAAGAAAAAAGGTGTGTGTGTGTGTGTGTGTGTGTGTTTTAATTGCATCGTCTTGTTTGAAAAATCGGTTGAAGTGATTCCAGAGACATATTGGAAAACTTAGATCTTAGTGTTGGGTTCTAAAATCCCCCTAAAAATAATTAAGCATTAAGCCCTCGAAGGCTGCTATGACTCATGAAGAGGAAGAAGTGCAACATGATATATCAAAATTACAAAACCAAGTCTGACAAATTTTGATCTCGCAAAGAGTAACAAAAAATGAAATGGAAGCTAGATGGATGGTTTGAAGAAAGGAGTGGATGATAACATGGATGGTTTGAAGAAAGGTGTGGAAGCTAATATGGATGGTTTGAGGAATGGCATGGAAGCTAAGAAGGATTTCATGGAAGCTAAGATGGATGGTATAGAAGGCAACATGGATAGATTGAAGAAAGGCGTGGAAGCTATGATGGATGGTTTGAAAAAAGGTGTGGAGAAAGCTAAGATGGATGGTTTGAAGAATGGAATGGAAGCTAAGATAGATGGCATGGAAGCTAATATGGATGGTATAGAAGGCATCATGGGAGATTTGAAGAAAGACATGGAAGGTTTAAAGGAAGGTTTGGCAAAGTTGCTACAAGAAAATTTTCCTAATGGAGAAAAGGTAGTAGAGGAAACTCACGGTAGAACAAAAGAAATGTTAATCACATAATTTCATAGACTCTAATATTGGATTTAATACCCACCATATTCCAAATATATATATGAGGAAGTTTGATGAGCAAGGATGCGATACTTCAATACTACAAATGGAGTAATACTTTGAGCTACATAATACACAAAACACACAAAATCATTTTAGAACAAAATCGGTTTGTATGGTATCGATGGATTTGTTCTCGTAAACCACTAGTCACTTGGTCAATTTTTATGAAGGAAATGATAGCACATTGTTGGGTCAATTTGTGTAAACTAAAGCAAGTATTTATTATCAATGCAGGCTAGTGAACTTAGAAGCATCCCAAAGAATATGGGTTTCGAGTTATGATCAATTTAGAAGATAGTTTATCAATGATTAAGGAAATGAATATTACAAATATAAATCTAACTTAAACATATTCTAAATTCAAGTGTGAAATCGGAGGCGGAAAAGTCTCTTAACTTAAAGGATTTGTTTGTCCTTCTCTAACAATATTAGTTTACGAATTAGAAATAAAAAATACTAATTGAGCAATAGATTAAGATACATGAAGCAATAATTGAAGAACTCTTCAACGAAGAGAGGTCTGGTTGTCACTTAATCATAGACTCATTTGATAATGCTATTGTTAGAAACAGAATTAAACATGTAAAAGCATGAAAAGATGAATTCTAACTTAAAATATTAATTAGATAGAAATAATTTTTAACTTAAAAATTTATTTGTTCTTACATATGAAAAATAAAGTGATCATTAGATTCATAAAAACTCATAAATAATCGGCATAAACAAGTTGAGCATAAGCAAATTAATTCGGAAATTGCAGGGTTGCAAATAAACTAGGAAGTGCACTTAGATCGATGTGGGGGCCCTCCACCCTTGCCTCGAACACTAAAGGTGTTTTCGAATGTAAAACTTTCTTCAATCAATCAGCATCTCATGTTTTGCAAATGGAATAGAACGGATCTTGATTATGTTTCCGAGGTTTAGAAATAATAATGTCGAGTCATACAAATTCTACATATCAATGTCTTTAAGATTTGAAGGGCTTAAATAGATAAAGTATCTAACAAATTCATCACAAATATCTCCTATAGTCATGAATATCCTTATCTTATCCAATCAAGTCAAAATCATCCATCGGATCCATCAAAATCTAGAAAATCCCACAAAATAACAAGTTTGACCTAGTTTAAAGGGATCCTCCATAAAGACGAGGTCACGTTTGACGCCTTTGGCCAGAGATTTATTAAAGCTTGGTTTGAATGTACCAACGGGTGTACACTTAATCCTAGTTCCCAAGCCTTCTATAAATATATCCATCTCGAGGTCAAGTGTCTGCAAATATTCAAGCCATGAGGCTATTACGGGTATTTACGATGATGTCTACAAATGCACTTAAAATCCAATTTTACAAAAAATTCGATAATTGAAAAACATAATTTAAATACCTATATATGAATTTATTGTTAAAAATAAGGTGGATATGATGGTTTATATATGGATAGTATGGAAAAACAAGATGTAATTCATAAACAAAAAGAGATAAAAAACGAGGGCCAACATCTCCCCCGAGTTGATGTTCGAAGCATGTTCTCATGCTTGCTTTTCCTTTTGGACCTCCTAAGCTACGATGTTGATCCCATTCACGATCTCGAAACTTGTTGTTGTCTTGCATGTAGAAGATAATCACATCTTTGCATTGTTCTTCCTTGTAAATTGGTCTTGACCTTCTATTTCTCATGTTGTATACAGGAATTTTTCTCCTGAAGCCACTAGGAGGCAACAGGTGTAGAGAAGATTGTTTTTGGTTTTCAATTTTCCTATTTCTTCACTTATATTCTCATTTTATTTAACTAATTTTTCATTAGTTGTCTTATAAGTTTCATTTTCCCTTTTCATACTTTCCATTATCCTGTCACCTCCAGTTATCGGCGAATTCTCTAATCCTGGCAATTTTTGGTCTTCCTCCTTGACATTTTTAGAAATTAGTAGCTTCAACCTTATTATTTTTCAAAATAATAATCTTTGTACATATGATTTTCGTAAACTTCTTGTTGCAACCTCAAGCTGATTTCATTGGCTTGTTTAGTTAAAGGAGATGTCTACATGACTTGCACTTCTAGTTATTTCTCTTTGTTGCTTCTATCTTACGAGATTCCTCTTTTTATATCTCTAAGAAATGTTCGGGAATGATGTTTCCCTCTCTACCATAATTGTTTCCTATTGTTTCTTTGATTTTGTTTTTGGATAGAGGCGAATGCACTATATTTCTTGTTTCATGCATTGGTTTAAGTTTCTTTTCATTGACTTGCTCTACAAACTTATTTTGAATTAGGAAATCTTCCCAAACCATTCCCTTAGTTTTCGGATGGTAATCAACAATTATTTTTATGAGTCCACGATGATAAATTTGGGCTTCTTTGGGTTTTGGTCTCGGTTTTACACTTTCAATCATCTTCTCAGTTTATAAAATAAATAGGGCAAATTGATCCTAATATCTCCTTTAATATGCTATAGTAACCTAATGTGATATAGGTGTGCTACACTATGTACGGTATCACAAGTGAAAAACTTTTGAATTATCAAAACTAGCTTAGCCCAAGGTTCATTGAACCACTCTGAGAATCCTTTGACCTATCGAAAAAGAACCCTTTATGTTCTTATCCAAGAAGAAGGTCCGACCCTTGTCTTTGAAATCCAATCCCTTGTGGTATAGTTCACACGATGATGGCAACTCTAAAGCTTGAGAGATAGATTAAAGGAGTTAAAGGAATATGTAAACTACCCACCATAGTTTCATCCTATTTGAAATTGTTTATAAACTCCCTTGTGACATCCTCATTGTGCCCTTTGAATTTTGAAGGAATCTAATCAAGCACGATTGATAAAGTTTCTAAAAAGCTGTGTCCCTACTCCAATGTTCAATTTGAAAATCTTTGGGCTACATTCTTGATGTCATATTGTCTAAAAACCATTTGACATACCCATCTACGAAATCCATTAACTTCATTTTTATAAACAAAAATTCAAGTACTAGGTAACATCACGGTAGTGAGGCTTACCTCTTGCTTGTTGCTCTTGCCGAGTAATTGAAATCAATCCTCTGTTTTCCTTTGGAAGAATGTAGACTTCTTACTTCAAATAGACACGATATTAGATATAGAGAGGTTTGAAAACATAAAAAATCATGTTTCTATTATCCTAGTCTCTATTTTTTCCTTAAATATTTTAAAATTAACGATCTCTTGCTTCTCTTTTGTAAATTTTTTAGTGTGTAAAGAAGAAAAAAATATACAACGAGTGTCTTGTGACCCTTCAATTCCATACAAAATTATTTTCCTAAGGCAAAGAATTGTGTATCTAATATAGCTCATTGTTTATGCGAGAATAGCTCAATTATTTTATCAAAAATATCATAATGAGTTCATTGTTTTTTCCTTCAAAATTCACCAAACTCTACCCTTAAAATATAAAACATGTTGACTATGTCTTTTAAACCAGGCTTGTTCTCCATAATTTACGGTTCCAATTTCTCTTTACTTTATGTGAAAATGGTAAGTTTACGGCACAACTTGATGAAAACGTATTCATTGAGAATTTGGAACTAAAAATCCTTATTCTATGTTTGCATTCAATTTGAAATAGAAAGGCGGCCCATGGAGGCGTTTTCAAGTTTACACCTTTGCAATGATCCTCGTGATTTTAAGTTGCTATGATCCTCATGATTTTTCCTTCTAGTTTAATTGGATTCTCTGTGTTTCAATCGGCGCGATCTTATCAAAATCTTCACTTAATATCTTCATTATTTACTCATTTAATCGACATGGTTAGTGTTGATCGATGGCGAGCTTTATGAGTTATGTCAAAACATTTATGAGTGGTGTAAAAAAAAAACGTAAGGAAATGACAAGTTCTGAAGATCGTAGAAAAGAACTCCCATTTATAACTCTTAGTTTGTTTAACAATTGCAATATTTACTCATGTGAATCATCGTAGTTTTAAACAAGAAAGTACGAGGATTTACTCCTTACCTCTTTCTTCACGGGATTTTGTCTCCTAACGACATGGTTTCTTTGACACATATGCGGGACGTGTTGGCTTGAAACTTTAGTTAATTCTCCTTATCCCTCTGTTTTCTTTCACTACTATATTTCACCTTCTTATTTTGCGATGCATATTTCTTCTATTCTCCTCATCTCTCCTTGTTTTCTCTCTTGTTTATTTTTTCACATAGGCGCAACAGGATACGTGTTTTGTTTGCATACTTGCTTCCTTCTCTCATTGAGCCTTCGGAAGGCGATGATAGTGCTTCTGATGCATATCGAGTTGCTTGAGGTCTTGGAAATGCGAGAGTTTTTCTTCAATAATTTACATAGTGTTGTAGTATGGCATTTGAATTTGTTTTGATCGTTCATCGGCCATGGCTTGGCCCAGGTAAATAAAATTGTCTTACCCTTGCTTGGCATGCTGACTCCACGGTGTACATTTTCGTCCTCGCTTTACTTATTACGTAGTACCCTTCACGTTTGTTCTCATGTTTTGCATTGATGACTATGCCTTCCATACTCCATTCAGGAAACATATCATACCTTAATGCATATGGGCCATCATATTTCCATTTCACTTCTTGTATTATCATTTTTGTATGCCATTCTTCGTCCCTCCACTATTGTAGCAGCATGTATCAACTGTCTCATCATACTCCAGTCCATATACATGCATCATTGTCATGCATTGTTTTGTCATAACATGATAGTTTAGGCTAGTTTTTCATTCCATTGTTGCATTATGATTGTGCTCTTGCTCCATTACCTTAGCTTTTAACCATTTATGATTGCACTTTTTGCATTTTTTTTTGTTGTTTGAAATGGTTGCGCTATCATATGATTTTAAATTTAGGTTTTCTCTTTTATTTAATTTTTTTAAAATTGACTGATGAAATGGTCATATTTTTAAAAATTAAATATTTATAATGATACTAACATCTTCTTTTTTATTGTAGGTCTGACAAAGGTTTAATGTTAAGCCTTTTGTGTATGATTCTTTTGTTTAGAAAAAGTAGGGTAAGGTATGGTATGGATAGATTATGGAATGTTTATTTAGTGGCTAGGATAGTGGTATAGATAGGAATAAAATAGGACTAAGAATCATAGGTGATGAAATGTAGGTGATGTAGATGAAATGTAGGTGATAAAAATGTAGATGAAATGTAGGTGATAAAAATGCATAACGATACTAAATTAGCTTTACGATTCGAAAAAAAAATTGAAATTTTAAGAGCTATTTTTACTTCTTGTACTTGTATTCCCTCAAACCATTTGATGTTCATGATGGTCGACATTGTGTTTTTTGTTATAGCTCTTCCATACTATGTAGAGACTTTATTTTTTCTTCGCATGTTTGCTTTGATTTGGAATGATGTTGTTCGAGTCCTTACGTTAAATTTTGACATTTCGAGTCCTTACGCGATGATCTTCAATATTGATGTAGCTCGGGTCCCTTTTGACATTTTGTATTTCCGGGTCCCTTAAGGCGCAGAAATTGCAATAATGTTTGAAAATTTCTTACATTGTCATGATACAAGTCCCTTACGGATAATTTTTTTCAATAATTCGTGTCCCTTAAAATAATGTACCCGATCCCTTGGTAATTGTAATTCATATTCGGTCTTCAATTCGAATTTCTTAAAGCTTATTTTCATAGTTTTATTACACACCTTCCCACAAAGTGATGTTAAGACATGTCCCTCTCAGATCTAACATGTTTCGGAGGGTATATACTGCAAAATCATAATGAATTAAAATGAAAAAAACGAGAATTCATATTGTCCAAGGAAACAAGAGTTGGCTTTACGATATGAATTCGAGTTTATGTTTACGATTTCTTTTGATTTTCACAACCAAAGTCTTTTATTATTTTTTATTATAGATATAGATATATATATGCTTCTTCTCTTGGAATTATGGTAGGCATATTGCTGTGCTACCCCCATTAGCTCCATATCAAAAGAAATGGAAATTTTTCTCATAAAATCATCTTTATTTATAGGCTTATTGTAGACTTTAAACCTATGTCCATTAACGATAAACGAAACGGATGCTTCATCAATTTTTTTTATCTTGAAAACTCCATTGTCAAGATTTCTTCAATCTCATATGGCCGAACGATGTGTCGTAAACTTTTCTTTGAAATATTTGAACTTGGAGTTAAACAAAGTGCCCAATATCCCTTCTAAAATAATTTGTTCTTTAAGAATTGATCATGGAATTTGATTCTTTTTCTTGCACGAAAGTGTGTGCTCTGTGCTTGATGTTGTATCTCATCCGAGTTTATTTAATTCCATAATTTTTGTTGTTGTGCACCTCGAGATAATTCCATCCCCAATTCTACTACTAGCTTGAATGTACGTATTTGAAATTATATGGGTAATAGGACTTATTTTCCATGCAACGCTAATATGGACTCGACAGGTTGTGTTTTTCCATGTTATCTATGTTCCCATAGTGCATCTCTCAATTTTCGACCGGTCCTTTACCAATTCATTTGTTTGTCTTTGTAATAATTTTCTAGGTTGATTCCACTTTAATAGTTTTCTTGAGGATGATACGAAGTTGATTTTACGTGTTTGATATTTTATTTTAAGTAAGATCTCGAACAAGCTTTGATGTGAATTGTATGCCTTGGTCAGTTGCCTGTCCCCATCTTGGAACTCCACTTATCTTACAAATATCTCTTCAAACAAAAAAGGAGCAAGTATTATCTTCTATTTCTAGTGCTACTACCTTTGCCTCTACCATTTAGTTACATAATTTGTACATACTAGAGTTTACTTATTTCCATTGGATGGAGGATTGATTGGTCGAAATAATCTAAAGCCCATTGTTCGAATGGTTCGATCAATACTTGTGGCTTTAATTGCATTTCATCTAGTACCCTTTGGTCTACCAATTCTTTGGCAACTATCACATCTCTTCACATAGGCTTTGGAGTATTTGAATATGGTCGACCAATATTAGCCAAGTTTCGACACTTTGTATGATGTACGCATGCAACGAAATGACCACCACATGGTTCTTCATGATATGCTTTCAAAATATCAACAATTTCATCTTCTCTAACACATTTTCTAATCATTCGTCTGCACCAATATAAAAGAGATCTCTATTGACCTAACTATATCTAGCACGTTCTCTAATTATTCTTCTTTTCGATTATTTGTGTGTAATGATATGGTAGGATGTTAGATGATAAATAGTTAGTTATATCTAAAAACCATGGAGTTTTGACATTTTATAGAAAATAAATGTTCATCTGGAAAAATTATCACATTTGGATTTGGATCACCATGTAAATGTAGTCTTGATAGAAAGTACGCAACTTGATTATGTTTTCCTGGTCAATCTTGCACGGTAATTTTAAATTATTTCATTAATAACAACCATGTTTTATTCTTCCATTTGCAATTGATTTGTTCATTAAATATTTTATGTTTGAATGATCCCATGTGGATGTAAACTTGATAACTTGTTATGTAATGTCGAAATTTATTAATTTGCATGTACTATGACTAACATTTCTTTTTTTGTAATAGTGTACTTCAATTACGCACAGTATTAAACTTTTTCTTATAAAATATATGGCATAATTGAGCTGATTCTCTTTTTTTCAAGTGATACTCAATGTAATGTCGGATGCATTAGTTGAAATGTGAAATGGAAAAGACCAATTAAGTCCTTGAAGAATGGATGCAATGGATAATTTTTCTTTTAATTTTTCAAATGCATTTTGAAAAGTTATTTGTCCATTGGAATTCCACATATTTTGAAAGTAAATTGAATAACAACAAAGCTATTTTATTGATTTCAATAAACCTCTTATAGTAACTGCATAACCGAGAAACTTCTAAATTATTTTTTTGTGTTGTGGGTGGTGTTAAATTCACAATAGATTGAATTTTGTTGGGTCCACCATGATTCTACGAAGAAAGTATGGTGTCCCAACACTATACCCTCGATTAACATCATAAAACATTTTTCATTCTTGAGTGATAGATTTGTCTCTATGCATATTTTTAACACTTTTTCGAGATTTTTGTAAAAAATCATCGTATGTTGTACCATACACGGTGAAATCATCCATGTAAACTTCTACACACTTATGGATCAAATCGGTAAATATTACGAAGCTTGCTCTCTCAAAGGTAGCGAATTGCATTACATAAACCAAAGGGTAATACATTGTATGCATATGTTCCCCATGGGCATGTGAATGTTTTCTTATCTTGATCTTCTAATTCTATCTTTATCTGATTATATACGCATACAAATCCATCGAAATGAAAATAATTTCTTTCCAATTAATGAATCTAACACTTAATCAATAAATGTTAAAGGAAAATGGTCTTTTAATGTAGCTTTTATTGAGTTCTCTATAATCGAAAAAAATTCTCAAGTTCCCATTTTCTTAGGTACTACAACTAAGGTGATACTGCTTGACTATACGAAATAGGATAGATAAATATGACTTGTAATAGATTACGCAATTCTTCTTTCACTATTTCTTTCATCATGGGGTTCTTCCTTATTTGTGGTTTCCTTACGGGTTTAATTTTATGATCAGTGTATATGTGATGGATACATGTTTTTGGATGAATCCCTTACATATTTTGTATTACGAGAAAAATATTTTGAATATTTTGCGGCAATGTTATTAACTTTTTCCTCTTGTGATGATTGTAAGTCATTACCAATATTCAAATGTCTTCCAAGGCCCGATCTCAATTATTTTTATTTTGAATTGGTAATTGAATTAATAGGAAAAATGCTTTCAAATGTATTTTGCAATGATTTTATGAGTGAAATTTTCCTGAAAACATTCATTTAAAAGATAACTAGCAACTTCATATTGAGTTACTCTAAGTTGCTCTAAAATATTTGGTTACGAGATGAATAGATCTAATAAGTCCTCATTTTATTCTTCCTCTCTAAAATTATAAACTTGATTAAGACTAAGAAGAGATTGAAACTCTTATTGGTTTCCTCTCCATGACCATGATAATAAAGAAGGAGATTGAGCGGGGAGGATATAATGTAAATTGTTTTCTTTCATCTCCATGTACGATAATCATGCTTCTTTTGCATCCAATGTAAGTCTGAAAGTGGCTAACCATGGTACGCTTGCCCAAAATTAGGGGATGCCCTCTAAATTTGTTTTGGTACGCAAAATCAAGAAGTCTACGGGATACACTACAAGGAAAAGACCCTCTAGCGGAGGTAAAGGAGGTTTTTAGTGTTATAAAATTGGCCAAAATTGTCAAAAAAACATATCTTTACCACATATGTTTCTAGTAACGGAGGTTTTGAGGCGAACTTTTAACGGAAATTCAACACAACTAAAAAAAAATGGGTGGCCGGAGGTTTTTACGGATGTTTTTTCATCGGTGCTCTTATCGAGTTTTAATGCACCTGTACGTATCGGTAAACGATTACTTCGGGGCGGTCGAAGGAGAGATGAGCAGGGCCATTAAGGGGAAACAACGGCACGGGCACGGTGGTGATACATCGCACGGGGCCATTCTAATTGGGTCTTGAGATTTGAGCAGTCCCATAGGTTTTATAAGCACACTAGTGCGTGTATCTTTATGAGGCACCGGTGCTGCGTATCACGAAAGGAGCAGGATTTATAATTGGTATCGATATTAAAGTACGGGTGCACATGGTATCTACAAATGCCATAGGTGCTTATAGACACATAAACACCACGGTGCGCGGTATCATACAAACACACAAGTATTTATATATTTGGAATTGGTATTAGTGCGGTACCCATAGAATCATAAACGCATCGGTGCATATAGACACATAAATGCAGGTTTTCATTGTTTTAGAAACATCCACCTCTGACAGTCAATTATTGTGGCCCATTTTAAATTCATTATTAATCAAAAGTCGACACATATATATAATCTTATAACAATATTCATATGTATTAAATTTTTATTAGTGCATTTGAGAATGAAAATGGAGAATGCAATAGAATAAATAAAACATATTTTATGATTATATATATATATATATATATATATATAAGAAAGTCTTTATCATACAAAATGGTACAATTATTTGTATCCATTTGTCTTTCAATTGGGACACTTGTTGGCAATATGATGCGAGTGTTGTCCTTGATGGTAACATACTTGATAAGTTGCCTATGATAAGAAACCTATGTGCTAGAAAGATGTAAGAATGATGTATCTCCATCGATAGCTGAAAGAGAAGCACTTGAAACGACAACAAAGAAAAGAGCAAATGAAATATGAAAGTAGGCGGTTTTAGAAGGGTTAGTTGATTGGAGATGCGGAAGGCAACGAGAGACATCGGAGAAAATAGTGGCAAAGGAATTGGTGAGAAAATGAAATATGAAGTTGAGGCGGGTTTTAGAAGGGTTAGTTGATTGGAGATGCGGAAAGCGGCGAGGAGACATCGGAGAAAATGCGGCAAAGGAATTGGCAACAAAGGAGAATTCTTACGGATTTGAATCATACGAAGAGATTGTCTCGGTGTCATTGTGCATACGTGGTTTAACTTTCTGTGTGGAGAGTACCTTTTGTAGTTGTGCATTTGCGGTAAAATTCACTATTCGAACCATTCATGAGAATATGGTTTAACTCTGTGGAAAGGTTGGATCACATGTGATACGTGACGGAGGATTGTTAGAGTATCCCGGTGATTGATCATGTCCATCTAGATCGATTGAAGTTATTATTCAATGCTTGTGAGCAACGCAAGAAACATAGTTGCGAGGTTGTGGCGGAGCTATGCGTCGGAAGTAGATGGATTAAAGGAACGGCGGGAACGAGGCTCGCCAATGAAGAAACAACGTGAGCGCGAAGAGGAGAACCTCTTCCAATGGGAAACCGAGATGGAACTTGGAAGGAAAGAGGTGGAACATAACAAAAGGAAGCGCGATGGAACCACAACGTGGAAGAGCGGAACCATGGCCAAGTGAATAGTGAAGGTGGTTTTCCTGGTTTCATCGCACGGTGATGGCGGTATTTCTGGTTGAGGAGCGATTCCATAGAAATGTTGACACTGGCGAGGTGGACCCATGGAAAACCGCTTGTCACTATGTGCCATCACGCGTTATCATTCGACCCAGGATGTCCGGCGATATTGCTATGCGCGGGTTGATCTCGGGGGTAGCCATTGGACGGTGGTCATTTGATAAAGTTGCGCGGAAGCTAACCACGATGCGGCGGGCCATCGCACATTAACGTTTGGCATCGAAGGTCGAGACGATATGCATATATGCGGGATTGATGCGGAAGCTTGCTAATCTAACGGTGATGGAGGCTTGGACTTGCGCGAAATTTACTTATGGTACGTGCGCATATTGGATTGGCTATTGACTATATTTGTGGGCCGGGGTCAAAGGTTTACCACATTGTTTGAAAGCGTTAAATGCGAAGGGTTAACCTTAATCCTAAAGTTAAGTTCAAAGTATTAAATTAATTAACAAGATTAATAGAACAATGTGAGTTATGGATACCACAGCTAGATTATCTATTTTGACCCGGAATCCCACGAATACCATTAGCGATTGAATGGTTTTTGACCCAAGGTTTTAATAAAGGCGAAAACTATATAAGAGTGATGAGAATCATGAAGAACGGTGTGCACGCGAAAAAGGTTGATAATAAAAGAATCTCTTTTAGAGATATACATGTGAATAAACTACGATATATCTGAATCTATGATGCACCCATGGATATAATTATCGACGATGATGAATCTCTGATTTGATTGACTACGAAGAACGTATGCATGAGTAAGGGTTGTGAATGAATACTTCACTGCGAAGTATATACGTATGGAATGGGTAACTTGATTGCTAAGAGATGCGAATTAAGGATGCACCTACGAAGAAAATAAATAAATATGGTGGCACACGAGGTATGTTGTGTGTGGAAGTGGATGAAACGTGGTCCACGGTGGTGATGAAGATCGAAGCCTTGATGGGGGGTTGTAGCTCCTTCCGGTTGTAGGCGAGTAAATGAAGACGGGGGTAGTAGCTCCCTTCCGGGGAGAGGGCGAGTAGCGAGAGCGAGGGGTAGTAGCTCCCTTCCGGGAGAGGCTAGTAAACGAGAGAAGGTTGTAGCCTTTTGCGGGTGGGTGCTTATTGTTGCGAGTATGGTACGCACCAGCATATATTGCAAGAAGTTTTCTATATAATAAATATTGAAAGGCGAGATTACGGCGGCGGTGGTTTTCTCTTTGAATTGGGTTTCCACCTTAAATCCTGGTGTTCATATGTGTTGCTAATGTTTGATGGTTTTGTTATTTGTTCATGCTTGCCCTTATCGATGAATGAATGATGCGATAATCTAAGTAAAGACATAACAATATCTCTGGACATACAAGTTGGATGCGAGTAATGTGACATATGGTTTTAAGAGAAAGGAAAACTAAAAATTGTTGATCGGCTCTAAATGCGATTCCACCCCCCCCCTCTCGGTATTTTTCCCAACAACACTATGTCCATTACATTAAACAAAATGTCTGATTTCACAAACATATTTCCAAAAAATAGAAAACGCCTTGCTTTGATATCCAAATTACATAGTGATCATCATTCTTTGCTTGAGCTTGTTGTCAACTGTTAGAGCTACTTCCATGACTTGGGTTATTTTCGGGAATGTTGTGTTCACGACATTGATTGTTTTCTTCTTCTTGATTTCCATCTACAAACATAAAAATAAACTAAAATGAGTGTATACACATTGGTGAGAATAATGAAAAAATCAATATATTAAACAATATACATCAATGTAAATCGAAAAGAAAATGGCGTACCATACCGAAAATTGACTCATAAACTATACACATTCTTTCAAAACCATGTACCATGCCATCTTTCAAAATTTCACCTATTGGCGTAGTTCCATACTTTGTTTCCCCTCTAAGTTTTATACCCCATAACAAATCATATATTTAATATAAAAGATGTTTTTGTTCTATTAATAATAGATGGAGCTAATTCAACAAGATCGATAGATGCTTACAAATTCCACCAATTAAATTCTAATATGCCAACATATACTCACAACCCATATTTAACCCAATTTCAATCAATTCATCTGATGGTTCTTCTTTGTATGTTAGCACATGTTTGAAGACATTCAATGATGATTTTTGTAAAATAACTTAAAAAATACAAAAATGAAATCTGAACAAAGTTGTTATAGAGGTAAAAATTACTCACAAACTTAGAGATCAACCATTTCTTCCTTTTCGTCTATTTTAGCATGTCTTGAATGGGTTCCATTTTCTTTTCTTTCTGAAAACTCTTGAGGTAATATTTAATGTTAAATTGTTTATTTATTGTACCTAATGATCGAGAAATTCAATGATTACATATTACATTTCAAGCACGTTGTTGTATTCGTTCCACTAAGTCCTCAAACTTTTTTTGTAAAAGTTTTCCCCCTTTCGTTAACTTCGGCCTACTCTAGATGAACGAGGAGCAATTCATTTTCATTTGCATGTTCTATTTTTTTCTTTTCTTAGAACAACATTCCTTTTACGAGTTGTTGGTCAGCACAACCAGAACATTAAACGGATGTGAATTAGTAGGCATTTTAACTTGTATTTATCTAATAATTTTAAGTATACTATTAATGATAATTAAAAAAAGAAACTCATATTGGATCGATAGTATTGTTTCACTAACACGATTCATCTTTTTGCGATTTTTTCCATTAAACTTTTATGCCCTTTTGGTCGTAGATCGAAATAATCATATCGAGCTTCGTCATTTTGTGGCTGCATGATAAACGAGTAAACAATACATATTAGTTAAAGTTACATATAGTTCAAAAATAATATTTTTTAGAAAGAATTTACAAAGAACTTGCCTTTTTTTCTTTTCTTGTATTGTTAACGAAGTATTTTTTGTTACTTCATATCTTGTCGATAATTTCTTTATCAATGCGAGCACCTTAGCATATCATTCATTAATATATTTATAAATAAATTCTCAACTTTTCAAGTAGAAAATAAATCTCGAGACATCGGTGCGCCTTTCATGAAATCCACATTGTTCTTGGTGCGTGGATATATTAACAAGACACGCAAAACAATATAATACCTTTGTACGGTGCATTCGGTATTATAAACGCCACCTTAAAAATAGTGTAATAGGCCTAATGGTGCGTGGGGTATTATAAACACCTTTGCGAAAGGGGACAACAAAAAAATGAAGGGTTCGGGGTAAAAATGGATAAAACTACGGGAAAAAATAAAAAACTCTAGAAAAAAAGTAAAAAAAATGAATTAAATTTAATCACGAAATGGTTTGAAATTCTATGATAAAGGGCTTGAATCACCGAGTTTTGGTTTTTGATTTTCTAAATACTTCGAACGTATTTTGCCATCCACGATGCCCTTGTGCTCTCTTGCTCGAGTCTGTCTCCACTGCAAAATATGACTAAATTTTTTTAGCAAAAATAGTGAAATAATGAAAGTGTTTAGTATTTAAGAAATTATTTTTATCAAATTAGATTTTCAAAAATATTTTAACGCCCATTTTTCAAATTTCCGCTTTTTTTTTAACTTAAACAAAATAGAGTTGCATTTTTATTTATTTGCGTTTATTTGTTTGGTGCGCGTAAATGTGACGCACGGTGCGTTGTATTAATACGACGACGGGGCACATTAGGATGATAAGCGCACCAAAATTTTTAAAGTTCTTTTTTTTTATGTAAGATCATAATAAAATAATGATAATTATAAAGTACATGAATTTATTTTCATTATTTTATAAACTTTATATATGTAAGATCATAATAAAATAATGATAATTATAAAGCACATGAATTTATTTTCATTTATTTTCTAAACTTTATGTTACAAAAATTCGCATTCTTAAAGATTTGTTATTTTACAATTATTTGCAAATTTCAAATTTAAATATTTTAATAAAATCATTTCACATTAATAGAATTAAAATTTTACAAATTAAAATTTTATATACAATTACATTAATTAAAATTAAAATTAGAATTTAAATTAAAATTACGATTACAATTTTACATTAATTTCACATAAATGAATTACGATTAGAATAACAATTACAATTTCAATTTTACATACAATTACATTTACAATTTTACATATAATTACATTTAAAAATACAATTACAATTTTACAAATATTTTACGGACAATTAAATTAAAATTACGAGTTTCAAATACCAATTACAATTACAATTTTACATAGAATTACATTTACAATTACGATTACAATTTTACAAATATTTTACATACAATTCAATTAGAATTCACAATTAGAAATGCAATTACAATTTGTGAAATTTACATACAATTAGAATTAGAATTACAATTTTAAAATTTTCATACATACGATTACAATCATTTTCGGAATAAATTAAATATTACAATTACAATTAAAATTACAATTAGTACAAATACGAATACACTTTTACAATTTTACATAGAATTAAAATTTAAATTACAATTACATTCACGACATAATATTTAATAAATATCATAGTCATTTAATAATATTAAATTAATTAATAAACATCATCACGATCATGATAACCATCGTACAAACATCATATTCGACTAATAAACACATTCGATTAACATCAAATTAACATTATATATTAACATCATCACAACACAAACATCAAATATACATCTCAATATAATGTCAAATAACTCATGCACCTATCACATATACACATCTGTCTATGACTAAACATTAAATGAATGGATGCATCTGCGGTGGTAGTACAGCATGATCAATATGAGGTGCGATGGTAGTGGAACTGCTCGGTCAATAATCTTTATGACCTCGGTGGTCGATGGTCCATCCTGCTCACCGATGATCGTGACTAATACTCATGATGGATGCTACGAGTGCTTGTTGGACGTGGCCCGATGGTCGCCTCATCTCCATGATGACTAGTGTCGGATGCGCCGGTGGAGCCTCGCGCCGGTCATCGGGGCGTGTTTCGAGGTGAGCAAATCAAAATTCTTGATTGTTGCTAGTGTTGTCATCCGTGTCGCGGCTCAACTACGCCTATATTGAAGACAATCCCTCCTCGATCAAGTAATAGTTGTCATAGCTCCTATGACATGCCGCATCCGGAGTCGTACATGTCACGCGACATGTCTCTCGACATCCGTAACATTATATCATCACCCTATATCTCTGCGGCAATGAGCGGGCACGATGCCGCATCTGAAATCAATCCACATAGTTGGTTGCCCAACTCCATCGGGTACTTGGTCTCAAGTTGACCACGCCCCAGCAAAAGTGTAGCGATGCACCATGAGGCACGGGATCAACACGTCTCTGCCTTTCACGCCACCGGCCTCATCCTCCGGTCACATCGTGTCTCACGATCGTAATCATCGGGTCGACACCTAGATCATGTGGTGGATACGGCATCTCATCGCCATAAAAAGAACGATGTATGTAAAATATATACGAGTACGGAACAACAATTAGACAATTTCATTACACAATTTAATAAAAACAAGTTAAAGAACATGTTAGAATAAATATAAATAAAATCGTATTATTACCTCTATCATACGGCGGCTCCTTGAGAGTGAAAGGGATGTTGAGACACCCTCGCCCAGTCTAGTCCAACATAAGGACATGGGACCATAATGAAGGGATGCGGCTGCAAGCCTTCGGCTAGTAAGTCGGCAAATCATGTGATATCCTCGGCCCCGGAAACATAGTGTCTCCCTCTTGGGCATCATACGCCCCCACATGCGCATTAGTGCCTCAAACATCGACCTACGAGGCTATCGAACAAAGCTTAGGTCTCATCTTTGGAAACCTCTCAAAAAAATAAACAAAACATCTCTAAAGAAAAAGGAAGTTGACCCTCCCTTGTGCATGAGCACGACGTCTATCTAAGGCGGTACAAAACTATCACAAAAAAATGGCGGACACGACAAGTGTAGGTTTGTTGTACTAAAAGAATCAACGTAATATAAAAGAGAGCAACTAATGCGTTGCCCTTCTTGGTGTTGTGCGAAATTATCGAAGCGATAATAGAGAGGTACGGCACGTCTGTCTACCAAAAGCACCTATACGTAGCCGACCTCCCGGAGTACTGGCTTCAGAGGAAACAATACATGTGCTCCAATGTATCTGCAGGAATTAAACTAACTAACTCCCGTTGCTACCATGACAGTGAGTACATGCGAAGATACAAGGGGAAAATCCACCCTACTACTCGATAGTCACGTAATAAAATAAATTTCCTCCTCGGTGGGTGTGTACCAATAGGTCGGGACCAACCTAAAAAGCTTTGTCGGTGGGCATTCCACTGCCAATAAGATGTCTCAAAAGCACACTATGGGCCTTTAGGCGGGAAATAGCCTCCTCATAAAACTTGAGAGCCTACCTATAAGGATCTCACAGGTGTCTGTAGGTAATAGGGTGAGGGCATCCATCTCTCTCCTCTCTCTCGCCTCCCATTGGAAAATAATGTCATATTGTTTGCTTGTTGTTGTTGTTGTTGCTCCTGTTCTCTGAATCATTTGCCATATTAAATAATTTTTTTATATTAAAATAGAAATGTATTTATAAATATACATATATAATTTTTTTTTGAAAAAAAACAAACATACAAGTCGGTGCTCCATAAACGGTCACGCACCGGTGCCGGTGCATCTAATAATTTGGCGCAACGTCCCCCGGGGCCCCCTAATGAAACGAACGCACGGTTGGTATAGATGTCTATTTTTCAAGCACGCGTGGACTATATATAATTAAGAATAGTGGTGCGCTAACTGAAATATGCGCCTCGATGCGTATAGTCATGTCAGCGCATATCGCTTCATGACAATGACATAGTTGACGATGCGGTATTTTACCCCGACCACCTTTGTTGACCCTCTCGGAATGAAAAATGTGGTGCGGCAACATAATAGGGGCAAAAAATGAAGTCAACGCACCACAACGTGATTCTTGGGGTCAATGATGCACACGGATAAATGAGCGCCTTGCTGTTTTCTTTTATTTTTAGCTCAAAATTATTCGGGGCACCTTAGGCACGGCCCGAGGAAACAGTGCGGTTACGAATTAACACCGTGAGTAGTCTTTGCTTGTAAATTTACGAGGTAACACGGAAGTATCAGTGCGAGCCTAATGACTCGAGAGTGCCTTGTGAAATTTCTTTTTTTCTTTTTAATGGTTATTTTAAAGTTTATTTCAATTTATAATACACTATAAGGCTTAATTATAGAAAAACTAGAAAAATGCACGTACATTTCGCCTCAGGAGGCATATTGGCTATAAAATTTGGAAAATAAAATTTGCCGCTTTTCAAAATGCGAAGTTTGGAGATTGGTGGCCAATGCGAGCGATAGAGTGTGTCTGATAAGGTGCAATGAGAGCAACGATGTCGGGGAGCAGCTCGGAAATAAGGAAATAGCAGGGCTTGAGAGCTCTAGAGCAACGAGGAAAGTGAATAATGAAGTTTTTTGCGTAATTTTTTTTTAATTAACCCTGTTTCGGTGCGCGAGGTTTTATAAGCACACCGGTGCGGTTAAATAAAACCGCACGGGTGGTATCAATTTTGGTGCGTTGTTTATAACGCGTCGGGGCGTTTCCTAACTTGAGTACCAAGATGTTTCGGTTTTGTACGAAAATTTGATGATGCACTAGGGGCGGCGTAATGGTAAAGCACGGTGCGTAATAAAGGAAACCATAAACACAGTTTTTACCCTTATTTTTTTATATATATAACGATATTCCGGTGCGTACAATTTACGCTGTTATTGGTGTTCTTAGAAGAACGCAGAAGCATTTCTATTTTGGCACGGTGTTTTATGATGCACGCGCGGGAAGAGTATTGATGCCCTGGTGCGTTATAGTAATTGGACACACCCAGAACGGTGTGTGTACTTCGTGCCGTTGTACGGTGTGCCGTGTTTCGTGCGCACTAGTGCATTCTATGGTATCGTGCGCCTTAGGTAATTGATAGCTCGGGGTAGCAGAGCGAAAAATCCGGGTTTTTGTCATAAATATTTTTTAATTTAACCCTTTAGGTGCGTGTTGTTATAGGTGCACCAATGTTTATACAAACGCATAATCGGTTTGTTTTTTGGCACGTTTTTTATGATGCACGGTGCGGTTTACGTCTCTCTTGCATCGAGTGGTTTCGGTGTTGGCGTTGTGTTTATAATGCACCAACATGGACGAGTTGTGAGGTACACGGTGCTCCATTATATTATGACGCACTGGCGGTGTGTATGAAATGCATGATCGGTGTGCCAATGATTTTGTCTACACTAGTGCTTTCTTTTTGAGAGCACGGGGCGAGTTTAATGATAAGAGCATCGATAGGAAAACATACGCAAAACCCTGCGCTCGCCAACCTCCTCTAGTAACCTCCACTAGAAATAGATGTATGGGGTATTTTTCTTTGTGGTTCTCAAAAACATCCACTAGAGGGTCTTTTCCTTGTAGTGATACTCCCATGAATCCAATGAGACAATGATATCTTTACAATATACCTTCGGGACAACTTTTAGATTTATCTACAAGTTCTAAGGCTGTAGTAGTAGGTGTTAATGTTGTTCGGGTTCAAATGTTTCAATCTCTATAGTCATTACATTGATAGGTTTGCTCCCAAGTCTATTAGAGCATGTAGTGCGAAAATTTGTTAATCGAAATGGTAACCATAAGAATTCTATGAGAAACACATTTTTCAATGGTTGTGTTTGTGGACATGAGAGTAGCTAAACTTCCAATTACCTGGATTGTAGGTGGATCCTTCTTTCTTGATTTCTTAATGCATAGTTCCTTTATTATTTTTGCATATATCGGAATGTCTTTAATTGCACACTTGCAACAAAGGAATTTTGACATATGTGTTTTCCAATTCATCGAATATTAAATTCAAGCAAAGATATTGGGATACATTTGTATCACTCTCTTGGATATGGTGGAGTACGAGTCATAATAGATTTACCTTTTTGAATTTGTTGTTAAAAGTTTGAGATTATTTACTTTGTTCTCCTTGTTCGGTTTTCTTGATTATTGGAGGAGAATATTTACGTAACACTTTCCCGGACCTTAGGTGGACATCTTGTATGGGAATAATTGAATAAGTAGGATAATATGTTGCCACTTCCACATGATATGCTTGGCCTATCCACCTTGTTACTTGGATTAGCTGCGGTTATTTGGAAATTCTGTTGGTTTAGGAGGTGGTTGGTTAGTAGCGGTTGAAGTTCTTTCTGGCGGTTGAGTTAGCATCGATTCATTCTGAGGTGGAAATGGCATTGGTTGATGTTGCTTTCTGATTTTTGGTTTTGAGGAAATGGTTATGGAGGGTATGGTTGTTGATATTGATACAATTGAGGATACATATGTTGAGGTGGATGGTTTCCATAACCATATCCCTTCCAACCTTGTCTCTGATTGGTTTTGATATTGTTGTAGGCCAGAAGCACATGCTTGGCATTTGTGTATTCCATGCATTTTGATGATATTGAAAATTACGGGGGTTTTGTTGAGAAATGTGAGGCATCCTTGGTTTCCAAGGTCCCCTTGGTGCCATATAGTAGAGAATCTACTCCTTGCAATTCATTCAATTTGCGACATTTTTTACATTTGCATGTGACTTTTACATGAATACTCCACACACTTGTATACCTTGCAAAGGACATTCCACAGTTGGATGTTTTCCTTTGGACAAAAAATTGCTAAGATTTCATCTTGTTCTTCTTTCTTTTTCTTAGCTTTCAAATCATCTACTTGTGTTCCCAAAGTACTCGAGATCTATTTGAAATTTTCAAGTAAACTTCCTTTTTTTCTCTTGTTACGCATAGCTGCAAATTTGGAAGATTTTGATGAAATATCTCTCTTTACACTCTTTGCTCTTCCCCTAGAGTATTTTTGACAAAGTTTAGCAATTTCTTCAAATGGTAAATTGGAGATATCTCCTTTTCCCATCACATTAAAGATATCTAAGTATTCATATCGATAACCTTAAGAAATATGGTACGGATGGTATCGGGACTTAGAGAGTGATGTTTGGTTACTGCAAATTTTAAAGAAACCTTTCCAAATATTCTTCCAAACTTTCATCTTCTTGTTGTGTCATTCTAAAAATGTCTTCTTTTGAGTCTCTAGACCTTCATTAAGCTTGATAATTTTTAACAAAAAATTTCTTCATTTCATCCCAAGAATTTATTGTATGTTCTCCTAATCACATAAACCATTTCAAGGCTACTTCTTTCAAAGTAGCGGGAAAATGTCGAAGCTTGTGTGTATCATCTAGTATGTCCATAAGTTCTACACAAGATATCAAACTCAAACATGAATGCATTAGGATCTTCTGTTGACATTCCATAGAAGTTAAGGCAACTCTGAAGGTGGAACATTTTCATTTTTATTCTTTCTCCTCATATTTCTCTTTCATCTAAAATTGGAAAGCCAAAAGTAGTTTTCACGATCATTGTTAATTTCTTTCTCATTTGCTTGTGTTCTTTCTATTTTATGTTATAAAATTATATATTACATAGAAATGCAACACATAAAATATGCGCGGAAAAACACAAGCACACAAAACACATAAAAGCGAGAGAGACACGGATATGCGTGTTTCACCTAGTTTGGGATACGTCCACCCCAAATAGCTAATCCTTCCTTTCTATTATCCGACAAAAATGAAGAGACACAACCTACGAAGTACATCCCATTTCGCCAATATCCTTTGTTTTCTCTCACCGGTCTCCTGTCTTTGTTTCTCTCTTTGAGAATACACATACAATACACGACCACGATACAATACCCTCATACAAGCGAGGGGTTGCCTTCTAGGGTAAAAAAACTATAAACTAAACATAACTTCTACCATCGGATCATTCGCCTAATGAACGGCCCGGATTGACTAGAAATTACTATACTTTTACAAGGCAATTTTACATATGTTTTTTAGCTTAAAATTAGTGTTTGCCCTCGAAACCCCCGTGAGGGGGGGGCTCCATAAAGTGCTCCTTTGGAAACCCCGGGGAAACATTTAATTACTAGTAGAATTTCCTCCCCATTAAGGTACGGGGGTCCAGTAACGTGATACAAAATAAACAAGATAATCATTCTCCACACCCAACGATATCCACTTGGACACGGATTGTAGCAACTCCAGCTTCATTTTGGCTGGAAAATGGCTCCCTATTTGGACACAGTTTGTTTCTCATATTCATCGTCATCCTTGAAGACCAATTGGCCAGTCATATTCTTAGTTTCTCCCTGGTTACAAATTTTGTTAGCATATACGCATGATTCTAGATAGTGTGTATCTTTTCCAACTTCTTGTCCATCTTCCAACATTATTTGTATATGGTACTTGAGTTGTATGTGTTTAGTCCTAGAATGAAATGTTGAGTTCTTCTGAATTAATGACACTTTGAGCACATCTAACTGCATAATGTGCCCTTATCATGCTTCTTACCCAATTCATACATAAACCTTTGTAACCAAATCATTTCTTTGCTAGCCTCACATGCTTGTGACATACTCTCGCCACCCATTGTTGAAAGTGCAACAACACTTTGGATTTTGAAACCCAGTGAAAATTTTTCCACCTATAGTAAATACATATCTTGTAGTGCTCCTCCTGTCATCTCTTTCACTGCCATATCTACGTCAACATATCCCTGTAGAGAAATGTTTGAACACGGATCATAATGCTTGATTTATGGTTCCTCTCAAATATGCGAGAATCCATTTCTTTGCCATCGATGTTCTTTTCTGGATTTTTCATGTACCTAACACAACTCCCACTTGCATGTGCAATATCAAGCCTTGTGCAAACCATTGCATACATTAAGCTTCCAATGGCGATGCATATGGAACTTTAGACATGATCCATTTCTTTTTGGGTCTTGTGGCACATATCCTTACTAAGTTTGAAATGGCTAGAAAAAAGGTGTACTAGCGGTTTTGCATTCTACATATTAAATCTTTTCAACACCTTTTTTATATACTCATTACGAGACGGGGGTTAATTTGTGATTTTTCCTATCTCTAGTTATTCTCATACCAACGATTTGTTTTGCGGCTCCCAAATCCTTCATTGCGAATGAATTTTCCAATTTTCTTTTGAACACATTTATTTCTGCCATGTTAGACCACCGCAAAGCATGTCATCTACATACAATAGCAATATAATATAGCTTCCATCACTTTGCTTTTCGAAGAAAAACACAATGATCGACGACATCTAGTATAACCTTGTTCAAACATATACTTGTCAAATTTTAGATACCAACGCCTTGGAGCTGTTTTAAGCCATCTGATCTCTTCTTTAACCTACACACTATTTTTTCTTTCCTTTGACCTCATATCTTTCTGGTTGCTCCATATAGATCTCTTCCTCCAAATCTCCATGGAGAAATGTTGTCTTTACATATAATTGTTCAATATGTAAATCTTCGCGATCCTGAAGACTTAAAATAGTTATGATTGAAGTCATATTAACAACGGGAGAAAATATTTCATCAAAATCAATACCTTTCTTTTGTGCAAACCTTGTCACCACAATTCTAGCTTTATTACCTTTGTTTCCTCCATCTTCTTCCTTTAGCTTATAAACCATTTATTTTGCAATGTATTTTTTACCCTGCCCGAGCAACGACTAAGTCCCAAGTACGGTTATGCATTAAGAGTCCATCTCTTCTTCCATGGCTAGCTCCACTTCTTCTTGCTTTCAACTTTTGCATTGCTTCTTCATAACATTCGAGTTCACCGGACTCGATCAACAATAAATAATATAATGAAGGAGATTATCGTTCATGGGGTCTACTTATCTTTTGGTAGATCTTCTAACACCACTTTTAGGTGTTTGAGGTGCTTATTGATGTTGTGGTGGTTGTTGATTATTATTATTTTCGGTACCTTTAATTTTTCGGTGATCTCATCGAGAACTTTGTATTCTCTGTTTTCTTTTTCACATTTATTTTCCTGCAAGTAGGATTCTTATCTGAGAATTTTCATTGAATATTACATCTGTTGCTCCTAATGATTTTGTGATTTTCATAATATTAAAAGCGATAACCAAAATCATTAACACCATATCCCGATAAAGGTAAATTTCTTTGATTTTTTTCCTCAAGCTTTGTTACATTTTCTTTATTAATATGGACAAAGGCTTCCACCGGCCAAAAGGCTTTAAAAAGAGTATTTTACCTTTCTACTGTCCATTCTTCTCACGGAATACCACCATCTAAGGAACTTGAAGGCCCTACGGTTTATTAGATAAACAACGGTATCTACGACATCTGCCAGAAAATTGTAAAGGCAATCTGCATGCAATATCATGCACCTTGCATGCTCCATGATTGATACGTTCATCCTTTCGACACACCATTTCTGTATGGTGTTCTTGGAGCACTATATTATCTCTACGAATTCATGCTGCGAACGGTACCTATCAAACTCTTTACGCAATATTCACCTCCATTATACGATATGAGACACTTCAACTTCTTTCCTTTGTCTCAATCTCAACCAAAGATTTCCATTTCTTGAAAGTATCAAATGCATCAATCTATTCGAATACAATAAATCCAAGTTTTCTAGTTGCATCATAAATAAAAGTAACATAATAACGAGAGCGAGTCGAGAGATGATGTTTGAATAGGTCCCCATACATATGTATGCACAAGCTCTAATTTTTTCGCTCTTATTTTCTTTCCTAACTGCGAGAAATCGGATTCTCTTAATTTTCCATAAACACAATTCTCACGAAATCCAAATCAACATTCTTCAAACCCCGGCAACAAATTTCTTGAGTGAAGAATCTTCATCCCTTTCTCACTGTGTGTCCCGAAGCCTATGATGCCATAATCTTGCATCTATACTCCTTTGGAAGTTAAAGCATTAACATAGTTAGAAATACCATTGCATAAATACCATGTACCAACCTTTTCTCCTTTTGCTATTACCCGGAGCTCCTTGGTGACCTTCCAAGTTTTATTTGTGAAAGTTGTCACACAACCTTCACCCTTACTTCTGCCTTGTTCAAATTAGATTTTTCTTCGGATACGGAACATGCCTTACCTCCTTTAATAGCCATTGGTTTCCATTCTATTGTTTTACAAGAACTTTACACCCATTCCAACAATTTTATAGGGTTTATCACCCAAACGGACTTGTCCAAAATCTCCTTGAACATAGTCATGAACATATTTCTTATCGGGTGTGGCATGGAATGAAGACTGAATCTAGGGAATCGGTAACATTTTTTGAAAGAAAAAATCAAAGCATCTTGTAACACATCACTTGTCACATTTGCTTTATGATTGTTTTCTTGTTGTGCATCTCCTTATTTTCCCTTACGAGATCTACGGTATTTCTTTAGGTGTCCTTTCTTTTACGCATTTCCAACACACTATCCCCGATATGGACTTGGATCTGCCTTTGCCCGATTTTTTTGCGATATCTTGAAGCTCTTTCCTTTTCCATTCTTCTTCCCCTAGACTGCACTCAAATCATTACCGATCTCCTTTGTAGATTTTCCATCACATTTACTCACTAAGGATAGCACCGAAAACATCATCAAACTTTAAAGTACTAGATCCGAACGAGTTACTAATGGCCATAACTAAACCATTCCATCTTTACGGCAATGAGAACGAAATAAAAGAGCTCTAACTTCATCATCAAATTTTACCCTTACGGAGACTTAAGCGGCTAGTAACTATATTAAAATCATTTAAATGGTCTACAACGGATCCACCTTCAGGCATATTCATATTAAATAATCGTTTCATAAAAATACCTTGTTTAAGGCGGGGTTTTCATATGGTTTTCCCAATGCCTTAATCAAACACTCTTGTTGTTGTTTCCTTTGAAATATTGAAGGCTACGATGATACAAAACTGCTTCGTACTATTACGAGTTGCTTTACGTAGAGATTCTCTCATTCTTCGTCTTGTCATAGCGTCGGCTTCTTTGTTTTTCGGCTCAGTGGTAGGTACATATATTTCTTATAAAAATAATCTTCCATCTACATCTTCCACAATGGGAAGTTTTCGTTGTTAAATTTCTCGACCCTAAATTTGCCATCTTGGCCATTACTCCCACTCGAACAAAGAACCCTTATTTCTCGTGAGTTTGTACGACGAATAGTGATTTGGATTTGATACCGAGTTGTTGAAAATTATATATTACGAACGATGCAACACATAAAATATGCGGAAAAACACAAGCACACGAAACACATAAAACTAGAGAGACACGGATATATGTGGTTCACCTATTTTGAGCTACTTCCACCCCAAATAGCCGGTCTTTCCTTTATTATCCCGAGAAAAATGAAGAGACACAACCTACGGAAGATCGCGTTTGTAATATCCCTCTTGTTCTCTCTCACGGTCTCTCTATCTCTTTCTCGCTTCGAGAATACACATACGATACAAGCCTTGATACAATACCCTTATACAAGCAATGGGTTTCCTTAGGGGAAAAAAACCCTAAACTAAACATTACTTCTAGCATCGGATCATCCACCTAATGAACGGCCCGGATTGACTAGAAATTCTTTATGCTTTTACAAGGAAATTTTACATCTGTTGCACAGCTTCGGGGGTGCGCACCCGGCCCCTCCCGACGGGGGCTCCATAAAGTCGCGACCCACCCCCCCACAGAACCCCCCAAGCAACGTTTAATTACGGGCGGCATTTCGCGGTGTAAGATACATGGGTCCAACGCTATGATACAAAATAAACAAGATAATCGAGCTCCACACCCCGACATTTTGATTTTATCTTCTTGCTTCTTCCTTTATCCTTCTTAGTTCTTGCTCTTGTCTTCCCTCTTTGCCTTTCTTTCTTCCTCAATTTTTCTTTCTTCTTCATTCCCTTTGTTGTCTTTAATATTCAAGTCTTTGTTCAGAGTCATATTTATTATAGTTGATCCTTCTCCTTCTTCAGCCATTTCTTGTTCAAAGATATGTGGTGTTTTGATATGGTTGATTTTTATTTCTTCCTACTTTAATTTGTTCAAGGACATGTTTCTCTAGTTGTTCAACAATTGGTTTTCTTGTATCTTTTTGTTTCCTAAGGAAGGAGGTTCTTTAGGTGATTGCTTTATTTTTACCTCCAAGGCTAACAAGATTTGTCTTTCAACTAAAGTTTATCTTTTTCCTAATCTATGTTTTCCTCACAACTCTTCTATATTAGGTTTTTCTAGCAAGCGGGTATTGTTAGTCCTGTGGATGAATGAGGTTGTTGGGGGTTTTTAGCCCACAAATATACCCTTCGATCTCTATCTCTAGAGCATAAAGCATTACTTAAAAAAGAAAAACTATGTTTTTGTTTTTGATGATTTTATAATTTTTTTAATCTTTTATCTTCTTATTCAATAGTTTTGAAATATGCTTCCTAGACAACGACGCCAAAATGTTAGGTCAATTCTTGTGTAAGCTTATTTATTATAAATCCGGGATATTGAAACTTAGAAGCATCCCCAAAGTATATGGAGTTTTAGTTATGATCAATTTAGAAGATGGTTTATCGATGATTAAGGAAATGCATATTACAAATATAAATCTAACTTAAACAATTTTCTAAATTCAAGTGTGCGATCGGACGCGAGAAGAATCTCTTAAGAGATTTGTTTGTCCTTATCTAACAAGATTACTTTCTGAATTAGAAATCAAAACTACTAATTGAGCAATATATTAAGATACATGAAGCAATAATTGAATAGGCTCTTCACTAAAAAGGGTCACAGTTTGTCCCTTCATCATAGATACATTTACGATAATGCTATTGTTAGAAACGAGGGAATTAAGAAATCATGTAAAAGCATGAAAATATGAATTCTAACTTAATATCTTAATGAGATAGAAATAATGTTTAACTTAAACATATGCAAAATAAGACTAATCATTAGATTCATAAACACTCATAAATAATCAACATAAACAAGTTGAGCATAAGCAAATTAAATCGGAAAATTGCAAACACAAATAAAGTAGGAAGTGCACTTAGCTCGGTGTGGGGGGCCTTCCACCCTTACCTTACTGTTCGAAGGTGTTTTCAGCTCTTAAAACTTTAGTCGGTAATCAACATATAACAGCGACAAATGGAATAGAACGGATCTTGATGATGTCTCCAAGGTTTTAGAAATAATAATGTCGAGTCATACAATTCTACATATTAATGCCTTCAAAGTTTGAGTCTTAAATAGATAAAGTATATAAAAAATTCATCTAAAATAGATCCTATAGTCATGAATATCCTTATCTTATCCAATCGGGTCGAATTCATCCATCATATCCATCGAAATCTAGAAAATCCCACAAAATAAGAATTTTGACTTAGTTTTACAGGGATCCTCCATAAAGACAAGTCTTGTTTGATAGCCTTTGACCGGAGCCTATTAAAACTCGGTTTGGTAGCCTGTAGTGTACACTTAATCCTAGTTCCCAAGCCTTCTATAAATATATCCATATTGAGTCCAAGTGTCCTGTAAATATTAGAACCATGAGGCTATTACGGGGAATTTCGATGTTAATACAAAAATGCACTTAAAATCCATTTTTTACAAAAACTTCTAATAATTAAAAAAAATAATTTAAATACCTGTATATGCATTTATTTTTCAAAATAAGGTGGATGTAATGGTGTATATATGGATATTATGTAAAAATAAGATGTAATTCATAATCGAAAAGAGATAAAAAAGCGATTACTGACACACATTATTATAGAAGACTAGGGTTATTCACTTTTGAATATGTGGAGCAACTACTCATATAACCACCGGCTCGGAACCATGAACCGGGGCTTGGCGTGCGGTTCGGGGCGGAATTCAAAACATTGGTTTATATATTAAACGTTTGTGTTATATGGTTATTTAATAAACCATATATATATTTATTACAAATAGTTTGTTTTTAACGTTTTTAACATCGCGAACTATATGTGAACGCGGTTTCATATAATAGTAATGTTGTTACTTATACTAGTCGGTTAACTTGGCAACTGCGCCTATTTTAAAGCCACCCACCAGTACGGCGCCCTATGCGGTTGCTCCACATTTAGTGGAGTTTGTTAGAGTGAAGCGCGAGTTTAGTTTTTGAGTCATAACCTGCTAGGAGAGGCCTTTGAAGACGATTTTTTTTATTTTGAGTGTAGATAGCATTTTGGAGCTGTTGGAAGTGCAGGAAACCATCGGGCATTTTATCTGCGAATTTTACGGCGCTTTTGGCCGGTGACTCCACCAGAGCTGAGGGAAAGATTCTTTGCATTGCGTTACCTTCCTCCAATGGAGGTGAATTTGTAGTACGGCCTGCGATTTGGATGTTACCGGGTACGTTTTTAGCGAGTCTATTTTCTCATTAGAGGAGTTTATACATATGTAATCTCATTTTGCACCATTTAATCAAAGAGGAGTGAGCCTAATTAGAGGCTTTTGGACCGGCGGAGAGTAGCCCAAGAGAGGGGTGAACCACTTAAACAAATATTTGCTTTATTCATGTGTATTATGGTACATTTTATTTCAGGATTTTGATAGTTTAAACGGTAAATTTCATGAGCATGCTTTTCTAAAACAAGTTTATACGGAAGCAAAACTTGTTGTTTTATCTTCAAACCTCTTCACACAAATTGCGGAACATATGCTCTTGCTTATTCACACTTAAAACGGTCCCGATGAACACTTTGAATTTGAACAAAAGACTTTCATTGATTTTGATATTTGTGTTTATATATTATTTCCTTAGACGGAGTACGTAAGGGCCGAGTAGCCTCTGCGGAACTCATCCTCTCTTTAGAGGTGACATGTCCGATGAATGCCCCTACGGTCCATCTGTGTGGGAAATAGTTTATTCTCACATTATCGAGTCACTTGGAGTTTATTCTCTGTATGGGAAATTTAAAATTATAGAGTATTTGCACTCATTTTCTTACATGAAAATGGATACCTTGCGCCATTAAACAAGTACATTTCATTTCGGATCGGATGGTATCGGAAACTTGCCTTTCATTTTTGACCATTTTACGACACTTGGTCACGAGGCTCCACAGTCACACCTCCCAAATGAGAAGGCTTTTGGTCCCCAGCTTGCGGAATCTGCTGCCTTTGAGCGTACGACAATTGAGGAACGAAATATCCTCTTCCGGTCAGCCAAAAGAGCATACTAATGCCAAAGATCCTACTTGCTTGCTAAGCTACAATGATGTGGTGACTTTTGCGGCCAAACGCCAAGTACTTGTCGAATCTGAGCCAAGTTCTTTCACCGGACAAATGCGAAATTGCGGGAACTAGCGGTAAACTTTTAGCGATATATGCTGAAATATTCCCACGAATATGTGGACTTGCCAAGTTTGTCACGATGCCCATCCAAGGCACCTCCATTTCGGAAGAAGAAGCTGCCTCCCAAATGAGGAAGCATTTTACAAAGATGAAACACTTCATCATTTCTCCACATTTGATCTTGGAGATCAAATTAACTTTTTCCAAGTCAATAACATTACATGCATGGATAAAAAAGTAATCAACCCTTCAAGTTAATCACACATACATGTTTAAAAATACAAGGAAATCATCATGATCCCTGTGCTCATACATCTCATTCTCATACATGCAGTTTATCCTTCAACTTTTCTCTTAAGTAAAGATCCTCGATCACATGTACATGTACTTTCAAGCCAAAATAAACATAACTTTCACTATGATAGAATGAGTCTCATACTCTGAAGCTTTTCCATCGTGCAACTTGCATTCCTTAACAAAGAAAATGCATTCAATCAAAAGACATGCAACTTTAATTGGATAAGAATTCTAACCATTTCTTACCCAATCCATTTCGAAGGTGATTCCTTTATTTGCACATCAATATCGACATGTGTATCCATCCTTTGACACATACTCCCAGTGATGAAACTTCTTCCCATTCTTTCCATACTAATGCGCCATACGCAAGAACCTCGCCATTCAACTCGGAAAATTGAAAATATCGAAACGGGCTTTTGAATCACGAAAATGGAAGAACATAGTCCCAAAACGACTCCAACACGAAATGGCCCTCTTGGCCTGAAAGCTTCACGAAGCTAAACGATTGGAGAAGAATTCCTCAAAAGGAAAAACGAGCTGTAGAAATGGATTCATAATGCTGAAAAACTTCAGGAATGACCTTCATTCCACATTCACTGGCTGCACAATTCCCAATGCAGCTCCCAAACTGATTTGGCCCTAGTGGCTCCTGGAACTTCCACGAAGAAAAATCACCTGAAAACGACCTCAGATGGCTGTGAAACCTGTGCCAATGGCTTCAGAAGGTCGAAGAGACCCAAAATCCAAAAAAAAATTCGTTCAAAATGGACTTTCCTAGCCAAAGTTATGGCCATTTACTCCAACTGCCAGTTACACTAAACAAACTCCAGCTAAAACTGGAGACACCGCCAGATAGGTCCGACAATTTAGGGGTGGCGCTATAATTGGGGGTTCTGCCAAACGTCGGTGCTAAGGAGTAGGGCCACGGGGGTCTTAGGACCGCACCCGTCGGGCATTATTGACTGAACGTAGAGTTGTATGCGGCGGTTGTTAAGGTTTTAATAAACCATATATTAATACACCCGAAACTCATGTGACCCGTCCATAACCATTGCGCGCCGACTGGAATTTGTTGTGGTTACGTGCTGTGGTTCCATGCGGAGGGGGCTGGCCCCATTTTGGGCCCGCCCAAAACAAAATGCACATTTAAATAACCATTTTCCGCCATGTCTTAACAACAATAAACATGGCCCAAGTGGTTGGGCCGCTCGGCTGTCATTCCGCCGACACATGTTCAAATCTTACCGCTGCCACATAAAAACTTTTAAACGAATTTTTCCAATCCGCCTTGGGGGCCTACGTGGCGGCCTCCGGGCTAGCCACGTGGTGCCCGATGATAGGCTGCCAGCGAAATATTCTCCAGAATATTCTGTGGAATATTCCATGGAATATTTTGTGGAATATTCTTTTTATAATAAAATTTTTCATGAAGTCAAATTTGGCATTTTTAATTGAAATTGGCGAATCTTTAAAACTGAATATCTTCCTCATACGGAGTCGGATTTGAGTGCCGTTCGTGGTGTTGGAATCAGGAAGACGAGCTCTATCTGGTCGTTCAGGTTCAAACCAGTTCTGAGCACCTTCATTTTTGACCATTTACTGCTATTAATTTGGTCCCTGAGTTCTTATCACATCTCTCCTAAATGAGGATGCTTTGTCCCCAGTGCTTACCGACCTCTCGCATCTGAATCAGAGCAAAGACTTGAGGAACAGAAATATCTTCTTCCAGTCAGCCAAAAGAGCATACTAATGCCCAAAAATGTCTTGCCTTGTTAAATGTCGTCATGGCGACTTTTTGCTGCATACGCCAAGTACTTGTCGAATCCCGACCAAGTTCTTTCGCCAGACAAATCTGAAATTGCAGGAACCAGCAATGAAACTTGCTGATATATGAGCTGAAATATTCCCCTGAACATGTGGGCTTGCCAACTATCACGATGCCCATCCATGGCACCTCCACTCCAGAAGAAGAGCTGCCTCCCAAATGAGAAGACTTTTACAAAGATGAAACACTTCATCATTTCTTCTCTTTACAATCTTGGAGATCAAATTAACTTTTTCCAAGTCAATATTACATTACATGCATGGTTAAAAATAAAGTAATCAACCCTTCAAGTTAATCACACATACAGGTTTAAAATACAAGGAAATCATCATGATCCCTGTGCTCATGCATCTCATTCTCATGCATGCAGTTTATCCTTCAACTTTCTCTTAAGTACAATCATAAGTACAAGATCCTCAATCACATGTACATGTACTTTCAAACCTGAAATGAATATAACTTTCGCTACGATAGAGTGAGTCTCATACTCAGCTTTTCCATCCTGCAACTTGCATTCCCTTAACAAAGAAAATGCATTCAATCGAAAGACATGCAACTTTAATTGGATAAGAATTCTAACCATTTCTTACCAATCCATTTCAAAGGTGATTCCTTTAACTGCACATCGATATCAACATGTGTATCATCCTGACACATATCAATGATGGAAACTTCTTTCCCATTCTTGCCATACTCTTTCTCCCACTTCTTCAACTTTTGTGGAAGCATCGTTGGATTCAAAGTCCAACACTTTTCAACAGTATGTCCTTGCTTATGGAAATAAGTGCAACACATGTTCATCTTCTTAACCGCATGATTTGCATTGTTCAATGGAACTTTGGCTTCTTGCCTTCTTTCCTTCAAAAGTTTCCTGTATGTTGCCATTCTTTTCCAACATCTAGAAACACTATGGTTAAACAAACCACAAAAAGAACATGCAATTCTTTTCCCATGCTTGTGTGGAAATTTTTCATGCTTTACATGATCAAAGGAAATATGATTGAAATCAGATTTATACCTTTCTCTTTCACCTTCATTACCTTCATGAGGAGGTGAATCGAAAGAAGAAGAAGCTCCCTTTGGAACACTATCAATCCCATTAATGGTTTTAGAGCTTTCACCACTCCCTTGTTCAAGTGCATGCTGATGCACACCTTCTTCCTTCATGGCTGCTTTGGAACTTTCTCCATAAGATTTTCCATAGCCAAGACCCAAATTCTTAGGCCTTACCTCAACCATTATTGGCTCAACTATACCCTGTGCATGTTTTCCGAATCCTTTTCCTTCATATCCCATTTTGGACATCAACTTGGACCCTATGCCTTTGGTATGTTTCTCAAAAGAACCAGCATAAACATTCTTATAAGAAATTGAAGACAAACTAGAATTGTTTACCTCTTTTTCAAGCTGATACTTGGCTAAGGCTTCTTTGGCAACAAGGAGTTGTGTCTCCAACTCATGCATCCTTTCCAGCTTCATGTTTGCAATACGAAGTTGGCCTTCCATTTCCTGCAATTGGTCAGAAAGAAACTGCTTCTCTTCTCTCATGGAATTCAACTGCTCTTGAAGGCTAGAGCTCTTTCTTTCATCCTCATACATTTCTCTCACCATATTCATCATGATGAAAAATTCTTGCTTCAAGCCTTCATCAAAAAATCTTGTGAAGGAGGACGATTTTGAGAACTCACTTATGAAAGTTGTCATTATAAAAATGAACAAAAGAGCTTCAAAAAACTCAAACAACAAGTAGTTTGCAGAATAATAAAGCAGTCAATCTTCAACACTGCTTAAGACACCTTTCAAGCTACACAATCAAGCTAGTGATGTCAGTCAAGCAAACCTAGTGCTCTGATACCATCTGATCTGAAAATGGAATGTACTTGTTTAAGGGTGCAAGGTATCCATTTCCCATAATTTCAAATGAGAGCTATACACTCCAAGTGACCTCTGAAAATGTGAAAACTTCTTATTTCTTATACAGAGATAGACTGTAGGGGCATTCACCGAACATGTCACCTCTAAAGAGAGGATGAGTTCCAGAGGCTACCGGGCCCTCTACAGGCTCTGCCTAAAGAAATAATGAAGTAAACACTTAGAAGTCTTTGACATACACATACTTGAAGTTTGATGTCTTGCGGAATAAGACAAATAACTTTCTGCAGCTGAGTAGGTGATTATGTGTGTATGCAAGTTATGTATATTTGCTGTTTAACACTTTATATCAGTTTTTTTTTAGCATATCATCTTCAGCAAATAAAGACATCAAAATGATAAAGCAGTTCACCCCCCCCTCTGGGCTACATTTGTTGGACCAAGCCTCTCAAAATAGGCTTGTCCTCTTGTATTAAAAATGCTACAAAGGCTAATACAAGAATATGAGTGTCTCGAAAGACAGATCTGACTGTAAATACAGAATCAGAAGATAGGAATTAGCTAAACATGCTATTTCCCAAACACTAAACAGTGAAATTGTACCTGATACAGTACTTTTCCCCAATTGGCCCTAGTGGCCCTTTAGACTTGCATGGAGAATTTCGAGGTGAAGATGACCTCAATTGGTTCTGAAACCTCTTCCATTAGACTCAGAAGGTCGAACATAGCAGAAATAGGCTTTTCAATCACCAAAAATGGATGAACATAGCCCCCAAAAAGCTCCAACACTGAAATGGCCCTGGTGGCCCTGAAAGCTTCCCTGAAGCTAAACAGTGAGAATAATGCCTCTAAAGGAAAAATGAGCTGTAGAAATGGATTCAGAATGCTGAAAAACTTCAGGAATGACCTTCGTTCCACATTCACTGGCTGCACAATTCCCAATGCAGCTCCCAAACTGATTTGGCCCTAGTGGCTCCTGGAACTTCCATGAAGCAAAATCACCTGCAAACGACCTCAGATGGCTGTGAAACCTGTGCCAATGGCTTCAGAAGGTCGAAGAGACCCAAAATAAAATAAAAAATTTGTCCAAAACGGACTTTCCTAGCCAAAGTTATGGCCATTTACTCCAACTGCCAGTTACACTAAACAAACTCCAGCTAAAACTGGAGACACCGCCAGATAGGTCCGACAATTTAGTGGCGGCGCTATAATTGGGGGTTCTGCCAAACGTGGGTGCTAAGGAGTAGGGCCACGGGGGTCCATAGGACCGCACCCGTCGGGCCTTATTGACTGAACGTAGAGTTGTATGCGGCGGTTGTTAAGGTTTTAATAAACCATATATTAATACACCCAAAACTCATGTGACCCGTCCATAACCATTGCGCGCCAACTGGAATTTGCTGTGGTTACGTGCTGTGGTTCGATGCGGAGGGGGCTGGCCCCCTTTTGGGCCCGCCCAAAACAAAATGCACATTTAAATAAGCATTTGCTGCCATGTCTTAACAACAATAAACATAGCCCAAGTGGTTGGGCCGCTCGGCTGTCATTCCGCCGACCCATGTTCAAATCTTACCGCTGCCACATAAAAACTTTTAAACGCATTTTTCCAATCCACCTTGGGGGCCCACGTGGCGGCCTCCGGGCTAGCCACGTGGCGCCCGATGATAGGCTGCCAGCAGAATATTCTCCAGAATATTCTGTGGAATATTCCATGGAATATTTCCAGAATATTCTGTGGAATATTCTTTTTTTAATAAAAATTTTCATGAAGTCAAATTTGGCATTTTTAATTGAAATTGGCGGATCTTTAAACTTGAATAACTTCTGCATACGACATCGGATTTGAGTGCCGTTCACGGCGTTGGGATCGTTTCGCCGAACACTTTCCAGTCAATCTGTTTTGGAGCCATTCTGAGCAACTTCATTTTTGACCATTTTACGACACTTGGTCCTGAGCTCCTGATCATTGATGGTCTCAAAAATATCTTTGTAGGCTCTTTATATAAATCAAGTACATTGGATTTTGGATCTTCAATACAAACTCTGTCAATACTCTGTTTACACTTGAAGCCTCCAAGCCAATTTTCTATCAAAGACCAGATCAAAGAACCCTCCCACTAGGTCATTAGGGTTTCACAGGTTGTAAAGTCATCATTGATTTTTTAAGCACTACGTTTCCTGTGCTAGAAGCTGGCTCAGATATAATAGAAGATCAGCATATGGTTATCTAAGAAAGATTATAAAATATCCAAAGAGGACTACTGTATCAAGTTCAAGTTCTGCAAGAGGTAAATGTGAATTTTCACACTTCTGCGGGAGTGTTAAAATGACTATTAGCAGAAAGTTAGTAAGGTAAGAGATTTGTTTCTCAAGGAAGACATCTTGCAGCAAGGGAGAGGGGAAGAAATTTGTTTTCAAGGAGAAATAGGGTTTTGAGCTTGATTGGGCCAACAAGTGCCAAACAGTGAAACAAATGGCAGAAATGACCATGGAGGATGTCCACCAAGAAACTAAACATGAAGAGAAGTTTTTCAGAAATAATGGATGAAATAGGGAAAAAAGGTGAGGTGAACTAGACAGAAATGAATGAACTTGAAAGGGCTATAGAGAACTTAGAAGACAACACTAATTATTTTTTTTAAGCATTCCAGACACCTACAGTTTTGGGAAAATGGCTAAAGAATTTGAAAGGCATGGTTTGAACTCCATGATCATAGCAGAGAAGGATTATGAAGATACCACTATTATTAGATACCAGAATTGAGAAAAATGAGTTTTCCATGCCTAGATGAGCAAAGTGTAGGTTAAAACTCAATGATGCTGGCAAAGAAGGGGTCTTTGAAAGTGTTGCCTTGTGTTTGAGTTCCTAAGGTTGTCAAAGGTAAATTTAGCATGCTTCAAAGATCAAAGGGAAGATCCACTTCATGGTTCTCATAAAAAATGCTAAGTGAAAGTATTAAAGGACACAAACAAGTCGAAGAAATTCAACTTTGTGACTCAAACAAAATCTACAGAACAAGGAGGTAAAGAGTATCAGTGAGAAAGGTTTAAATTATCATTTCAGGCACCTGCAAATCATAAGTGGCCAAAGAAGGTAAAAGGCATTATTTTGAATTCCATAGTGCATGTCAAAGGAGAGTTTTCAAGGTATTAATGTGTCAAAATCCTCCCAGAGATGTTCAATGAGCTTGTTATACTTCAAGGAGGAACAAGAAGTTCAAAATTCATCATCTCAATCACCTACAAAGCTACAGTTGTCAAAGGGATGAAAAACATGATGTTGAGTTCCAAGGTGGAAACCAAGGATGATTTTAAGGTTTTCGCTATGTCGGAATGAATATGTCAAGTTTTCAAGATCAAAAGGGGATAGAACTTTCCTAACTGCTAGCCAAAGTGAAAAGGCTAAAAGTTTCATGGTGTAAATCATACAAGATTTTGGAGATGTCATTGTGCACTCAGTACAAAATTGTCAAAGGAACTCTTCATGCCTCAAGAAACCAAAATAGAGTCTAAGTTTATCACTTGAGAAAAATTGCTTACAAACAGTGTAAAAGGTCAGTTAGAAGAGGTGTAAGTTGAGTTGAAATGCATAATGGAAACAACAGAGGATCGACTTCATCTTTCTAAGTCACTTGCAAGAAATAAGTCAAAGAAATATCAGTGAAAAGGAAAAGGGAGTAAAAACATTAGGAAAGTGGGTTTGCAGAGATTAAATTTAATTTCCTAGACTATAAAAGGACATTTTGTTCCTCATATAGCTCATTGTTCACTTGAAAAGATCAAGAGTAGTCAAGGAGAAAGACTTGTGAATTTTCAGGTCAAATTTGGGCAAGTTTACCTGGCGCTGCACATTCAGGTTGGTGCTGTGAGCCTAGAGTTGGGCGCTGTGCCCATGGAATTTTTCCTCATGCAATTTCATTCGGTACTACGTGCCTGGAGGTAGACATTGTGTGCTTGGCAATGCACTGTGCATTTTCCCGAATCACTCAACAGACCCAACAAAAAGCCTTTGGTGTTGTGAGCCTGGCACAACGCACTGTGCATTTGCCCAACCCGACACCCTGTTCACCTGGGTGCTACGCTCTTGGCTAGGAGGACCTCCTACACCTTGAAAACCCTAAATTCAACTCAAATCACTCTACAGCTTCCTCCAAGGACCTCCAAAGCAATGTTGAGGGGTAATTACACTTCATCAAGCCCTTCTTCTAGCATGTGTGATGATTTATGATTAAGGGAATTTTCATGTTAAAAACACCACTGTTTAAGGCACTCCTCCATCTACATACTAAGAACACACAGAGGGTTTCCTTGTTGAAAGATTTCTCTTTCATCTATGGTTGTGACTTCACCCTCTCCATTCACTCATAAACTCTAGCCCCTACACCACAAGAAGATTGACAAATTCATTGCCTTCATTCATATCCATTTTACATCAGTGCAAGGTGACAAAACATAGATATAAACAAATCAGAAAGGGTGGTCATTGCATTTTTCCTCTCCCTCACAGTCATATACCTTTACCCTCACTCATTCATCCCTCCACTTACAAAACTATCTTTCTTTTCATCACCCCTCCATTACCCTCTTCCATATAAGTTTCATAAGTAGAGCTAGGGTTTCAAAAGCAGCAGTGATCAAAATGTCAAGGGAAGGTGACAGTGGTAGTGGTGAGGAAGGCCAAGTGCCAAGGAGGCATCAACACGAAGGTGGGAGGATCAACAGTGTTGAACCACTAAACACAATGGAGCTAGATGCATCTCCCTTAACTGTTTCCTGCTTCCAAAATGTAGGCTGCTATGAATTTTGTGAGAAAGTACAACAGCTGCATAATCACCCCGAGTTGACTCGGCTCTTCATACTTAAAACAGATGAGAAACAAGTCAATCTTGCAGGGGTAAAATTTGAGCTATCTTCAGATGCCATTGCTATTTCCACTGGGATACCTAGTGTGGGTGAAAAATGGTTCAAGAAGGCCAATTTGGACATGAGCTACTATGAGCCATTCCTTAAACCTAGATACAAAGACTAAAATAAATCTATATTTCCTTTCTCACATTTTCTTGAGAGGTATGCACCCATGATGAGGGCCATTATGAAATATTTCACATGTGAAGGAAGATTCCCTTGGCTTTATTCCTATCACATCATGTTTCTCATGCACTTTACTAGGGTTAAGATGCTACATCTACCCTACTACCTCTACAGGAGTATTGAAAAAATATCTTATATTGTATAGAAGAGACATTTCCCTCACCAGATGCAAAGCTTATTTCATCACTCTTTGATCAAAATGGTTGTGATGCATCAATTGCAGCAAAAGGGTATTCCATGAGAGGTTTTCGTTGCCCATGAAGTGTTCACCAATCCACAAGCCCATCCTTAGAAAAACATGCCTTCAACATCTCAGCTTCCTGTCCTTACTCCTCCATCATCTCCTACTGAGCATGCTTCACCATCTACACATATCCCTTCACCTCAGGACAACTCTCCTTCATCACTCTCTCACAATGCATGAGACAATGAAGGAAGTGATAATGAGCAGTCAAATGAAAATGAGGGAGAAGGTAATGATGAATCCAGTAAAAATGAAGAAGAATCCAATGAAGGAGATGATAATGGAGAATCGATAAGTGAAGAGCACGGTGAGGCTGATGATAGCATTGAAGAGCACAGTGAGGCTGATGATAGTAGTGAAGATAACAATGAGGCTCACAGCAGTTAGGCTAACAACAATGAGGCAAACAACAGTAATGAGGAACAAAATGAAGAGGCAGAGGTCAGTGATAAGGCAGAAAGCATGGAAACAGAAGGAAATGAGGATCTTGGCAATGATGATGCAAAAATTAGTGAGAAAAATAACAAAGAAAAATTAGTCAGTGAAGAAGATGAAGGCAGTGAAGAAAACAATGAAGCGGTAGAAGATAGTGAAGAAAAGAGCAATGATGTCAGCATGGAGGATGTAAATGAATCAAAGAGTGTGGAAGCAGAAGATAATGATGATGATGATGATGATAGTAGTGGCACCAAGAGCCAAAATGTGAGTGAGGCTCATGGCAGTGATGAAGGCAGTATGAAAAAAAGCCATGAAGAAAGCATCAAAGAAAATGAGGCTGATATGAGTGAAACAAATATCAGTGAGGTAGAAGAAAGTAGTAAAGAAGACAATAGGTCAAAAATCCATGATGACAGTGATGAAACACAAATCAGTGGATTAGATAAGGAAAATGATGAAGAGAGCAGCAATCATGATGGCCATGATATCAGTGGAGATGATGATAATGATGATGATGATGTTGACACTGACAATGACAACAAGAATATCAGTGATAAGATAGAGAGCATGGAGACAGATGAGAACAGCCATGAAAGCCATAAAGACAGTAAGGATATCAATGATCATGATAGTCATGATGGAAGCAATGGTGAAGATACTAAAGTGAGAAAAATTGAATTCTTTCCTTTAACTTATCAAAGGGGAAGTAGGAATGTGTTTGTTGCCCTCAAGAGGCAAGGGGCCATGCCTTCTACTTCAACCAAGTAGCTTGAAAAATGCAAATAGAAGGTCATGGAGGAAGAAGAAGAATATCAACATGAGATTGAGCAGGAATTTGAAATCATTCATGTTGACAGTGATGATGAGAACTAGGCAAGGATCTCAAGCATGCTACTTAATGGTAAAGATGCCCAAATCAAAGATTTGCATGCCAATAAAGTTAGGGCTAAGAATGTCATTCATTATTATGAGATTAAAAACAAGAAGATAGAGGCACAAAAGGCCATTTATGAGGTCAGGGAAATCAGAGCTCGGAAAGAGGCTGAAAGGACCAAGGTTAGGCTTGATGAGGTCTTGGGTTTTTTTGATGAAAGTGAATATGAATAAGGGTAGTTGCCTAGGAGAAGGCCAAGAACAATGGGTTTGAGGAAGGCCTTAGCCAAGGAGAAGGAGCAAGAAACAACATTAGCAGAGAAGCTCACTCCAAGTGAGCTGCTTGCCATGGAGATAGAGTATAATCGAGAACCTTTTTTAGAGAGGGATAATATGCACTTAGAGGATCAGACGGAAAATACACAAAGAGACCTTAGCCTTCAGAAGAAAATAGCCAAGCACTATGCCTTGAGGAACAAAATTGCAAGGGTCAAGCTCAAAAGAGCCCTTACTAAAATTCAAGCCCTCAAGGAGGAAAAAAGCCAAGAAAACCTTGATATCCTATTTGATGCTTCCCTACGGGCATCCCAAACCCCATGAGGAAGAAAATTTCAAATTTTGGCAAGTTTTTGATAATTTTGGTTTTTCATTGTTTTGGACAGCCAAGGGCGGAACACCCTTGGCGATATACTATTTTTTGAGGAAATTTATTGAGGATTTGGTTTGCATTTTTGGGTTCCTCTTGCCAATTACATCACACACACCAAATTTCAGATCATTTGGAGCAGGTTTGGTCCTCCAAAAGGGTCAAAAACATGCAAAAAACCACCTTTCTGCCCAACTTTCAAGGTTGGCACTGCGCCATTATCAGTCTTGGGAGATTTGGTTTTTGAATAGTTAAATGAATTCCAATCAAGAAAAAATGATTTTTTAGAAAGGAGACTCGAAAATATTTCCAATGAGCTATCACAGAGCTCATTCTGACATTGGGAAGGCCTTCAAAACTTAGCTGCAAGATGACCCATTTTTTGGTGCAGGCGTTGCACCCTTGGACCTCATTGTTGCGCCCTTGCCTGCAAAGTCAAAAAAGACACAAATTTATGGCAAATAGATATTTTGTGGTTTTTTGGGAAAATCACTCCAAAGTTAGGTGTTAGAAGTTATTTTTCATTTATTGCATTGGATATTTTATGCCTTGGGCCTTGCATGGTCTCTTTGGACATAAATGGTATTTATAGGTAGTTAATGATGTTTTCAAACCCTATTTAGGGTTTTGGTGCTCCTTGCTTGTTAAATACAACAATGAGGCCTCATTGTAAATGTTGGATATTTTCTGAGCATAATATGAGATAGGCTTTGAGTTTATTGGTGAAATTGGTTTTTGGTGACTTGTGATGGCTTTGGACTGAGCATCCATGGATTGATCACACTCTTAGGATTCATAAAGCTTTGTTAGATGGTGATGTATTCCACCTTTGTCTTTGTTTTCTTCGGTTTCACCATGTTCATTTTTCCTTTGATCAAAAGATATAAATAGAGAATAGGACTTGCTTCTTGGCACCCTACTTCTGCCTGCCTCCTTTGATTTCTATGTTTTCCTCCTTGAAGTTTAGATAAAGAATTCTAAAATGCTCTTTGGATTTTACTAAAATTTTATGTTAAAGGTCTATTTGTTTGCAAGTAAGTTTTAGAGAATCCTTAACTTCTCTCTAAGTTTACTTATATGTTGTTTTTTAAGGTCTGCTTAGTACATTTTAGTTGGAGAATCCTTTATCGCTCTTCAAGTTTTTACTATGCTAATCATCCTAAAAGCTTTTTATTGTTCTTAGTATGTTAAAGGATCCTTGATTTCCCCTTAACCAACCGTTACTCGCAACTCTTAGTTTATTTCACTTTCACTAAACCTACTTAGATCCACTTGGCCTTGTTAAATTTCCTTAGGAGACACCCTTGACCTATTTTTGCACTCTTCAAAACCTTTGCAGACTCCATAGCCCAATGGATTGATTTTCTCTTACTCTACCTATTCTTCTTGAAAAACTATCTAACCAACGAAACAAACAAACAAACCCTAATCCCTATAACTAGCCTAAAATAAAAAACCCTACAAACAAACAAGTTAAAACCCCTACACAAGTGTAGAGAGAGCCCTCTCTGAGTATAGGAAGGCTAGGTCCTAGGACTCCAAAGAATGGTTTGATGTTACCCCTGTGCATTTGTTCTTTCCAATCTAATAAATTACGAGGACCTAACACTCTCGTACCTTCGAGGGTTTGGATAATAATTCCTTATGCTTGAATATTCCAGATCCCAGACATGTCCATGTCACCCCATTTTGGGACCAGGGGAAAGAAATTGGAGCATGTTGTATTTGATTGTCCCTCAAGGATACTATTGATATCCCTAGTGTTATAGGTCATTTTTTTGCACATGGTCAATAGGACTGCAAATCGGATCAATCAAAATCTGTGAACACCTTGTCATCATCCCTAAACAAATCCCTAAGAACGACTCTCCCAAATCCCTAATTTGGATCTGACTGCCTCAAATTAGTGCCTTTAAGGCCCAATGCACCCTAGCCCTTACGGGACTTGTGTTCAGAAGCAATTTTCTCCATTCTGGACCTACGTTGATCAGTAGTAGCTTGCTCCTTGCTGGGGGTGTGTGGATTCTAGAAATTCAGGAAAATTAAAAAGAATCCTGAAGCTTCCTCTTCCAAAAGCTTCTAGGGGTTGTTTTAACCATTTACCTTGGATAGTAATTTTAGATCCTATCTGACCCTACCTTGGATATTTCACCTCTTTTCCTTTGAGCTCATCCTCCCATCAAGAGTGTATCTCAAGCCTATATTGGTAAATGGATAATAATTCCCGAACTACCATCCCTCTCCTATATATTTAAAACCGTATACAACATCAAGGTTTGATTTTGGAGACTGATCATGCCCTCCTGTTTCTGCTTTGAATCTAAGAGTGCCATCATCTTCATTCATTAGGGTGACATCGAGGCATTCTTTTTGATAAGGAACGATAAGTCAAATTCAGGAGATCTCTACAATATCAACTAATATTCTTGGTTGTAAACTCTCTCCTATTAATATTACTACAAAGAGTGAGTTTATTTCCTATATGTGTTATGTTATGTTTACATTCATATGTTTCAATGCTTTATTGATCCATTGAATAGAGTAATTGGATAATGCTACATAGATGTCGTAGATCTTTGGCTTGTTATGAGTGTATGTGCAGTTTCATTAGGGGAATTTTGAGGTCTAAAATGGGCCTCCTAAGGAAATTATAAATAATAGTGGAAATAATAAAATAAGATTTGATGACATCATCAAATTTTAGAGGGAAAAAAATAAAAAAACTACTTTTTAAACTCGTATTTTCAACTTATCTCCCAAAGTTTTTACTCAAATTTCAAGAGAGAGCACTCGTTGGATGCAAAATTTAATTCTTTATCGAAGGAGTACCCATTTTTCATACTTTCGATGGACCCTGCTACATGAAAAATGAGAAATACATGAAAAACGTGATTGCAATCATGTTTTTTCATGTATTTCTCATTTTTCATGTAGAAGGGTCCATCGAAAGCATGCAACATGGGTACTCCTTGGATGAGGAATTAAATTTTGCATCTAAAAAGTACCCCCTCTTGAAATTTGAGTAAAAAATTTGCGAGATAATTTCAACATACGACTTGAAAAAGTAGTTTTATTATTTTATTATTTTTTAATCTTTTTACCATTTTACTTAAAAAATGGTGAATCATCCTCCATGGTTGACATCATCATCTTGAATCCTATTGGTTTTTATAAAGTTTATTTTGGTTGTACATCTTTCTTAGGAGGCCCATTTTAGACCTCAAAATTCCCCTAATGCTAATTATAGCAATCAGAGCTATGATTAGAGCTTACAAGTTGAGAGGAGAGTAAAATTTGCAACAAATTCTAAGTAAGCCTATTTCCATTCTTCAATTTCTCTAAGGGAGACTTTATATTCTTTGCATTTTATTTTTCTATACCATTCCACTAGGTTTAGGGAAAATACTTCAATCTATAGTCATAAATTCCACATAACAAATTGGCGACTCCACTGGGGATTGTTTCATTCCCTTGGTGTTTTCCTTGTCCCTGGTAATTTCTTCACCTCTTAAACATAATTACATTGCCTCACTCGGTTATGAAATCGGATCCCAAAATAGAAGAAAAGAGAGATCAACGCCTTAAAAATCAGTCACTTTGAGGGGAAAACCTCCTTTACATTACATTAATGAACAATTCTTGGATGATACAAATGAAAAAACATCCTTTCTATATATAGGATTCCATAGGGTCACAATATAACCCTAGCTTACCTAACAATAATAATGTAAGGGCACAACAATAACAATAGTAGGCTCTTATGGGACACAATAATAACAATATGGGGACTACAGGGGTACAACAATAACAATAAGGGGGCTACACCAATAACAATAGGGGGTTATACTAGTATTATAGGGACATAACATGCCCCTCTCCTTCAGACAAGTGTTGTACCTAATGCTGGATTATTTATGGATGCTTCTGTATAAAATTCTCATCCTCCCATGTGGAATCTTCAGTGGGTAAGTTCTTCCACTTGATGAGATGCTTTGAAATTGATCGATTTTGTAGTTGTCGAGTTCTTGTTTATGTGACTGCTTCAGGTTCCAATATGGTTTTTAATTCTTCTTAAAGTTCTAAAAGTATTGTTTGAACTGGGATATTTTCACCTATAACCTTTTTTAAGCATGAAACATGGAAAACTAGGTGCACTCGAGAAGATGCAGGAAGCTCAAATTTGTATTCCATAGTACCATTATTTTGCAACACCTTGTTAGGACCATAGTAATTTGGAAATAATTTATTATCCTTCTTACCTTTCTTGAGGGAATTTTTTTTGTATGGTTATGCCCATAAAAATACCCAATCGCCTACATCAAAACTTATTTCGTTGTGATGTTGATATGTCTGTTTTTTCATTCGATTTTGCACCAAAGTTAAGTTATCCTTTAAGAGTTGGGGAAATTGTCTTTGATGCTTGATTTGATCTTCCACTACTTGATCACCCATGTTAGCTTTCATTTCATGCTTAAAACCATTCACCTTAGCCTCCATATCAACTTTTAAACCATCTATGTCATCTTTGCTTTCTCTTTGTGAGATCGAAATTTGTTGCACTTGTTCTTGTAATTTTGATATATCATGTTGCACTTATTCCTCTTCATGAGTCATTGTATGGCCTTATGAGGGTTTATTGGGTGTTGAATTATTTTTAGGGGGAATTTTAGAACCCAATACTAATATCTTTGATTCACTATGCCCTTGGAATCACTTCAAACTAATTTTTCAAACAAGACTTATACAATTAAAAAAAAATACACACCTTTTTCTTGCTTTTGAGGAGCTCGATATTGAAACTAATGTATCTCTGTAATTTTTTATCTGCAATATTTGAGCTTCTATATTGTGTTAGCCCTCTAAGTCTTATTTTCAATGCCACAGGTTAGACCTGATTTGGATTCTTCAAGATAAAGTTATGCCCAATCTCCCACAATGACCTAATTATGGACTGGTTCAGTAGACCGAACTTGTACGACATGTAACGTGTCACTGTTTCCTCCTTCGTCTATGTAATTGATACACATGCAACTAAGTCCATGTAATTTCAGCCATGTTTTACAAAATTCCAATCTGATGCTCAGAGAGAGAGTTATGACAATTTTACCAAGGTCACCTTTTTGAGATGAAATTTGGGAGCCTGCAAAAACCCTAACTTCCAAAGATCATCTCTTCGAAAATATTGTGAACGAAGCTCTGAAATTTTTACACGAAGTTCCTCAGGATATTTTCACAAATGGGTTTTTTTTAGCATATGAAATTACATAGAACACAAGGTATAGCGAAAATGCAACGATGACCTTTTTGAAGCAGCAAAACCATAGAATCCAAAGCTCTGATACCAAATGTTATGAAACCAGCTCCCAAAATAAAATAAAAGAGAGATAAATTCCTTAGGAATCAGCCACTTTGATGGGGAAACCTCCTTTACATTACACAAATGAACAATTATTGGATGATACGAATGACAAAACCTCCTTTCTATATATAGGAGTCCATGGGGTCACAATATAACCCTAGCCAACCTAATAATAATAATGTAAGGGAAAAAAAATAACAATAGTGGGCTATTATGGGGCACAATAATAGAGATATGGGGACTACAGGGTACAAAAATAATAATAAGGGGGCTACACTAACAATAATAACGGGTTATACTAGTATTATATGGACCTAGCACACTCAGTCTGAATTGACCCTAGGAAGACCTTTCAATGAGCTTTCATTTGATTTTTTCTGTCAGAACTTGGATTTACCTTTATCATCACTCCCTATGGTCTATTGAAAAAGTGTTTCAGTGCTCTTTGGCCTTCTCTGCACCTGCGTTGTAGAGCCCTGGTAGTCTATCTGCACCTGTGCTGACCCATGTTTCATGCAAACAATTTCCATTTTGTGATTTTCTCTTTGATTAAATTTGTTCCAGTTGGTCCTCCTTATGTCCTTGAGTGTGTCTTGGTCTCTCGAAATCCTTCATCTAATTTTCCTTTGGTTTTTATTTCCATTGATAAGAATTTTTTTACATTTTTCTTTATTCTTGTCAATTAGTTCATTAGAAAACTTCTTGCTTGGTATTTGGATTTCTTGAAGGAATTGGTGTTTCAGTCATCGCTCTGAATAGTTTATTTTATCATTGATTAGGAACATATCTTAGTTTTTATTTGAAATTTAAGTGGAATTGGAAAGACAAATATTATGCTTCATGCATTGCATTTAGGGTTTTATGTGCGAAATTGGAATTAAGGACAATTGCATTAGTGGAATTTATTAATGATATTGTTTATTGCATCTTGTTGGAAAAGGTAAATATTGGCTTGAGGGGTCCTAGCCCAGGTTTAGAGTAATCGTCCAAGCAAAAAAACGCTCCAAACACTAGCCCTTTTGGTAGTGATCTGCATGTGCAAACCAAAGTCTCCCTCGAAGTAGTATAGGGGGTGATGGAACTAGGTTTTTGCACCCTGAGGGAGCTTTTGATGTGGATCCAACATATCTAATACCTACTACCTTGTGCATAAATTCACAAAACCATATCCAATTGTAGACAATAGAAAAGCAGTTGTGCGCACCTAGATAGTGATAAACAAACTTATCCCTTGTGTATTCGCAGATTGTTACAGAATAAACTCTTACGAAAACAAATTATTATACTTCAGATCTAACAAGTAAGAAGAACAATACTCACGCATAAATGCAATGTGCCAATTTGACTATTAATTATCGAAATACATATGAATTCAAGAGAAAAATTCTAGATCTATAATAAGCAACAAATATTGTGCATAAAAAATCTAAAATAGTAACAATAATAATCACATAAGGTCTAAGTTCGCCAAAATTTCCTTTTTTATTAAGAGATCTTCAGTCAATACAATATTTCCCTTCTGTGCACACAAAAATAAATATTGTGCACACAAATCAGGATGAGGTCTCTATGCACACAGCTGGTAGGAGTATTTCTACCAAGACCGACCCAAAACTTAGATCAAAACATACATAAGCATAAGAATCTATCGATCTATTCCTCTATATCCTTCTTCACTCGACTATTACATATTAATATCTTTTCAAACGCACATATGCCATGGTCTCAACCCATGGTTTAAGATTCATTGTTTTCCCTTTTACCCATTACAATAATTAGGGGACTTTTACCCACCCCAAAGCCCCTTGATATCTGCTCTCAATGCTTACAAACAAAAACTCAACCAAAATTTATCCAAAATTTCTTTACCCAAAGAACCCTGCTCCAACAGCCCCCCAACACAATCTAGTGAATCATCCTGAGTCACTCTTGTCTAGCTACTTGCATCTTATCTTTGAGCGATTGTACTGAAATTTGAAATGGAAGAATGACTTCTACACTTTTTTCTGCAACACTCTACGCATCTTCAACCAATTTCTGTGTTGTTGGACCTTCGGTAGTAAGGTTGATGCTTCACTGTGTCTGCTGCAAGTTCTTAAGGGTTGTATCAGTGGTATGTGAGAGGTGCATGGCCTCATCTACCCACGGCTTCAATCTGTCCTCAAATATATTCTCTCATCGGCACAACATCTCGATCTCTTCTTAGATGGCGCGACTCTCCTACATATGGGCTAGGATTTGGGTGGGCACAAGGGTCAGTGTAGTTTCCCAAATGTCATCAAATTTCTACTCTTTGGCCCTTAGCTTGGCCTTGAGTTGTTGGATGATGGGGTCGTTTTGGACGGAATGTAGGTTTTAACCCTAAACAGAAATTATCTACTCACGAATCTTATAACAGAAGATAAACAATAGCGAGAGCATAAAACATAAAACAGATAAACACAGAGATTTTCCCCTGGATCCCAAATCGGGATGATCAGCTTGATTTTTCATTATATTCCTTTTAGTGTTACAACACATATATATACATGCCGAAGCATACATAAACCCATATCCATTAACCCTGGATTAGAACATAACCGTAGTTCCCTTGACCGGATCTACAAAAATACCAGGGGACGAAAACCATCGTACCCCAATACCATGTGCAAAACCATGCACAAAACCATGGACGCGGACTACCCACAGGAAATTAAGGACCAAAAAATTTTCGTCGAGGTGCTGCCCCAGACCTCGACAGGGGGGGCTATCGCCCCCCCTCTTACCCCCTCGCGCGTGCTTAGTCGTGGAAAGAATATAACACATACCCAACATTCTCCCACTTCTTGTTTTCTTTCCACAGGGGGCCGCAGGAGAGCTTAGTCATTGGCCCAATTCTTCAACACCCATTGTTTCTCTACACCAAGAAAACTTCTAAGTGCTCACAGACTTTGTCAATGCATTTGAAAAATTCTTTAGAGTGTCCACCTTTACCAGCAACACCCTTTTAGCCTCAACCATATCTCTAACAAAGTGATATTGAACATCAATGTGCTTTGTCTTTGAATGATAAGCAGGGTTCTTAGCCAAGAAAATTGCACTTTGGCTATCACAGTCTATCCTTATAGCTTGTTATACCAACCCCATACTTGAACACAATCTCTGCAACCAAATTTCTTCCTTGCTTGCATGAGTGGCTGCTATGTATTCTGCCTCTGTAGTTGAAAGAGCCACTACAGACTGTCTTTTACTCATCCAACTGATTGCGCCTCCAAATAGGCTAAACACATACCCACTTGTAGATCTTCTTTGGTCCAGATCTCCAGCCCAGTCTACATCAACAAAACCACGAATGTCCAACATTCTTTCCAATCATGGTCTTCCCTGGTAGCACAAGCCATGATCACTAGTGCCACGTAAATATCTGAAAACCCGCTTCACTGTTGTCCAATGCTCCTTCCCTGGGTTTGACATAAACCTGCTCAATACTCCCACTACATGTGCAATGTCTGGTCTAGTACAGACCATTGCATACATCAGGCTACCCATTGCACTTGCATATGGAACACGGGACATATACTCCTCTTCTTCTTGTGTCTTGGGACACTGTTCAGCAGACAACTTTACACCTACAGGAATAGGAACATTCACCGGTTTACTATCTTGCATATTGAACCTCTGCAATATAGTCTCGACATACTTCCTCTGGTTTAACCAGAGCTTCCTCTTTGCCCGATCTCTCTTAATTTCCATGCCCAAAATATAGTTTGCAGCACCCAGATACTTCATGTCGAATTTGGAGAACAGTTGGGTCTTCAAATATTGGATAATTTCTTTGTCATTTCCAATCAACAACATATCATCCACATACAAGACCAAATAAATAACATGGTCACCAATTAGTTTAAAATAAACACAGTGATCCTCCTTGCTTCTAGTGAAGCCAAGTCCCCGTATATATGTATCAAATTTCTGATACCACATCCTTGGTGACTGTTTTAACCCATACAGAGACTTCTTCAACCTGCATACCAGTTCTTTCTTACCCTTCACCATAAAGCCTTCGGGTTGCTTCATGTAGATCTCCTCTTCTAGATCCCCGTGAAGAAATGTTGTCTTCACATCCATCTGTTCTATCTCAAAATCAAATGCAACAGCAACAGATAAAAGTAATCTAATAGAAGTAACCTTGGCAACAGGAGAAAAATATCACCAAAATCAATTCCCGGCACCTGGGAATAACCTTTTGCTACCAACTGAGCTTTGTATTTCTCCACCTTGCCTTCTACATTCATCTTCTTTTTAAACACCCATTTGCTCCCGATGGGCTTCCTTCCAGCCGGCAACTCCACCAGATCCCATGCGTCATTTTTGTGCAAGGATGCCATTTCATCAACCATGGCCTCCTTCCAGAGTTTTCCATCCTCTGAATCTACTGCCTCCCTGACAGTTCTGGGTTCATCATCAGTTATAGTTAAGGCAAATCTTGAATAGAAATCAGATGGACTATACCTTTCTGGTTGCCTTCTTTCCCGAACTGATCTTCTCAAAGCTGGAGTTTGTGGCTCTTCTTCTTCCGAGTCTTCTTCTGTTGTAGAGTCTGATTCATCCTCCTTTAGCTCAAACTCTATCTTCTAAGGTTCCTTTGGTAGGACTTCATGTTTAACAACATCTTTCACTTCTCTAAACACCACATCTCAGCTGTACACAACCTTCCTTGTTTCTGGGTTCCAAAGCTTGTAACCCTTTAAACCATCCTTATACCCAATAAAGATGCACCTTTCAGATTTATTATCCAACTTGGTCCTTTCCTCCTTTGGAACATGTACATATGCATCACATCCAAATACCCTTAGATGTGAAAGAGAGGGTTTCTTACCAGTCCATACCTCATGTGGAGTCTTATCCTCCAACGCTGATGAAGGTGATCTGTTAACTAAGTAACATGCAGTCTCCACTGCCTCTGCCCAGAATTCTTGTCCTAACCCGGTACCACTGGGCATGCTTCTTGCCTTTTCCATCAGTGTTCTGTTCATTCTTTCTGCAACTCCGTTTTGCTGAGGTGTGTATGGAGTAGTCTTCTGCCGTGCTATACCACACTTCTTACAGAACTCTTCAAATTCCTTCTTGCAGAACTCCCCACCATTATCTATCCTTAGCGCCTTTATCTTCTTCTCTGTCTGGTTTTCCACCAGAGCCTTAAATTCTTTAAATCTGTCAAAGACTTCAGATTTCTTCCTCAAGAAATATATCCATGTATTCCTTGAGAAGTCATCTATGAATGAAACATAGTACACAGACTTACCCAGTGATGGAACCGACACAGGTCCAAACACATCACTGTGCACAAGCTCTAATATCTTATTCGCCCTCTTAGCACCAGAAGGAAAACTCACCCGATTTTGCTTCCCATATACACAATGTTCACAGAAATCGAAATCCAGAGAGCAATTAGACATACCTTCTACCATACCATTTCTATGCAGTATCCGAAGGCCCTTCTCTCCAATATGTCCAAGCCTTTGATTCCATAGCATGGTCTTTTCTCCAGACACAGCTAGGCTTTCCGTCCCACTTTCAGGAACCACAGAACTGTTACACCCATCAATAACTGTGCTACCTTGTAGCTTGTACAGAGTTCCAGTCCGAACTCCCCGCATTAATACCAGTGCTCCCCGAACCATCTTGCAGGAATCTTTCTCGAACACTATTTTTACACCTGCATCATCCATCTTGCTTACAGAAATCAGATTTCTGGCCAATGCAGGAATATGCAGAACACCGGGAAGTGTTCTAATCCTTCCACCTTGCAGCTTCAGCTTGACCTTTCCACGTCCGACGATTCTGGCCTTCCTATCATCCCCTAGGAAGACATCACCACCATCATATTTCTCATACTCGCAGAACCACTCCCTATGGGGAGTGAAGTGAAAGGATGCACCTGAGTCGATCAACCATGACTCATGATCTACATGTGTATTTGAAGAAGAAGCCAAATACACATCCCCACCTTCATCCGAGGTGGTTTTTGCCTCTGTAGAAGGAGCATCATCAGATCCCTTTCCTTTCTCAGGAGCTTTAGATCTGCAGTCCCTTTTGTAGTGCCCTTCCTTTCCGCATTTCCAGCACACCTTTACAAACTTTCCAGGAGATTTAGATCTCCCTCTAGATTTAAATCTCCCACTCGAAACCTTATTCTTGTTTCTGTTCTGAGACCTTCCTCGTACAGATAAGGCATATCCATTCTGACCCTCCATATTTCTCCGTCTCATTTCCTCTGACAGCAAGGCTGAGACAATGTCATCAAAATTCAAGGTAATTGTATTGCTACCTATTGCAATAACCAGACTGTCCCACGAATCTGGTAGAGAACACAACAAATTGATGCACTTATCTTCATCTGATATTTTAATATCAACAGATGACAACTGACTTACCACAGTATTGAAGGCATTCATATGCTCTGTCACCGAGTCCCCATCCTTCATCCTTAGGTTATAAAGCTTTTTCCGCAGGAACAACTTATTCACCAGAGACTTAGATTGGTACAAAGTCCCAAGTTTTTCCCACAAATTCTTCGTTGTAGCTTCCCCAGATACATTCAAAAATACTGAATCTGAAACACACAACCGTATTGTGCTCTTAGCCTTCTGATCCAGTTTCTTCCAGTCTTCATCTGACATTCCCGTTGGTTTAGTACCTGGATCTACTGCAATCCACTGATCTTTATCCACCAGCAGATCCTCCATCTTGAGCTTCCACAACTCAAAACTCTGACCATTAAACTTCTTGATCTTTATCTTCCCGCTGCTCGCCATCTTCTTTCACCGCAAGAATTGATCCTGCAGATCTCCCACTGAACAAGGTCTACCACAGGCCCGAACTAAAAACCCTCAGCAGCAAAGGCGTCCCCTTGAAGCCGAAACAGCTCCGATACCAAATGTAGGTTTTAACCCTGAACAGAAATTATCTACTCACGAATATTATAACAGAAGATAAACAATAGCGAGAGCATAAAACATGAAACAGATTAACATAGAGATTTTCCCCTGGATCCCAAATCAGGATGACCAGCTTGATTTTTCATTATATTCCTTTTAGTGTTACAACACATATATATACATGCTGAAGAATACATAAACCCCAATCCATTAACCCTGGATTAGAACATAACCGTAGTTCCCTTGACCGGATCTACAAAAATACCAGGGGACGAAAACCATCGTACCCCAATACCATGTGCAAAACCATGGACGCGGACTACCCACCGGAAATTAACGACCAAAAAATTTTCGTCGGGGCGCTGCCCCGGACCCCGACAAGGGGGGCTATTGCCCCCCCTCTTAACCCCCCATGCGTGCTTAGTCGTGGAAAGAATATAACACATACCCAACACAGAATTCCAAAGACCCATGGCTTCTTCAAGTAATTGGTTGCTAGCGTTCATAGCAACAGTGAGGCTAGCAGTTGATTCTTGGACAATGGCAACGCAATGCGTGCATAATTCTGGAGGTGTTTATGGCTACAGCTTCATCTGGAGATCAGAAATGCTTTTCTTAAGCTCTGCGTGGATGGTCGTGATCTCTGAGCATGATGATGCCTTGAGCACAACCACCATGCTTTATAGCTTAATTGTTGGTGCGGATATGGCCTGCACTGTGACCTCTAGCAGGTCACTGCATAGTCGATCAATCATTGATTATAGTCCCACACATTGATCCTCAGCCGCTCGATGCACCTCCTCTGCATTCTATTGTTCCTTTTGCATCATCGCTACTTGTTGCTGAGACTCTGTAGCCACTTTGGAGCCATGTACCTCTTGGTACTACAACTAGTCCATGATCATTATGTGCATGGCATGAAATTTTCCTCCTAGCAACATTGTCAAGTTGATGCCAACCTCTATGCAGGCTTGCACATTAGCGCACAAGTCGAAATGTTCCACTGTAACTATAGGCCTTAGAATCTGAAACATCCAGTTGTCTATAGGGAATGACATCACAGTGTGTATGGGTTGTGTGCTCACTTTTCCTCTACTTGTTGGATTTACACTCACTTGTTGTAGGATCATTTTCTTCGCACTCTCTTGAATCGCGCTCGCCTACACTTTCAACTCCCAAAGACCCAGTTGTACATCTGTGAGAACCGATTTGTACTAAGTTTACACATCCTTCTAGAGATCCTTAGTTGCATTTTTGACCATGTTTTCATCTCATTGAGGTCATCTTCTATGAGGGTCAGGGCCTCTGTCCCTGTCTACTTGGATCCCTTCCTCTTTTTGCATGGGCTTGGGGAGGCCTAAGATCCTCTCTTAGTCCCTTTTTTTGACCCTGCCTACATCGCAGGTGTCTCGATACCGTCATCATATTTATCCTATGACTCCTCAAGTTTAATAGTTTCACCTTTCATGGTTGTTTCTAGCTCTGTCTCTACATCCTTCTCCTACGGATATTTCTGCGTCTCTTTACCTGTATCCTTATATTGATCTGTATCATTCATCGTGTGTGTATTTTTTGAAGTTTTGACAGGAACTGAAGAGGATTCCCCACCAGTGGGTTGCGCTTATAACCATTATTGAGCATTGGAAAAGGTATGAATTTTCCCTGTATTTCTTTATCTTTTTCCTTTAATCATAACTCCTTTATATTCTAGAATGGTAATATATTGAAGAATTATAATAGAATTAAGGAGATTAGTGATTGTTGCAAATTGATTAAAGATTGTATTTTCTTATATGCATAAAATAGATGAAGTGGGAATCCACCATTCGAGGGAAAAAGACAAAGAATAAATAATTGTTGTCCCTTCAACAAAAGACCATATCGAGACAAGAAGGTCGAGATCGAAGTTCACAGCCAAAGGAAGGAAAGGAATAGCACGGCATCAGCGCAGGAAGACAAAATGATAACTAAAGTTAGAAGATAGAGTGAATCCCTCAGGATCTCTTGATCCCGACGGATCGCTGCTCAAAGCTTATCTATCTTTCTTGTTTCGTCCGCTGGCTATTATAAAAGGACAGCACTTGTAGAAATCGAGATATGTAATGTATAATGTATGATGATTATTCAGACTTCCTATTGTATTTTCACGATTTCTCATCGACTCTTGTTGGTTGAAACATAGTGTGATTGCTTGTAAAATCTATTACATATGATTAATACGTAATCTGGTTTCCGTTCCATTATTTGATACTGGAGTAGTTCGGCGGTGCTTCACTAACGGCTAAGGGCCCGGCCCTGGTGGATCCACCTACTATATATACCATTACTTTCCAATTCCAGTCGTGTGATGGTTTTCTTTAATTCTCATTTCCTTTAGTCGCATTGCTTCACAGTTTTCCATGTTGTATAGCTTACTGTTTCAATGTTTTATGAAATCGGTTTGTTGCATCAATTGTGAGTGAATTGCGTTGCTATTCCTTTTCAACATAACAAGATTATTTATTCCTCTGTAACTTGTATTGCTATGATTTTCAGATATAAAGCTTCATTGTTTAGAGTTTGTTGTTCATTTCCATTAGATATATCTGCTGTTCATTTCCATTAGATAGATCTATTGTTCATTTCCATTAAATAGATCTGCTATTCATTTATGATAAATAGCATTACTGTTTATTCCTTTCCCGTAAGTATTTGGTTTTCTTTAGAATGTTATTGCACAGAGCATGTTTATTCTATTTCCATTAGCAACATTATCGTATCATTTCCAATTAGTTTTTTATTGTGGAGTGTAAGATCATCAACTATAAAGGACATTGGCTATTACTGTCTAAGTCCTCAGATTGGAGATCTTGTTTATGCTTGATTTCATTTACATTAGTTGACAGAGGAAAGATTTATTACTACTGCATCCTTGACTGATTATTGCTGAGTGAGTGATTGGATTTTATAGCTTTAAGTTTCATGTCATTACAATTAGATTTCATTTTCAAGCATCCATTTACTCTTGTATTTGAAACATTATACTGCAAATTGGAAAGAATTACTCTTATATTAAATTGCTGCCTCAGAATGAGTACACTCTTGAGATAAAAATTCGTACCTGGATTGATAATTAATGTAGGATAAATACGAGTTCAAAAGACACCTTTTATACCTCAAAATTTTGGCATCGTTGTTGGGGAGAGTGTAGCTATTTAGAAAGAGTGATGTATATTTGATTTTCTCTGCTAAAGGAGAACTGGGCATTAAAAATGGAAGGTAAGAAGATGTGTAACGAACGAGGAACATGCTCGTTCACTTGCCCACTTCATAGCAGAACTGCGTAGAAGTCTATGGTAGGAATGAATGCTTGTGTTTTTTGAATGACTAGAAAATTTAATCAAAACAAAATTCATCCTAGACCTGAAAAACCTAAGGGACAGGTGACCCTTGGGCGAACAACCGTTATCGACAATATCATTAAGAAAGATGAATCTCAGCCATCAGTAGGACCTAGAAAAATTTCTTCTAGACAACCTACTAGCTCCCTTTGGGCCACAGAATCACCATCTGTAGCTTTTGCTGAGGTGCATAGCCAAATAGAAGAGACTGAGCAAGATTCTGAAGAAATTGGGAATTCTCACCCAATTCCTTTACAAGAAGGGAACTCTAGTAATCTTCACAAAGGAGGAGGATAAACAAGGGAAGTAGAAGAACCAAGATCCCCTCTTGAAGTAATCCAAACACTAAGTAGCCCAGATAAGGGAAGTGTTGTCAAAATCATCCAAAACAAAGCTAAAGAACCTGAAGAACTAAAATCCCCTCGGATAATAGTTTAGCAAGGGACACTAATTATCCCATACCAAGGAAGTGTTGTTAAGGTCATCCCTACTCCTTCTAGTCAGCCTAGGAATAATTCCCTAGAAATCCCAGAAGGATATTGGCACATATTTGATCAAATGGCCCACAACCAGCAACCACCCCAAACTTCCACATTACAATATCCCATTGTGGACACTGCAGTTAATGCACCTATGAAGGCCATTCCCCTCTAGCATATTCATACATTCCATGGCTTAACATCGGAAGATCCAGATGCATTTCTATTTGAATTTGATGTATTATGCAGGGGGTATGACTATACCACTGATCCCCAAAAGCTAAAATTATTCCCCTCCACATTAAAAGGGGCAGCTCTATGATGGTTTACGGGGTTAGGTGGAGGTGTTATAAGTGATTGGGATTAGATGAAAGCTTCTTTTCTAAAGAAATATCAGGATTATTTTAGGTCCAGGGAATTAAAGGATGAAATATTTCAGATGACAGCAAAACCTAATGAAACATTTGAGGAATATGTAGAATGCTTTCAATACATTGACCTCTAGATATCACCTTATGCATCTTTACCCTTACCTGATAATGTGTTAAAAACTAAAATAATTAAAGGGATGAAGGAACAATGGGTTGAAACATTAAACATCATGGGAAAAGGTGAAATATATCAGGAAAATTTTGCTGACATTATTGATTTATGTATCAGGAGTTCAAGAGGCAGCACAAGACTAAAACCAGCAGAACGTGACGTGATCACAAGGGATAGCAAGACCTCCGGTGGAGGTATAACCCACAAAGAAATTGGAAATCTACTAGAAGATTTCAAAACTAATATTCTAGGGACTCTGACAACACAACTCGATATCATGCAAGCTAAACAAAAGCAAGCAGAAGCAGAAAAAATTTGGCAATATTCTACCCTAGATGCAGAAAGAAAAATATCCATAAAGAGTTCCTGCTGGATGCAATCCAATTCTGTGCCATATGCATGAAATATCACTCCACAGAAAGTTGCCCCTCACTCCCAGGATTGGTCTACAAAGAAGCGGAAGAAGAAACAGAAACAGTATACCTACTCAATCAGCAGCGTCAATGGAAAAACGACAAACATGTATGCCCATTGATCCATCCTCTTCTTTTCAATCTCCTCAGTATAATGCTTAGCAATATAATGGAATGTGGAAAAATTAGCCACCCTTCCCTAGTTGGTCACAACAGCCATTTCCTACGCCACCATGGCCAAATCAAACAAATCAAACCAATTTGCCAAAATTTCCTTACTATCCACCATTTTGGAAAAATAATACATATCCAACACAATGGTCCCCTCTACCTCGCAGAGTCAGACCTGGTAGTCCAACTGGCAAAGATTTATGAATCAACTAGCTAGAACAATTCCTCTCCCTCCACCTACACTGCTAGCACCATATACATTGCAACAAAATCCACATACCAACTTAAGACCGCAACTCCTAGCCCAACCCAACCCGAACCCTAATAATAGGTCGGTTCAATCTATTCAAATAATCGAAGCACCAGAACTAGAAACCGAGTTAAGGGAGTGCAACGACCTTCAACTAAGGTCTGGGCGCATAATAGAATCAGAGGGAGACAAAAATTCTCAAGTTGAAAATCCGTTACCTTTAGAACAAATATTGCAAAAGGAGAATGAGGTTAGACAACAAAATCATGAGCAAGCAACCACCTCTTCCCCACCATTCCCAGAACGACTAATCATACCTCGTCCAATAGAATGTCTTGATTTTGATCTTCTGGGAGAACTAAAATATTTGTGTATAAAAATCCCACTCCTCCAAGCTATCCAAGATATTCCCATTTATGCAAATACCATCAAAGAACTATGTATAAGAAAGCCAAAGAGGAGAACAACAACTAACCCAACCGTCCAAGTAGTCGGCACTCTATCTGACTTACTATCAGGAAGAGAAGCACCTGTAAAGTATGAGGACCCAGGAAATCCTATAGTTACGATGCAAATCAATGGACAATCATTTCCAAATTCTTTAGTTGATTTGGGAGCTGCAATCAATATCCTAACAACCACCACTTGTCAAAAACTTGGCATTACATCATTAGATCCAACAACAACCTTATTGGAATTGGCTGACTGATTGGTAGTCAAGCCAGAAGGCATACTACATGATGTAATGGTATCTGTAGACTCCTAGGAATACCCTACCGACTTCCTGATCATTAACCCCAAAAACCAGCTAGATGGACACCCTTTAATCTTAGGTAGACCTTGGCTGGCAACTGTTGATGCTTACACTGGCTGCCAGCAAGGCAGCATGACTATAACTAGAGGGAGTTATTTCAAGAATTTAGCCTTATACCCTCCAACCCATCCAAGCCTAACGATAATAAAAACAAAGAAATAGCATGTATCATACCTCATAGAAAACATTAGATCACCATTAACCATAGAAGATGCCCTCGACTTTAAAGACCAAATAGAGGATGACATCATTAATAGTTTTATTAACCAACCAAAAACCAAATCCCATTTGCAATGTCACATGATCAAGGAAGCATTTGATAATGAAGAAGAAGAAGATCCCCTGAAATACTTTCAAGATCAATCAATACCTACCACTTCTGTTTACAATAGAAAAACTATAGAAATTGAGCGAGGAAAAACTCTGAACATTAACAAAAATCTAACTATTGAACAAGAAGAGAAGATGGTCCAACTACTGAAAAAATATAAGGGAGATTTTGCATGGGATTACCCAGACATGAAAGGAATTGATCCCCAGTTATGTACAAACCACATTTATATAGAAAAAGATGTTAGACCCATTTTCCAACCCCAACGAAGATTAAACCCTCTCCAGCATATTCTCTAACTTCTTTACATGTAAACTATGGTTTTAATGAGGACATGAAAAAGGGTAATCAGGGGGGTGTGTTGAGCATTGGAAAAGGTATGAATTTTCCATGTATTTATTTATCTTTTTCCTTTAATCATAACTCCTTTATATTCTAGAATGGTAATATATTGAAGAATTATAATATAATTAAGGAGATTAGTGATTGTTGCAAATTGATTAAATATTGTCTTTTCTTATATGCAGGAAATAGATGAAGTGGGAAGCCACCATTTGGGAGAAAAAGATAAAGAAGAAATAACCGTTGTCCCTTCAACAAAAGGCCATATCCAGACAAGAAGGTCAAGATCGAAGCACACAGTCAAAGAAAAGAAAGGAACAACGCGGCTTCAGCGCAAGAAGACAAAAAAATAACTGAAGATAGAAGATAGAGCGAATCCCTCAGTATCTCTCGATCCTGAGGGATCGCTGCTCAAAGATTATATGTATTTCTTGTTTCGTTCGCTGGCTGTTATAAAAGGACAACGCTTGTAGAAAATCAAGGATGTACTATGATTATTCAGATTTCCTGTTGTATTTTCACGATTTCTCATCGAATCTCGTTGGTTAAAACAGAGTATGATTGCTTGTAAACTCTGTTACATATGATTAACATATAATCTGGTTTCCGTTCCATTATTTGATACTGGAGTAGTTCGGTGGTGCTTCACTAGCAGCTAAGGGCCCGGCCCTGGTGGATCCACTTGCTATCTGTACCATTATTTTCCAATTCCAGTGATGTGATGGTTTGCTTTAGTTCTCATTTCCTTTAGTCGCATTGCTTCACAGTTTCCATGTTTTATAGCTTACTGTTTCAATGTTTTATGAAATCGGTTTGTTGCATCAATTGTGAGTGAATTGTGTTGCTATTCCTTTCCAACATAACAAGATTATTTATTCCTCTGTAACTTGTATTGTTATGCTTCTTAGATATAAAGCTTTGCTGTTCAGAATTTGCTATTCATTTCCATTAAATAGCTTTGCTGTTCATTTCTGATAACTTGCTTTAATGTTTATTCCTTTCCTGTAAGTATTTGGTTTGCTTTAGAATGTTATTGCAGAGAGCGTGTTTATTCTATATCTATTAGCAGAATTATTGATTTAACTCAGTTACCATTTCCAATTAGTTGCTTTATTGTGGAGTGTAAGATCATCAACTGTAAAGGACATTGGCTATTACTGTCTAATTTCTCAGATTGAGGATCTTGTTTACGCTTGATTTCATTTACATAAGTTGACAGAGAAAAGAGTTATTACTACTGCATCCTTGACTGATGATTTCCAAGTGAGTGATTGGATTTTAGAGCATTAAGTTTCATGTCATTGCAATTAGATTTCATTTTCAAGCATCCGTTTACTCCTGTATTTGAAAAATTGTACTGCAAATTGGAGAGCATTACTCTTAGATTAAATTTCCACCTCAGACTGAGTACACTCTTAAGATAAAAAGTCGTACTTGGATTGATAATTAATGTAGGATAAATAGGAGTTAAAAAGACACCTTTTATACCTCAACAGCGGTTACGGTGGCTCCGGTGGTCACGGTGGCTCCGGCGGTCATGGTGGCTCCAGCGGTTATGGAAACAACTGTCACATGACAACAATATCAACACGGTTTGTAACAGTGGTCGATACAACTATTTTATCCATTGCGGTTTCTGATAAACCTGTCGCATGTTTTAATTTCTCCGACACGGTTTCATAACTGCATGGTTATCTAACATTTCCGATACGTTTTTCTTCCTGCTCATATTGCTAACCAACTTCGATGCAGTCTTACAAATCGCGGTTAGTTTAGCACTGTGGGTTTTTGTAATATAGTTTTATAATAATGTTCTTTTAGTGGGTTTTCACTTTTTCTTTAGGTTTTGTACCAAGGAACACCTTTGCGCTAGGAATTTTTACATAGGGTTAGGGTTTTAGTAATAGGACTTAGTATTTTACATAGGATTTAGATGCATAGTGCTAGGATTTAGAAATTTAGTAATATGATTAGGTCTTAGCACTAGGTTAACAAATTTAACCATTTTTACATCCAAACTTTGAAACATGTCGACCATGACATTAAAGAACCTTTCACTGGCAAAACTGATAGAATTGGTGGATTGGTGACTGAATCGGACGTCGGTTGTACTTGGAACTCTATCAACTGTACTGATCAAGATCCTCATTGATCACCCACAAGATTAATAGGACAGTTGCAGAACAGGCCTATGGGCTGGGAAGAGTGGCCATCCCACGCTCGGAGGGTGATAGTGGAACGGGCCAACTCAAGAGATCTGAGTTGCTTCCAAACTGAAGTGGACATCACATAGGTGGATGCCCCCTCATCAATGATACAACATGAGACGTTGGCATTCCAAATATTAATAGGGATTTGGAAGGCGACGGAAGTAGGAAGGGGGTGATGCTCTGACCGGTCAACATCGAAGACAATCAAATGATTATCTAAAGGATCCACAACACCCATGGTAGTTAGTAGATATTTTTGTTGTGAAGGGCACAAATAGAGGAGTTCCAGCATTCAAATGGCGGCAGGGGATTGCACCAAATCATCTAATATACTATATGAATGGGAAGCTTTACCAAAATCAGTGCTTCTTCGTAATGATCCCATGGGGAACTTGGTATGAACCTCTACCTTAGGTTGAGGGATCAGTAAAGGACCATTGGTTGTTGAAAGAGGATTTTTGGGACCCAAAGAAGAGGGCTCGGGGGCAAACGTATCGAGAGGCTTGTTGTACTGATGGGACCGAGTCTGAAGGTTGAGGTCAATGGTAATGGGTTGGTCAGAGTTCATCATGACTCTAGTAATCAGAGGTACCAGATGGAGGAGATTGAGTGGCTGCCTAACCTTCAGGGGGTTGGGTAGCCACTAATCCTTGCTGGGGGAAAGGATTTGTAAACACAGTTTTCTCGAAAGGTGCAGAATGAGGAGGAACTGAAGGGGAGGCTTGCTATCCTCGGCATGTTTCTTGAGCTTCCCACATCTGACGCATCTGAGGTAAAATAGGACAATTGTGGGTATAGTGACCATAGACACCACAATAAGAACAAGGCTTATTCGTGCGAACATGCTCGTCTTACTTGGGCTGAGTGCCCTGTTGTTGGTTAGCAGTGTTAGGTGTATTCCCTTGGGGATTGGGTCCTGTATTACCTGGGGAATATTGGTTTTGGTTGCCTTTACTCTTCTTTTTGGAAGTAGGAGGATTATTCGTGCCCTGTTGTGCATACACCTGTCCCTGGGGAGGTGGTGGCTGTTGTTGCGGGGGTTGAGAAGGTAAGGGAGGCTGAGTTGCTAATGCTAGAGGAGCTGGAGCACCAGGCTGTGAATACGGATAATAAGGAGGTTGGGAAACATTGTGGTAAATAGGTTGGGAAAAAGGAGGAGGCATGTTGTATCTTAGATACATGCTACCGGGAGGGGGAAAAGTGCTGGAGGAGCTGGCCCCTCCCTGAGGGAAACCATAACCCATGGGAGGATGAGTGTACGGATGAGAAAGGGCTCCAACGATACCATCAACAGCATGGGATGCCCTTGGTGCATTAGCACCACTGGGTCTAGGGAGAGTAGGTAAGACGGTATAAGTATAACCAAAATGTGCGTAAATTAGGTCATATTTCAACTCAATCTAGAGGGAAGCTTCTTCGGTCTGAGGGAAATGAGATGCGACATATTTTCCAATAGTAGGAAAAAGGGATCTAAGAAACCAGTCCATGTAGACACGGTCTTTGAAGTTAGGGTCTCGACATAGGCTCTTTCTTCTCCTCCATTCCTAGACATGATCGGATAGGCGGGTCACAAACGATTGATGGAAAGAGGTCAAAATCTCAGTGCCAGTGTCATAACGAAGGGGAAGCTGGAAGTAAGATAGAAAATCCACGGCAAGAGTCGCAAAAGTAGTATGAGAGGATGAGGCCTGGTCAGCATACCACTTAGAAGCTTCTCTGGTAAGCATACACTAGAACAACCGAAGACAGACCGTAGTCATCGATGGAGTTATACGAACACCACATATGGAAAGGTCGAACATGGTTTGTAGGATCTTCTCCAGCAAGACCTTCAAACTTGGGGATGTCAGAAGGGAGCTTGGTTGTCATAGCAGGCCAACTAAGATCATGGTGTATGGGGTCATTTATCAACTGGTTAAAATTTGGAAGACTGAGACCTGCCATAAAAGGGAGCAAGGGATCAGCAAGGATAGTTCATGTTGCAGTCCCACTAGTAGTATTCCCAGCATTAGGGCTGGGGCTACCACCAGCGTTAGCTCCTGAACCAGACATGGTGAAGGTGATAGGAGGAGAACAAGGGATAAAACTAGAAGGGGAACCCAATGAACCAGAAGGAGAGTCAGAATGGAGACTCGGTGGAGGACGAACATGAACCCTACACCAAGGAGTAAGTCTTCCTACTTGAAACTGAGGATGAAGGCCAAGAAGTCTCCGGGATAAATGCCTTGGGAATGCAATGATGGAAAAATAGACACGGATCACAAAAGGAAGAGAGACCAAAAAAGGCAAGGAGGTTCAAGATCAAATGATTATAATGTCGAAACAAGGGCAAAGAGGTGTGGGATCAATTGATTACAATGTTATATTCTTAGCCTGGCGGTGTAAACCAGGTGCTCTTCACTTAGGGTGTGCATGCTAAGTGTGTTAATATTAATTTTTAAACCCAAACATGTGTACAGAAAAAATAAAAAGGGTGGTGTATAACTGTAAATAAATCTGCAAATAATAGTAAAGTAAACTGAAATATGACAGAAAATAAACAACTAAAGATGCATCAACTTAAACCCAAGGAGGAGGGCTTCCCAACAACTAGTCTATGGGTGGGTAAAATCTATTCAAAACACACAAGATGGCCGATGGATCTAAATTTGGGAAGGAAAAGGATCTAAAGGTCATATCTGCTGGAAATAGGTGCAAATAACAACAAAAAAACTGAGGGAAAAGTGTTGCAAATGAGGTGGCGAAAGGCTACAAGCTGAAGGGAAATGGAGGGGACCCTAGAGGAGGACCAAAAAAAACTGAAAATATGTGTTTTGGATGGATGAATAGCCAATCTAAAATGGATTTGAAGGTACAAAATCAGATCTAAAAAAATGGTAGAACACACTGAAATCTCAGACGACCTGCTTTAGCTAAACTCCTCCTAAAAAGGTGGAAGCGTACTAAAGCCCTAAGGGGCTAGGTTCCTAATTTGATGAGTAAAATAGAGCAAGTACAGGTCCAAGATGGGTGGAGATGGAGGTTAGACAACCCTGAACAGTAACTCAGACAAACCCAGAAAAGTCACAGAAAAATTCCCGCAAAAAGTACAGGTTGCAGTATCTGACCTGTTTTCAGCAGAGGTTGCAGGTTTGAGGCTGTTTTCTGCGTCCTGAAGGTTGAGGTTGTAGGTTTTGGGCCACAAATTGTGACCTACACTTCCAACACTCTCGGGAGAAGGTTTCAGAAAAAATTGTCATCTTAGTTGCAGCTGATACCTGTCACCTGCGTAATAGGCCCAGAAACATGTGGAAGTTAGAATTTTTACTGTTTTAGGGTTTTAAAGGTTAAAAAAAGCATCAAGAAAATAAAAAAAAGAAGTTGAAGAAAAACCCTAGGGGTTGAAGTAGCTGGTCATGTAGGGATCTTAAAAAATACAGTGGTTGTAATTATAAACCCTTGTGGAGTCGCCAATTATTAGTGTGAATTATAATTGCAAGCGTACAAAAAAAGCTCACTTTAGCTGTGCATAACATACAACCCTAACTTCAAATATGGCTGCAAATATCTTTATATTTGTAGTTAGTTGACCAAAAAAAATGCTACAAAATCCATATCTATGTAGTTAAAGACATTAAACAGCAAATAAAATCAAGATTTTCTCCATGCATCCAACAGACAAGACAAGAATATTTGTAAAGAATTTTGTATTTATGACACCTGGGAAGGGAACATAGAAAGATGTTACCAGTCCCCCTCAATGGGATGGGTTCTTATATGTTCTCAATGCTTCAGGTCTAATATCTCTCTTGCTTGATGGTGTAAAAAACCCAAACAAAAATGGAACTCAAAGGGAGCTCACAAGAAAAATGGTAGCAAAATATGACAATGATGGAGGATCAAAGTCAGACCAAAAGTATAGATCCACAGTGATCATTAGGCAACAAAAGGTAGTGAGTGAATGGAAAAACCCTTCTATTTATAACAAAATATTGAGTTAGTCTAGATATTGGTGCATAATTAAATACATAACTGCACCTAGATCCAAATTTTATGGAATATTTTATTATACTTGTTGGAAGGAAAAAGAATTTGAATTTGGTCAAATCCATTTATTTGTAAATAATAAATAAATAAATGGTTTATTTATTATTTTAAGAATGTGGTTGAGTAATAATTAAATAAATAGTGATTTATTCAATTATTTATAAATGATTTAGTCAAATTTAACAAGGAATACTATTTAAATAATGTTTTAAATAATTATTCCAAGAAGATAATAAGATAAATAATGATTTATATAATTAATTTTCCTTTTTTGGGTTAAATATGACCAGGAATATCCATTAAACTATTTTTTAAATAATTATCCCTTGAGGAAAATCAAACAAATAAGGCTTTATTCAATTATTCCTCATGGGGTTTCCTGTTTAGACCATAAACAAGTTAATAAATTAAGGATTACTCAGTTTTTTTTCATATGGAAAGAAATTTTACAAGGGTAAAATTGGTCTTACATGGTGTACTTTGGTCCATCTAATAGTAACAGGTTAGATGACCAAAGTTGGTGTAACACCAGTCCACCATAGTAGAGAGAGGGAGACTTTACGCCAAGGTAGCTCGGAAGTAAATACATCCTTGCACCGGGAGTTGGAGCTCCATAGTTCCAAGGGCCCCTTGGCAAGTGGGTTACAGTTTCATCCTCATTTCCTACTAGCACTCAGTAAGAGGGGATGTAAGCGTCGTCGTTTGGATTATTGAAGTTGTTTGACTCTATTTAGAGATTTTGTTTTATTTTTTTTAGTTTTAGTTTAGTTTTTATGTTTGAATATGCATGCTATTTCTCTATCTAGTATGTTTATGTTTTAGCATGTTCCACTAACTTGTTTGACTCCATATATTTTATGCCTGTGACCAATAACTTAAGAGGTAAAAACCACCCCTCTTAAGTAAGTGTGATTTGGTACATTCGTGTGACAAACACACTAACAGAAACATCATTGAGGGTTCAGTTCATTTGAGGTTATTTCAATGCATCCTCACAGGCCCTGCCGCAAAGTGGTATGTGAGTGAGACAATATGTTTGAATCCCACGTTTGAATCCCTTGCTTGCTTATTCCTCACATTTTTTTGACTCCTAGTTTGTCATGATACCAGGTTAGAGATACTCACTTACTTTTGGAAAATAACCTCCACACATATTTCATACCATGTCCATGAGTGGTGAAAGTGTCTTAGCTTATGTAAAGTGAACATAACAGAGGACCTCCACCTTGAATTTTTTCTAAAATATTTTATGCCAGCAATAGAAAAATATGTGGCCACAACCATGCCAAAACTAGAAAAATAGACTATCAACAAATCTTAACAATTTGCACTCATTTATACTCAATCAAGCTACCTTTTTTTTGTTCTACTTGATTCCTCCTTATTACAATCATTTGGAAAAGATAAACCATGAGCATAAAATGTTGTAGACGATTTGATTGGAACCATCACCCAAAATCAACCCAGAAACACTTTCTAATAGTCTGGAAATGTGTACAGTGGACAAACCTATTTCCATTCATATGGTGGTCCACTTGCAACCACCCAACATGGGATATTATCCCAATCAACCTACACCCTATAAAAGCCCCACCATGCAAAGAAAAAAGTACCCACCACATCCCACAGAGGTGGTTTACACCTCCCAAGGCCCTTACACTAACATCGGACAAGAGAACCCCTACTACCCTTTTCCAACACGCCAAAAGAAAACCCTACAACTTAGCTGAATGATGGGGTTAATTTTGTGAAACCTTCTTTCCTAAAACAACAATAGTCATTTGAACAACTGAATGTGAAAAACCCTTAAAATTCCAACAAGAAGAAAGGAAAGAAAAAACAAAAAGGGGAACCTAATCAGGGGTGAAAAAACCAAAAAAAACCTTTGTCGGCATCGGCTGGGGGAAATCCCCCTAACTAAAACCAGAACCAAGGTCAGAATAACAATAACCCACAAAATCAAAACAAGAAACCTAGTCTAAGGACTAATCATTCTTGTGCTATTTGTGGTGAGTATGGGAATTACACTCATAATTTCCCTCAAATCCCCAATTTGAAGAGAATGAGAGAAACCAAGGGACAAGGAGGAACAAACCAACAACTTGCGGTTATGCAACATAATTTTTCTCACCAAGGAGTAGTGGCCACACAACATGAATCCACCCCTCCACCTTATCAAAACCAAAATGGGGGCAATCCTAATGACACACCAAACTATGAAATTTATATGGAATACTCTGATGTCCTTTTATAGACTCAAAACTACTGCTATGGAACTCCACCAGAAAAAAAGCCTTCCACATAACTAACGTTACAACCACAACACCTTTTACGTTTCCTCGACCCCTCGTCAAAACCATCCCACAAATGTTCAAAATGCCACTATGTCATGTAGGGAACAATTCAAAGGCATCTCACTACTACAGGATTTTTAATGAATCACCTAATGCCATGTTAGCATTAAAGGTCTTGCAGACTTATCCAACACAATGAAAATATATCATATCCTCTTTAGCTGTGATTGACCCATCTGGCTCGCGGTTGATGGTATTTTATTTTGGAAACGCAAATCCATGACTACCATCGATATTCACCTTCCAAATATTGGTCACTATTTAAAATATCACCATCCATAATTGCATCGTTAATTGGGGCATCTACCTGTATCATCTCCATATCAGATTGGCAGAAACTAGGATCCCCCAAGCCAAATTCTTCACCCATCACACTCAGGGTATACAATGCACATCCCTCGGCACCCATAGGACTCTTTCAGAACGTCCTAGTAGAGCTTGCCAACAAAATAGTTCTCATTTATCTCGAATTCCTCGGTTCCCAAAAGGATTACGATATCATGTTGGGTCGTAGCTATATGTACGCCATGAAAATGGTAACATCATCATTATTTCACATCATGATGTTCCCACATAATGGGAATATCATAACCAAATAAAAATTCACACATTATGGGACATGAGCATCACTATACCCTGATGGAGTGCTACCATATTTTGGGTCTCATAAATAATTTTTCCCATCCTTAACGATGCCAGTCCAGGGACGTTCAAGGAACCATAACTCCTCAGAACATATCCAAAAGATCCTTTGATTGCCACACCAAAGCCCAAAACTCCAATATGCATGATGAGTGTTTCACGATATAATACCCTAAAGGTTTTTGGGTCGGAAACCTTCACAAATCAGGGGCATACCATTCAAGAAGGACTCACTTAACCTATCTTTTATACTGAAAACTAGATATAACAGGTTGCAGAACTTACCTGAAATTCCAACGTTTTATGTAGATCCCGCGGGATGCAAACCCCCAACAACCCTTCGTGCTTCGTAACCTAAAAATAAAGAAAGAAAGAACACAAAACTCGAGTTGTACAACATATAGGGCTCCTAGATGTCAGTGTAACTCATGCATAATACCATAAGAACAATATAAACATTAAATTAATGATCATTACACATATATAAAGAGATATAAACACGTGAATATCGGGAACAAGATGGTTCTTCTTATTATAAATGGCACGTATAGTAATAGGAACGTGGAGAGATCACCTGAATCATTCCATGGCCTTCGAGCATACCATCCTCTGGATCCGTCAAGCCCTCGCCTCACAATAATTCTTCCAAGATGTGTGCACAATAGATGTCATATAGAATGATGAGCATCTCAAGGAAACAAGGGTTTCCTGAATATACCTGGGAAGTGCAAGAGGCGCGGGAATATCAGACTTGAAATAGGGCTCCAATAGAGTATAATATCTATAATTTTCTCTCTCCCTTAGGCCATGCACTTGAGGGTCTTTTATACTCCTCCAAATTAGTTTCAGCAGTTGGAAACAGTTAGGCCACGAGCTGGGGTGGTTGAATTACGGGAATAACCATCAACCTTGCCTCAAAAATAGCGAATATTATATATATTTTTAATTATTAAAAAGGTATACGCGGATATCTATGAATGGACTCGCATATATACGCGAAAAAGTCTGGGCAAAGTCACGTATGGTTTTTAAGATATTGTTTTTTGTGAAGATGTTCAAGTTTAAGGGGAACGGGTGCCCAAGGCCAAAGTATCAATCATCAAGCATATGAAGGTGGAAAATTATTCTATAACAGATGCCCCCTAATATATGAGGTCAGAAGGGGTACATGATGGCTGAAATTTATTATGTGTAGAGAAAGAACCTTGCGAAGACAACAGAGGACTTCACCAGTTTTCAGCCTGCCAAAAAACCAATGAAAGAGATCAGAGAGATAAATCATGTCTGAGGTGGGCATACCCATGCTCAGTGAAAGAAAATCATGTCCACATATGAAGTAAATAGCGGATACAAAATGTATAAAAGTATAGCTGAACTATAAAGTACATAGTGAATCATCTGATCACTGCCCAGAAGTACAATTCAAAATCAAGTCCAAGTATCACATATAGAATACTAATCAATGATGCTACAATATATATTTGATCACACAAGTAGGAACTGAATCTTCAAGTACCAAATCATAAGGGGTGGAAGACATGGTACAATCACGTGACTCGGGAGCCAACATATAAGATGTTGTTGTACTGAAACTGCAACATATAAGGGTGAACGACATCACTGGCAGAAAACTGGATGAACTATCAAAGTGAACCGAATCATGCTGATGCAAACCTGAGGCCTTCACCGATCACTATGGCAGAATTCTGCACAATGGGAATAAATGAGCTGAAGTCGAACGTGTGAGAAAACATTTGATTACTGGTCATTAATGTATACTGTTAACAAATGCGAGACAACCCACCGATAATGATAATGAGTGTCAAGGTGCCCCAATACAATCTAACAAGTGCAAATGAATGAGTTCAAGTTGAACACTTGTAAGAATAAATCAATCTGGAGGCAATGATGTATCCTCACTATTGACAGTGAAGAGTCTGCCACTGATGACTCCAAACCCTAAGGTACTGACAAAAAGACTCTAGACCTTATTCCCAGATAAATGAGTCGAAATCGATGGGAAAAGATCTGCTAGAAGGAAGGCATTAAGGCATCCCACATCAGTCCAGCACGAGTGTAACCCACAGGCTAATATTTGAAAGGAATCAGACGAAGTAGAGTGAATGAACCGACCAGATATACGTTTCTGACATGCACAAGATGAAGCTAGTGCACGATAGAAACCCTCTGAATCAACCAATAATGAGAGCTGGCAAAGAGGCGAGATATACACCGATAGGGTCAAATGGAAATCAAGGTACTGCACGAATCCCAAGTGTGATAATATATGTTGACGTCGAACACAAGAGAAACCACTCAGTCAAAGACCCATAATGATGATCAAATGTTGAACACAAGGTGACCTATCAATGATGTAAATAGGGCCAAGGTGCGGCTCTAGGTTTTCTCTCAGAGCAATATGTCGTAGTCGATAAGAGAGAAACCTGCTGGCAAGAAGTCAAAGGAGAACTCCTCAAACCAACAATTATCAAAGGACAAACATCCGATGTGAGTTAGAACAGCAGCACCCATAAGACGGAAGGCCGACTTAAATAAGGTGTCAAGAGACAATGCTAGACAGTCACTCAAAGAAAATTCCTCAACAAAAGCACACTGCTCTCACTGGTGGTAAACAAATGATAGCTGCAGGAAGTTGTTAGAGGCAGAGTAGGAGAATAACTTCATTAAGGATGAAGACACTGTCCAGGACAATATAATTTAGTAAATGTATGTTATAGTTTCTCCTAAGTCAAAACTAAAACCATCCCAAATGAAGAAATATATAAGTGTATATGCTTTGTTCAAGGGCGACAAAATGACACTATACTGCCATCAAATTATGAAGTTACATCCCGTTCCCGCTCTTTTTGTTATATTTTATTTTTTTTTCTTTTTCATATAATAAGTCTGAAAAAGAATAAAATAATGTTGTATTACAATGGACAAAACGAGTATCAAGAAACATATGCACTAGTTCTTGGGATTGGAATGATCCTATGCTCAATGCAAGGTGGTGGAAACTAGTAAGTGATACTCAGAGGAATACGTTCCGACTCCATGTGGTATTAGGTGTCAAGGTGATAACTAAGCCATGGAAAGACCTTATATAGAGAGCTTAGAAAATATGGCTTAAACATCGAGTTCAAATGAAGCCAGCTGAAGGCCAAGATAAACAAGTAGCCAATATGTAATGCAATGATACAACTCAACAACACCAGGGAGCCTCTAGGGTAATAGCCAGAAAAAAAAATCATAGTGAAGAAGAAGAATGAAGCTTCAAAGCATAAGTCATGGCGGGACTAAAGAGGACTCCCGAGCCTACATAAAGTGCAACATGGGCGACAATTACTAGCGAGGAACTAACTAAGAAGCCCATGTAAAGGAAGGCTCTACCACCAAGTCATGATTTATAAATCGGTGAGTGAAATGGATTAAGTACTCATGACATGATGGGATCAACCCTATGGCAAGTGATTAGAATGGAGGCTAGCATGCAGAATGCAACGGAACGTGGATTACCTAACCTATATACCAGTCAAGATCATATACCGGCCATGACAGGTCAGCGGTCATGGATTCGAAAATCGGAAAAAATCTCAATTCAGTAAAATGTACCTGAAGAAAGACCCTTCCCAATATTTACAAGCAACACGGTTATGCAGCTTAAGACAGATTTGAAAAATAAGCATAACAAAATTTTGCAAAAAAATTTCAATTTCTGTGCATAAATACTCATTTTACCTCATATTTGGTTCATTGTTACTTTGCTGAAGTGGAGAAAGGAGCTCTGGAGAAAAACCCCTTTCCTCAAAACAGGAGCAATCAACAATCAATTTCACCGGATCAGCCAGGTAAGCTCTAAATCCATCATTGTCATCAATTTCATTCATATATAAGATAAAAATTTTGATTTTTCACCGTAGGAATGATTTTTTTATTATTGACCTTTCTACGCATATGCAGGTTTGTGTGAACAAACCCGCGTATGATACGCAACTGTACTCAAAGAAAGTCGCATATGTGCAGTCCGTAAATGTAAAAAATGAACCTAATGAAGAATTTAATGGATTATTTCTGGATGTCTATCTCTTAGAGGGAATGTGAGCATAGTGCCATTAACAATGAAGTGATGGAAGATCAAAATTCGCTCAATATCCTTCGAAATTGCGATTTGCTAAAATTTTTCAAAATTCCAAATATGAAAATTAATGTCCAGTTTCTCCAAATGTTGGTGGATCACTGGGAACCAGAGGAAGACTGCTTCATGATTGATCAAATTCCCATATGCATAGAAGTGGAATACATTTACTTCACTACTAGACTCTCTCGACGACGAGATCCAGTAGATTTACATGGAAAGCCTGTGGGAGGGCTTACAGTGGATGATTATGTCCATGTTTATTGCATAGAGGGGTCTCAGAAACTAGGGACTCAAATTGCAATCAAAGATTTGTCAGAGCTGCATATGAAAATTATCCTCTTCACCATTGGTAGGGTAGTAGGTTCTTCTTCCTTACACCAAGCTTCGAGGACACAAATAAGTATTGTGGTTGAATGCTTGATTCACCTCTTTGACTGGTGTACTACACTACTGACTAACATGAAGAAACAATTAACTTCTATCCAGAAAGAAAAAACAATGCATTTCGGGTATGGGACTATCTTACTGACATTCTTCTTTGAGAGGATTCCATGACTTTGACCCAAAGTGATCTCAATCATCAACAACCATGTTCCCTTCAACAAAAACCCGTGCTAGTGCTAAAGGATTCAGGACCAGGTGAACAGGACCAGAAGACTGAGGACTAGGAAAACTTGATTCAACTTTTCTCAAATCTAGTAAAAAGTAATACTGATGATGCAAATCATACCAAGGTCTATCTATACTAGTCATAGCTTCCAAGATAGCCTCTTCAAAGGGAAGAGTGGTATTAAGGAAATCCTGGGTGGAAGAAGAACTAAGAGTCCAAGTCAGGGCCACATATCCATCCAATTCCTCTGATGAAAGAAAAACTGAAGTAGACTCTGCAGAGTCAACAATAGAGCTATAAGCAATCTCAGCTGCAGACATAGGAAATGCCATTCCACCCACTTGACCTTCCGCTAATGTGGAAGTAGGGGAAGGTAAGGTCCAAGGGTCCGAAAAATAATGAGTTCTAAATAATTCCCTTCGAATAGGAGCCTTGGAGGATGAAATTGCATGTATATGAATGGAAGGAGGTCGAAGATCAAAAGTACCCATCAAAGAAGAATACATTCCAACCCCTAGATTCTCAACAGGCGGTCTGATATTATCAACGAAAGGAATAGTTGAGTCAGTAGAAGCATTCAGGTCTATAGGAGAAAAATCCAGTTAGTCAACTATGACAATCCTCCCTTCCTAAGGGAAACAAATAATACAAAATAATGAGGATGTAATGGCATCCATCTCATAAATCCAGTTCCGCCCCAACAGAAGGTTATATTCCAAGCTTGCATCAACTATCTCAACCTTGATGTTAACAGTTTTTCTCCCAACACATATGGGAAAAGCCGGGACAATACCATGCGGTCTGTGAGAATAACCATCAAACGCAGTCAAAAGAGTGGCTGAAGGAATAGTTGCGGGAGATCCTATTCCCTTCCAGCATGCGAGAGACATCACACACGTGGAAGCACCCTCATCTACAATCGTTAGAAATATATTGAATTTTCGATACAACGATCTAATATGGAAAGCCATATGATGAGGGAGTCTCTTTATTAAATTAGACATATCAAATGTAATCATAAGAGAATTATTTGGATCAACATCCCCAATAGCAGTAAGGAGAGCAGTTCGCTTAGCTGGACAAGACTGGAGCACCTCGAGAGCCAACATGGCATAAGGACTCTACGCCAAATCTTCTACAATAGAGTAGTCCTGGGCCGCCTTGGAATTTGGATTAATCGTCATATGCTTTGTAAATTCCTTTGGCATCTGAGGTATAGGCTCAATAGTGGGTCTCGTAATATGAAGCAGTTTAGTACTATCAGGGACACCCTTATCTTTCGAAGACTCAGCTTCACCATAATCACGAGATCGCGTAGCGATATCTGCGTGAGCACTCATAATATATATATTTGATGTGGTTTCCCCTTCCTGGGTGCCCCCAGAGGGATCCCCAGTATTTTGATTCACGCCAACAACTAATTGCTGCCCTTGGGGAAAAGGGTTTGTTAACATAGCCCAGGAATTGGAAGAATCCTGTTGAGCTAACAAGCATTGCGCATCTTGAATTTTAGGGAAAAGGTGAGTAAGATGGTATCCATTACATAATTTTCATGGAAACTTGACTTTATTTTTATCCTTTTGACGCTCACCAACATGTTCATTAGATTTATTTTCATTCCCCTTTCCATCTTTGCCCTTGTTTTTATTATTCCGTCCTTTCTTCTTCCCTTCAGATTGTTGATTTCCTTTGGGGTTAGAAGTTTGGACAACATTTATTGACAAAGACTAGGAAGGAGTTGATACCGAAGGCACAACTGACTAGAAGAAGCAGATTGTATCGACAACTGCTGCAATTCACTAAGCAAGTTAGTTGCACCGCTATCGACCGAACCAATAAGTCCATCACCATGAGGACCAGGTTTAGTTTTTGACAAATCCAAGGAGTGAGGAGCATCAGGAAAATTTTTATTGAGGACTCTAGACTGAGAATAAATCAGTTCTAATTGCTGAGCCCTAAAAATAGCCTGCTCCTCAGAAAATACCCCTGATAGGGATACATCCTTAGAAATGTCTAGCTGCAAGGATTTCAAAAACCATTCCAGAAGGAATTCATTAGGAATATAGGCTTTAATGAGCCTCTTCCTTCTTCTCCATTCCTGAATATGATTAGAAATGTGAGTTACCTTGTCCTGCTTAAAATTAGCCAGGAGTTCAATCCTGACGTTGTAACAGATGAGCAACTCAAAATGATTTAAAAACATGGTAGTCAGATCTCCAAAAGTGGCAAAACTACCCCCAGTTAACTCAATATACCACTTGGCTACATTTCCAGTTAAGGTGCATTGAAATAACCTCAATCTAATCGAATCGTCAATCAGGGAGTTTGATGAACACCATAAATGGAAAGTGGTGATGTGATCCGCTGGATCCTCTCCATTCTTCCCTCCAAACTTTGGGATGTCTGAAGGTAGTTTGGTGGGGACCGAAGGCCACCCCGGACTATATTGGATAGGATCGTTAGTCAATTTTGAAAAATCTGGCAAGTTTAACATTGCCAAAAATGGTAATTGAGGAGGAGCCTAGGAATTCTATCCCTGATACAATTGATTCCCCACATTCTGAAAAGAATAACCTGGATTTGATGAGGTGCCAGGTTGCCAAATAGATTTCATAGAAAATGGTGGGCCATAGGAAAATCATTGTAACCCAGCATTCGGAGAAGGACCCCCTCCCATCATGGAGTTACTATAAACCAGACCATTTCCCCCCACTGAGGTAGTGAATGAAGAAGAAACCCCCTGGTAGGGGTTCCATGCATTTGAAAAAGGAGAAAAATCTTGATAAGCCCTCGATGAAGGGAAAGGGACATTCCCTTGATGACCGATGAGAAACTGATTCCCTACTCCCTGTGTTGTGAAAATAGGGTTCCAACCTGTACAGGTAGTAGAACTTTGACCTCCAGACCATGGATTGAAACTTTGAGTCTGGGAAGTGAAAGGAAAAGATCCTAAGGAAGGGGTCAGATTAGGGATGTGCCCACTTCCAAAGGAAAACCCTTGAAAAGAAGCTGATCCACTAGCCACAGAGGATATGGGTGCACATGCAGCTATAGCAGCAGAGAAGGAAAAAGGAGGAATCCCACTAGTGGGCATTCTGAAACAAAAGGGACCAGATTGAGAAGCATGTGCTTGGGTGTGACCATAGCCAAACACATCAGTACTAGAAGAAATCGAAGATAAGGCAAGAGTGCCTCCTCCTTCAACTAAAGAAGGATTCTGAATACTTACAACACTCACAACCGAAGTTGTGTTCCCAGTCGTGGCCATCGAAAGGTGAGAATATGATGGATAAGGACTTTCTGGTCTCTCAGACTCAGGTCTGATGTACTCGATGATAAAAGGATAACTAGAAGGAAGAGGAGATGGAAGAGACTCAGTAGGCTGAGGGACTTCCTATACTTCTACTTCTTTTGCCAGAAATAAAACTCTCGAGATGAGTGAAGCACTCTTCTCGACACTAACACCAACACCAAAACCAACTACAAAAACAACTAGCCATAACGGAGGATCTCTCTCAGATGCGTCTAAAAACACCAGGTGAAAATCACCCTCTGAATTACTCCTACACCTTCTTAAAGAAGGCTCGGCACATGCGAGAGACAACCCACGGAGCCTCCTTGATCGATGAGGCGATCATTCAGCCACTTTAAAAGATTTATTAGACTCAAAGAAATATGAAGCTAAGAAATCTAGGAGCAAAGAGCACACTCTAAAAAATCCCTAAGAATCAACCAGACAAGCAGCTATCAGGTATTTTCGCTCCGGGTGATGAGGACCAGACACCAAAATACAAGAAAGCGAAGAATAGGACCTCCCGAAATTAGTCTGGCGTAATCAATACCCAGACCTACTAGCGAAGGTAACATAAGTAGTTACGCTGACCTCCTAACAACAACCTTTTCCAGTGCAAGTCCCCAAGCTTCGCAAGGGCACCCTCCAGAAGCATTGATGGAAGTGATGCAACGTTTGCTTCAGGTACCACGGGTGTTCCCCCCCGCAGTCACCTGTGTGGTCCCTAAGATAGGCAACTATGGGCACCAATCTGTATCGGCAGTTTGGCGGAACGGTCTTAGGTCAAGATTCAGTAGATAGGAGAGGGGCTATCTCTCTTCTCTGCCTGCACTTTCCCTCATGCTTGACTCTCTGGAGGAGACCTTTCCCGGTCCACTTAGCGGTGTTGGATTTTGCTCATTAATAAACTTCTATTTTTCAAAATTTGAGCGGCCTTGGAGAGTTAACTCTCCACTCACCTAATCCAAGGCCCTACAACCTAGCTAGTTGGTGTATGAAAATAATACAAAAAATTGCTAGTTTTTTTTAATTATATCGCTTATTTTAGTTGGCTGTTATGTTATGTCAAGGACATGTGGAAATGAAATTAATGGTGTTTGTATGACACAGAAAGAAACCAATGAAAACCAAACTATATGAAAATGAACTGATTTCCTTTCGATGAAGAGTGATTTCTACACGAGTTCTACGAGACTATATTTTATTTTCTTTTTAGATGTTCACACTTTGTACAACTCAAAAGTTACGAAAAATACTAAAAATTCTTATGTGCACCTAACAAAAATTACCAATGTCATGCAAATCCTAAGATGCTAAATTTGAACAAGTAAAGATAAGTCTCTAAAGACACCAAGGTTCAATCACTTTTTCGCAGTCAACAAAGTTAGTTCCCAAATCAGAACTCCTATGTATAAAAATGCCAAAACATACTTGATATGAGAGAAAGAAACCCAAATAAGACTCTCTTCCTAATCAAGTCAAGAACCGAAGATTAGAAACTCAAAAAAACTTCAAAAGATGAAAATAAACCGTCAAACAAAATGAAAACAAAAGAAATGGAAACAAAATGTTTTTTGGGCTTTTGAGTTTATAGGGAAAAGAGATTTCAAAAAAGACCAATGGAACTATCTAGTAACTGAGTTAAGCAAACTTGGATTTCAAACAAAAGCCTCAAAAAAATGCCCAAAGCCAACCGTGCCACTCTTGTAGCGGGACTTGTGTGAGAAAAAAGGAAGACAATAAACTCAATAAGTCAACCCAGCAAAATAGTATAAACTTGCAATGAACAAAAACTCCAAATAATCAATAAGAGTTCTTCCAAAATTGCAACAGAATCAGTCTAGGAAATGGAGAAAACCACACATACCAAAGGTGAAAAACCAAAAGCGAGGCAACTCATAAGGTTAGGAAAGAGTAAATGAGCAAAAGCTCTCTATCCTGAATACTCAGAACAACCAAGAATCTTCAGGAAAAGACCTTGCTACTCAAGCCAGAATTGCAAACACAATAAACAAAGATTTCACCAAATGAGCAGGTATTCACATAAATAAGAGAGAAACAGACATGAAACCAATTTAGACGCTGTCCAGAGACTTCAAGGACACTGCAGGAATAGGTCACCACAAGCAGACAAGACCAGAAAAGATTAAAACCAAAAAATTCAAAATTTACCCAGGCATACGCGCTTTTGCAGTTTAGCAACAAGCGTATATACGTGACTGTGTCAAAGGAAACTTTCGTATATGTGGGTCCCTTTGCAAAAAACAACGTGTATACATGACTATGCAAAAGAAAAACCGCGTATGAAAAGGTAAATAAAGAAAAAAAAAGGGTCAAACCTGATCAGGAGACCAAGTCTTCAATCTGACTAGAAAAAGTTTTACTGAACTGGAAAAAGTGATATAAACTGTTGGATTTCTACAAGACTGATAAAACAACCCAAACGGGAAATCACGAAAATTTAATCCCCACCGGAGTCGCCATTTCTATTTTGGGATATAATACCCTAAATGTTTTTGGGTCGGCAACCTTCACAGATCAAGGGCATACCATTCAAGAAGGACTCACTTAACCTATCTTTTATACTGAAAACTAGATATAGCAAGTTGCAGAAATTACCCAAAAGTCCAATGTTTGATGTAGATCCCGCGAGGTGCAAACCCCCGACAACCCTTCTTGCTTCGTAACCTGAAAATTAAGAAAGAACGAACACGAAACTCTAGTTGTACAGCATATATAGTTCCTAGATGCTAGTGTAACTCATGCATAGTATCATAAGAACAATATAAACATTCAATTAATGATCATTACACATATATAAAGATATATAAACATGTGAATATTGGGAACAAGATGGTTCTTCTTATTATAAATGGCATGTACAGTAATAGGAATGTGGAGAGATCACCTGAATTCTTCCACGGCCTTCGAGCATACCATCCTCTGGATCCGTCCAGCCCTCGCCTCACAAGAATTCTTCCAAGATGTGTGCATACTAGATGTCATATAGAATGATGAGCATCTCATGGAAACAAGGGTTTCCTGAATATAACTAGGAAGTGCAGGAGGCACGAGAATATCAGACTTGAAATAGGGCTCCAAAAAAGTATAATATCTATAATTTTCTCTGTCCCTTAGGCCATGCACTTGAGGGTCTTTTATACTCCTCCAAATTAGTTTAAGCAGTTGGAAACAGTTAGGCCACGGGCTGGGGTGGTTGAATTATGGGAATAACCATCAACCTTGCCTTGAAAATAGGGAATATTATATACTTTTTAATTATTAAAAAGGTATACGCAGATATCTATGAATGGACTCGCGTATATACGCGGAAAAGTCTGGGAAACATCGTGTATGGGGTTTAAGATACTGTTTTTTGTGAATATGTTCAAGTCTGAGGGGAAAGGGTGCCCAAGGCCAAAGAATCAATCATCAGGCATATGAAGGTGGAAAATGATGCTATAAAAATTAGTTCATCAAACACACCATGGTCTCAGGAACTAGTTCTAGACACCCCTAGTGTTATGATTATTGAGTCATTATTCCTACCCTACGCAATCACTCAGACACCTTTCTTGTATCCCACCTGGTTTTGTCTTGCACCAAGTCATAGAAACACTTACATTTACAAACATGGCTCTCGTGATACCTGTCTAGTACTTGGCCCCACATGCCATATCAGAAAACTCAAATATTACCTCGACAAGTGTCATTCATGTGGCCACCCCTTAAGAAATCGGTCCATAAGGAGTAATACCTGTGTCTACACTAGAATGTGCTACCAAAAGGGAAAAACTGAAAGGTAAGAAGGTTGAAACTCCAACCACTTCCTCTTCTAGGGTACCTCCACCCTATGCATTATGTGATACATCGAGCCACCCTGCCAACCAGTGCCCAAAACTAGAGGACTTAAAACCTATTCTTCATGCCCCATAAGTGCTAGTTTCCCCACCTCCAACTTTAAGAGACAAGGCCACAACAACATGTAATAATGCATTACGTACCAAAAATCCATGCATTATATGCACATAGTACGAACACTACACACACCACTATCATAACTCACTCGCTATCGAGATGCATTGGTAGCCCTCACCCAAGATAATACTGTGACACCATCGCTTCCCAGCACCACAGTGGCAGACGACATGTCTGAGACTATTTATTGTGTCTTCACAGAAGGAACATCTCGCAAGGAACACCCTTGTGCTTGTTTCCACTCAACCTCACACACATTCCCCCTACCATCTAGGATGGAAAAGATGCCTAGAACAACCTCACCAACACCTACTTACTCATGTGCCTTATGTGACAAACTAGGCAATTTGATTAGTCAATTCCATGATTTGAGCAAGATCAAGGACCTTTTCCTCTCATTGGTACACCTTCCTTGGCATGTTCATTTAAATAAGGCTAGATGTAAGTGAAACCATTAGCACATTTGTTCCCAAGTACACCATATGTGAAACTACACATACCTTTCTAGATTTCGAGTGGCAAGGGAAACCTTGCAACAAAGTGACATTCTCTCACCTGGTGTTGATGACACCCAATACCACATAAAATTTATTTCCTCATCCGTAGGAACCCTGATTCATGATGTATTCTCATCATTTTTCAGTGTCAAGTCTGCTTCTCCCATTGCAAAGGTTGCACCACCCTAGACTATGCAGACCCATGCAATCTGCACATTGTCAACATCATTAGGTTCCATGATAGAAACCATTTAATCATTCTCTTTCTGTCAACCAGCACCACTGTGTGCCAATCCCAAAACCATTACCTCTCGTAACATATATCACCATTAGAAAATATTTCCCATTCATAAAAAGGTATTCTAGAGGCCATGATGGAACCATAGTTCCCTTGGGATTCCATGCATAATTTCTCTTTCATTTTACCTGAAAAATAATTCTCATCTATTGAAGCACCATGCCACAATATTTGTACAGTAGATACAAAGGACTTCCTACCACCAAGACAGGTAGATTAGTTTGAAAATCCCATCCCTGCACCAGACAGATTTGAGGAATGGAACATGTCCAATATCTCACCTACAGTTAAGGTAGATATTTCCACCAAGCTCGACATAATTGAAGAATTCTTGTTTAGGGGAAATTGCTCAGAAATGATCATGGATTTAAACTTAGAAATATCCATGGAACAACTAATGAATCAAAACATCGTATGCTACAAGTGAAATAATCTTGGTCATAAGGCACAATATTTATGGATTGTGAAAGAGAATTCTCCAATCATGTAGACAAACAAGCCAACTATGACATGGGAGAAGAAAAATAAGAATAATTATAATCCAGCTTTGATCGCTAAATATAAAGAATATGAATTGTACATAGACATTGGAGGCTCGACACATATGACTAGAGATAAAAAAAAATAGTTATCCTAAAAGAAAAAGGAAACAATGTTGCATTTGGAGATAACTCTTCTGTCAAGACCCTTGGAAAAGGTGTAGCAAGCCTTGGAAGCAAAAATATGAAGGCACAATTTTTTTTTCAAGTTAAGTATTTGAGGCACAATCTTCTCAGTGTTGGCAAGATGTGTGATCGAAGGTATAATCTCTTGTCTAACTCTCGGAAGTTAAAAATCATAGAAGACAACTCAGTAATATTGGTTGCAACAACCATAATAAGACCAAAAAACATATACATTCTAGACAAAGTTGAGTGGAAAATTGCATCCAATCAAAAGAGTCGTAAGGACAACAAAGAAGGGAAGGATAAGAACATGAAACTCCATTTGAGTGCCATATGTTCTGGGGGAGCAACCCTAAATACATAAGTCACCCTTTGCTAATTTTGTCAAAGTAGGAGAGAAAAGGAAGTGAAAAATGGAGATGAAGGAAGTGAAGCATGGAAACAAAGGGAGCATGATGATAGGGGAAGCATGAGTGTTGATATCAATGACAAAGGGGGAGGTTGTTGGAACAATTGACATTGATGTCAAAGTGTGAATATACCAACATGTGTTCGGTGATTTTCATGGAAAAATCAAGTGAAATTTGGGTACAAGGACCTTCCAAATTAGTATCCCTTGTCACACCATTTTTTTTTATAGGTGGCATGCCTTCTGGGTCCTCTTGGTTGGAGAGATAATGTGTTTTGAAGTTTGATGCCCCAAACATGAGTTTTGCGCCAACACATCTGCCCCAAAATTTTATGACCTTAACACTACTTTTCTACCCTAAAAGAAGGTCAAAGTTATAATTTATATAAACCTAAATCCATGGAAGGAATCATTTTTAAGAACACAAATTTTTTAATAGAAGTAATCTTTAATAGGTCAACCTAATAGAAAATCCTTAAGTCAGCTCGAACAAACAATCGTGACTTTTCATGGATGAGATCAGACCTAATATCGCCTCTACCAAAATGCATATATATTCATCCTAGCTATGGGAAATTGAGGCAAGTATTTCAAATGACCTTAGGTAATAAACCAAAAGGATTAATTCAAGGCCTAATCTATATTAAAGATTTGGAGAAGGTCAAGTTCTCAAGAAGGACTTTTGAATTAATTTTTATACCTTTTCTGTCATGGGTTCTTTACAAAATAGAGGTATTCGTTGAAGCTCAATTGAGGTGAATTGTAAGGATTAATTTCATGGTATTCTCGAGGCATACTTTCCGGCTTGGTCTGAGGCCTAATGTGGCCCTTGTAGGAATTTACAGGGTAAGTTCCTTAGATCCAGAACCAAAGGTCACCACTCGCAAACAGATCACAAATCAGTACACCAGTATAATCACGTGATTAAAACCCTCAAAGAGGGAAACAATCCACGGCCTAAGCCAATGCGGCCACTTTAGGAAATTTGTTAATATAAAAAGAAAATTTACATATGTTTCTCTCATAAATGGTTACCAGAAAAATGACCCTCCATTCTCTTTAAATAGATATCATGGACCAATCGGGTGTTAAGCCATGGATCAAGTGTCGTTAATAATTATGTGAGAGATAACCATCAGATCACTACAAATTGTGACTATCGGATTATAAGTTACAAATGTACATGGTAAAGAAACACACTTTACCTAACTCTTATTATTAACTATTTCCAATCTGTCGGAATATCCTAACATCCCCCCTTAAGAACAACTTGGGATAGGATTGAAGGATTTACAAAGGTGACACAAAAGGAGCCTATTTCCTATGAGTCGAAATATCCTAACATCCCCCCTTAAGAACAAATTGGGATAGGATTTTCTGGAACTTGAGCCAATAAGGAATAGGCTCTTTCGAACTACAAATGTCTATTTCGTGATCTGCAGGGTCACCTACAAGAGAACCTGCTGCATCCCGAGTAGAGTGGACCCATCTTGGAAGCGGTGGAGTGTAAGGAATAATTTCAAGAGGTGGAGGAGGATTTTCATCCTCATAGTCATCATCTGAACTAGAAGGAATGCTATTAAGGATAGAAGAGAGAGAGAGAGAGAGAGAGAGAGAGAGAGAGAGAGGTGGCACATATGTCGAATTAGGCTCGTAGGCCAAAGGTGGCACACCCACCGAACTAGGCTCGCAGGCCAATATATTTTCATCAAATTTTACATCTCTTCTAATGATTATATTTTTGGATTTTGGTTGAATAAGTCTATATCCTTTGACATCTTCAGAATATCCAACAAAAATTCATTTTTCACTCGTAAGTTCTAAGGCTTTATGTTTCACATCTGTAATATGGGCCCAAGCATCACTTCCAAAAACATGAAAGTGACTTACATCTGGTTTGATTGAGCTGCAAGCTTCTTCTAGAGTTATATTCTTTAAAATCTTAGTAGGAGTGCAATTTACTATGTAATTTGCACAGTTAATTGCTTCTGCCCAAAAACTGAGACTAAGTCCTTTAGATTGAAGCATACAATTAGCCATTTCTTTTAAGGTGTGATTCTTCCTTTCAGCTACACCATTTTTTTGTGGAGTATATGGAACAATATGTTGCAATTGAATTCTATGCTCAGTGCAGAAGTTGATAAATTTGTTGTTAACATATTCTTCGTCATTGTCTGATCTTAAATTAAGAATTTGATGTCTAGATTGTTTCTCAACAAAGGCCTTAAAGGCCAAGAACATGTTAAAAACTTCACTCTTGAGTTTTAAGAAATATACCCAAGTGCGTCTGCAAAAATCATCAATGAAAGTTAAGAAGTACTTGCAACCAAAGAAAGAAACAATAGGAAGTGGACCACATAAATCACTGTGCACAAGCTGTAAAGGGGCTGAAGCGTGCCAAGAGGCACGTTTGTCAAAACTATCCTGATGATATTTTCCGAGTACACATCCAGAGAAAACACCATCTCGGAAAGATACCATAGGAAGGCCCATCACCATATTTTCTTTAGATAGAGTTTGAAGAGAGCGATAGTTTAAGTGACCAAATCGCTCATGCCAAAGTTTTCTCCCATCATCATTATGAGCAACAAAAACAGAGGGAAGACATGATGACCCAAAGTTGTCAAACTTATACAACCTTGTAGAATCATCAACAATGCCAGTAGCTAAAATATGTTTAGGATCTTTGAGGTCCTTGATTACAACATCATGAGGTGAGAATTCTACTATTTTCCCTTCACCTGAATGAGTTATCTGATAAACAGATAGAAGGTTGCATGACAAGTTAGGAACACGTAATACATCATTAAAATAACCATTATCTAGATGAATGGTTCCAGATCCTACAACACTAAGAGATCTATCATCACCAACATAAATATGTTTGGTTTTACAATCATTTAAAGAAGAAAACATGGATTTATTTTTACCCATGTGGTAATAAGCTCCAAAATCAATGAGCCACTCATGAGAAGGAGAAGAATAAGATACATTTAATGCATAACCAGATCTTTATTCTTGACAACCACAAGCAGAAAGTGCCATGCCTGAAGATGAAGGTGAAGAGTTCTCCAAATTGATGTTGTTCTTCTTCATTGCTGCTTCTAAGGCTTCCATCTTCTTAAACATTTGGACTCTATATGGCCATCCCAATTGCAAAAGTTGAAATGCCTATCTGTCTTCTTCCCTTTGTTTTGATTTGCCTTATTATTTTGGTGATTTGATTTTTTAGTTTGTGGCTGAAATTGCTTAGGGCCCTTGTTTGGTTTAGGACCATATTTTTTAGGATACTGCTTCTTGGGATTCTTTTGATATGGTTGTTTTTGGGTTGCTAAGGTTTTCTTAGAAGAATTTCCAGTAGTGATAAGACCAAGGTGTAAAAATTTTTCTTGTTCTATTATCAAAGAATCACAAAAGGCATCAAAAGAGGGATACTTGTAGGTGGTTCCTGAAGAAATGATGGCTTCCCCGGTGGAATGGAAGGTGGAAACAAAAACATAGTATGCAGGGCCAAGCTTAGCAAGAATGCAATAGATGAGGATACCATCGTCCTTTTTGATCTTACAACCTTCTAAAACAATTCTAAGGGTCTTAAATTTGGACAAAACATCTTCAATGGAGGAGAAATTATTGGGGTCCAAAGTAAGCAACTCATTTTCAAGCTGGTGGACCCTGATTTGTTTTTGAATGCCAAAAACAGTTTTTAGATTTTCCAAGGCTTCGTCATGGGTGTCAATGTCAAGGATATGAAATCGAAGATCTTGAGCAATGGACATTCTTGTCAACCCTCGTGCTTGATCTTGTTTATTTTCCCATTTAGTAGCTTTATCATCATCGGAAGGTTTAGTTTCTTGTCCCGTGGCTATTCTATAAAGCCCTTTACTTCTAAGTATATCTACCATGTGAGGTAGCCATTGAAAATAATTGGTGTTGTTAAGAATAATCGGGCATGCACTTTCCATTTTTTTTTTTAAATAAAGTTGATAAAAGCTGAAAATAACTGCTCCAATGGAAATATCTCGAAAAATTAGGCCGTTTAAAAAAAATGGCTCAGAAAATGACTTCCAGATGAAGAAGTTATGCCTTTTGAAAAATATGAGTTGTAGATGTCGAATAGTTACGGGAACAGGATGAAGTGCGGCTTTAAAAAAAAAAAATTTCCGCCCCTTTTAACAAAAAATTTTACAAAAAAAGCTTGAAAAGGAGACTTGAACCCAAGACCTCTATTCTCATAAACTAACCCCTCACCATGTGAGATAGTAAAAGGATCACGTTATTGTATGAAAGGAGGAAGGGGTTTTGTTTTGTTTATTTTTTTTTTGTTTTTCACTTCGGTGTGTGTGCCTTTTCCTGTACGAAAAAACACAAAAACCAAGCCAAAAAAAAAGAATGCAAAGCCTTATGGAAAAATGTTAGATTCTCGGTTAACCTTACCAGCAACTACCACTTTTTTCACTATTTCTAATTTCCCGAGATCGCACAAAGACGCAGGGAAAGAGCATACGTAGAAAAAAAAATCCCTTATTCCTGTTTCTGATTTGCAGAGAGTAAAGAGCATACACAGACAAGAGGGTATAGATTCGGCAAATAAATAAAACCTAAAAATCGAAAATAAAAAGAGGGAACTGAAATAAGCAGAACTATAAACAAATATAACTGCAAAACAAATGCTTTATACCTCTAGATCTAAATTTTCATAACTTGGGCAGCCATAAACCTTTTTGCATGGAATGAAAGGTGTTCCTCACTGTAACAGATGCTCCGGACACAACCAAGAAGTTCTCCAAGCCAAAAAATGTTCATAAATAGTATATCTACAAAACAACATTCGCATGCAGTCAAACCGGCTTGGTATTTTGATCAACAACAGACGTGGCCCTCAAAATAGCTCTGATACCATGCAGTAATTTACAGGGTAAGTTCCTTAGATCAAGAACCAAAGGTCACCGCTCACAAACAGATCACAAATCTGTACACCAGTATAATCACGTGGTTAAAACACTCAAAGAGGGAAACAATCCACAGACTGAGCCAACGCGTCCACTTTAGGAAATTTATTAATATAAAAAGAAAAGTTACATACGTTTCTCTCATAAATGGTTACCAGAAAAATGACCCTCCATGCTCTTTAAGTAGAGATCATGGACCAATCGGGTGTCAAGCCACAGATCAAGAGTCGTTAATACCGAGGTGAGAGATAACCGTCGGATCACTACAAATCGTGACCATAGGATTATAAGTTACAAATGTACATGGTAAAGAAACACACTTTACCTAACTCTACACTGGACTAAGTTATTCTTAACTATTTCGTCTGTGTCGGAATATCCTAACAGCCCTCCCTGAGGTCAAATTTCATCATCCCTCTGAGGCTTTGTTTCAACCTTTTATAGGCATGTTTTTCATAGATTGAAATCTCTCCGACAACCTCAGTCAAGACGAATTAATGCAGACTTTAGTGGATCTGACTTTGTGCATCTAAACCTGAGACAAATTTAATTTTTAAGTTTCCCTAAAGCCTAATTCTACCTTGTTTAGGGGACACTTGTAGCAAGTTTTTGGAGGTTGATCCTAATGTTTTCTTAATATTACCAAAGGAAAATTTTGGGACTTAAAATAAGAGTTGTATTAAAGTCAAGGCATATTTGAAGTATTATTCGGAGACATGTATGAAGTTTGAAGCTAAGGGTAGACTTGAATCTTGGAGAAAACCTTGAGAATTTTTCTAAAATAGATCTTTGGGATCATGCTACCTTAATACGTTTTCTAAATTAGATCCTTCGGGAGAAGACTCTAATATTTTTTTTGAAGCATACCTTGAGAGCAGACCTTGATATGTGAATTTTGGCAAACCTTTAATGAATTGAAGGAGACAATTGACATGTGTTAATGAAATTTAGAGTCATAAATTCTAGCAGACTCTTTTGGAGCCAACCTTCATATTTGTAGTAGACCTTTTTGTGCTTGTTCTGGAATAGATCTTGAAATTGTTTTCACAGGCATACTTTTGTAGTAAGCCTTTGGTGCTTATTTTTAGTATGAATCTTTTGTCGAAGTGTACGAAAAAATACCACTTTAGCTACGCATAACTTATAGCCCTAACATCAAATATGACTGCCAATATCTTCAGATCTGCAGTTAGTTGATCAAGACTAGTGCTGCAAAAAACCAGATCTATGCATAAAGAGACATTAAGCAGTAAAAATAAGGTTTTGCTCCATACATCCAATAGACAAGACAAGAACAATATTTTTTGAAAGAATTTTTGTATTAAGGGCACTTGGGAGGAAAACAAGAAGGTGTTTCCAATTCTCCTCAATGGGATGGGTTCTTGGAAGTCCTCAGCACTTCAGATCTAGCATTTCTCTCTCCTGTTGGTGTAGAAAACCCAGACAAAGTTAGAACTCAAAGGGAGCTCACACAGCAAATAATGGAAAATATGACAATGATAATGGCTCAAAGTCAGACCAAGAGTATAGATCCAGAGTGATCTAATAGGCAACAAAAGGTCTAGAATGGTAGGAGAAACCCTCCTATTTATAACAAAATATTGGGTCATTCTAGATCTTGGTGCATGATTAAAATAACATTAACCAAATCTAGATCCACCTTTTATGGAATATTTTATTATATTTGTTGGAGGGAAAAGTATTTGACTTGGGTCAAATCCCTTTATTTGTGAATAATAAATAAATAAATGATTTATTTATCATTTTAAGGAAGTGGTTGAAAGATAATCAAATAAATAATGATTTATTTAATTATTTATGGGTGATTTAGTCATATTTAACAAGCAATATTATTTAAATAAGATTTAAATAATTATTCCTAGAAAATAATAAGATAAATAAGGATTTATCTAATTAATTTCTTTGTTTTGGGTTAAACATGACCAGGAATAATAATTGAATTATTGTTTAATTAATTATTCCTTGAGGAAAATCAAACAAATATAGGTTTGTTTAATATTTCCTTTTGGGGTTTCCGGTTTAGACCATAAACAACCTAATAAATGTGTTTTATTAAGTTATTTTACATAGTGAAAGCAATTTTACTTAGGGTAAAATTGGTCTTACATGGTGTACTTGGGTCCATCTAATGGTAGTAAGTTAGATGACCAAAAAATGGTGTAACAGATTGCCCCCCAGCGTGCGAGTGTTAGGAGCAAATCGTATGACCAAAGTACGTTGTAAGAACTCAATCACCAGACATCAAAAGGGAAGTCAGAGAGAGAAATGTAAAGGTAGACTAATGTGCTGAAGAACTAGACCCTAAGGAGACGAGACTTACAGGTGGAACAAGTCTCCTTTTATGAGAGGGTAACTATGCTAAAGGCGGTGGGGGAGGCATACCTATGCCCGCCGAGACAAAGTACAAAAGAATAGTGTGTCCAGTAAACAAGGGACCGAACCATAAAGTACAGCCGGCATAAACATGAGCCGGATAAAAATACAATGAGGGATCCCACATACATGTTGTGCCTGGAATAACAGCCAGGACTTATACAATAATATCTGAGTACAGGAGATACAAATACAACCCAAATTCCCCCAATGAGAGGGGAAGGGCTCACAAAATATGACTGATACATGCAAATCAAAGAGGTGCTGCAAGCGGCGAAGGCCGACATCATCAAATATATGGAGCTGCATCGAAGGCTGCAATGAAGAGGTCATCCGGGTATGTGGGGGGCTACCTGCAGGGCCACCACCTCATGAGGGCTGAGACATCTCACACACACCCGGGCATCACCAGTAGCTACTGCTGCATCACTGGACCATCAAGCATACGAATCTCGATCATGATGAAAGGAGCTGGAGTGGAGAAACAATCAAGTCAAAGGGAATTGAGAGATCCCTTTGCCTGATCTGAGGCATCGAACAAGAGTGGAAGCTGGAACCAAGGTACACCACCCTCTAGACCTGTCTTCTAGAATGAAGGAGCTGATGTTGACAGAAGGCCGAGGTCCGCCATAGGTGAGGAAATGAGAGATCCTCAACTAAGGCACGAGAGAAAATAGTAGCACGACGGACAGACTAATACCAATGATGATGATGGAATGAAGGGGACTGAGTAGCGAATGGATGACTTCCCTTGCTAGAGCATAAAGGGCATGAATGACATGGCAGCGACTGACACAGTATCATAAGGGATAGGGGACAGTGGGACTAAAGGCCATAATGTGCGACACAAGAGAGAGACCAAGAAATGAAGGAGGGAGGACTATAGCGGGGTACAAAGGGACTCGGGATAGACTCCATGAATGCGATGATGACTCAACTTGGATGCTCTAAACAAGGGCGACTCGATGGTGTTGCCACAAAGTAAAGGTCCCATGAGGGACCATGAAAACATGAGTACAAGATGGTATCTCATGATGAAAATCGACATGAACAAAGACAAGTATGGAGGCAAAGTGGTGCCCCAAGTACAAGTGTTGTAAGTGAGGAAATTCGATTGTGGGGGGAGGGGAAGTGGCCCTTCTGGACAAAGTATGTCCTGGTGAAGTATCAAAGTACGAAAATGAAAAAGATGTTGGCTATCTAAAAGAAAATAAAACATGCATTTCAGAAGGGAAATGCTAAGGGTAATATTTCTTAAGATAGAGTGCATTGCGAGGATTAGAAAGGGGGTTGCCTTTGAAGTCCTCTAAGAGGTATGCCCCCTTACCGAGATCCTTACTGATGATGTAAGGGCCTAGCCATAATGAGTCTAACTTCCCATGACCAAGAACATCATGGGCCTAGTCATATACTAGAACAAGGTCGCCTTCGTGAAAAGTACGAGGGTGGACTTTTCGGTCATACTGAGCTTTGGTGCATTTCTTAGCCATTTCAAGGGTTTGCAATGCAACACGATGGTCTTCGGAGGCGCGCTCAAGCATGATAAGTCATTGTTCTAGAGGTTGGGTATCAGGGATAAGTTCAACGGCCAGATGAAGGGAAGGGATTTCACACTCGATCGGTAAGACTGCCTCCTCTCCAAAAACGAGGTGGAAAGGAGTAAACCCGGTGGCAGTTTTAACAGAATTTCGATAGGCCCACAAAGCAGGGAAGAGCATAAGATGCCAGGTTTTTTTGTGCTTATTCACCGTTCGTTGAAGCATAGTCTTGAGGATTTTGTTGACAGCTTCAACTTGGCCATTACCTTGGGGGTAATAGGAGGAGGAATATTGGTGCTCAAAACCCAACAGTGAGGATAGCTCACGCCATATCTCATCTTCAAAATGTCGGCCGTGGTCAGAGACCAGTTGTTTCGGAACCCAGAATCGAGTGATAACGTGGTTAATGAAAAAGAGGGTTGCGGTAGCTGCCGTGTTGTTAAATGTTGGCATAGCCTCGGCCCATTTTGTGAAATAGTCGACCGCCACGATGATATATTTATGGTTACTAGCGGATGGCGGGCGACACTCCATAAAGTCGATGGCCCATTTACAAAAGGGACCAGTTGTGACGACAGGATGGAGGGGAGCTGGGGGAGATCGCGCCTTAGGGGCAAAATGTTGGCAATTGGAATAGTGTTTGACTGCCTTAATGCAATCACTGAAGAGGGAAGGCCAAAAATACCCAGCGCACATGACTTTCTAGGCAGTAGCAAGACCGGAGAGGTGGCCACCGCAAGCGCCTCTATGGCAGGCATTGAGGACCTGTTCAGCTTCAGCGTGTGTGAGACAACGACAAAGGACAGTATCTATACCGCGACAATAGAGGTCGTCACCGATAAGAAGGTAGCGGGGAGCCTGGCGTCGAAGACGTCGTCGAGCGTCACAATCAAGGTGAAGAGCGAATTTTTGGGTTCGCAAGTAAGTGAGGATATCATCGTACGAAGGATCATCCGAAGTAATGGCGAATAAGTGCTCATCAGGAAAATCATCATTAACTGGGGGATCCTGCGTTCCAGTAGGTAATTCAGAAATGAGTTCAGCAAGGGCTAAACCTTTCTTACTTTTTGGTGTGACAAATTTGAGGTCGAATTCTTGAAGGATGACGACCCAACGGGCGTACTTCCCAGTGAGGATGCGGCGACTCAATAGGAAAGCCATGGGGTTGGAATTAGTCACGACCTTGGTGGAACGCATGAGGATGTAATGACGAAGTTTTTGGACCGAGAACACGACAGCGAGTGCTAGTTTTTCTTCATATGAGTAGGAAACAAGAGGTCCTACGAGGTTCTTACTGACGTAGTAGATCACATGCTCGATACCGTTGGCATCTTCCTGGATAAGAACTCCAGCGACCGAATAGGTGGAAGCGGAGATGTACAGGATGAAGTCCCTATCAAAGTCGGGAGGGTGGATCAAGGGAGCGGATGTGAGAACCTGCTTGAGGGCATTGAAAGACTCATGAGCATAGGTATCCCATACAAATGAGATGTTAGAGCGGAGGAGTCTAAGGAACCCATGTGCGGTGGTGGCATAGTCAGGAATGAACCGACGAAGAAAATTAGCTTTTCCTTGGAGACTTTGTAGCTGGTGTAAGGTGCGCGGAATGCGATGTTCAAGAATGGCTTGAACTTTCAAAGGGTCAAGAGTGATACCGTCCTTAGACACTATGAAGCCTAGGAGACGGCAGGAGGGAACGCAGAAGACGCATTTCAACGGGTTAAGGCAGATATTATACTCGCGACATCGGAGAAAGACGGTACGCAGATCGTGGAGGTGCTGAGCTCGATGCTTAGAACGTGCCGTGAGGTCGTCTAAATAAGCAAGGATAATATGAGCTAAGTCATGGAAACAATAGTACATGGCCCGTTGAAAAGTGGCGCGGACGTTTTTAAGGCCGAATGGCATGACCCGGTAAGCGAAAGTTCCCCACGGACTGATGAACGCGGTTTCAAGTTGATCAGCAGGACGGATAACGATTTGGTTGTATCCAGAGAAACCATCCATAAAGGATAGAACCTCATGCCCCGCACACTCATCAATGATTTGGTCAATAAATGGTGTGGAGAAGTTGTCTTTGGGACAAGCTTTGTTCAAGTCGCAAAAGTCCGTGCAGACACGGATGGTGCCTTGTTTCTTGAGGATGGGAACTGGGTTGGACACCCAAGTGGTGTATTCAATGGGATAGATGAAACCAGCCTGCTTGAGCTTGTCGATTTCGGCTTTGATAGCATCACGTCTGGAAGGATTAATGGGTCTCAATTTTTGACGGACTGGGTTGGCATCGGGCCATGTGTTGATATGATGTTCGACAATGGTGGGATCGAGTCCGGACATTTCGGAGTAGGACCAGGCGAAAATATCGCAGAATTCTTTGAAAAGCTTAGTGTAAGCCTCAATTTATTCTGGAGTGCATTAGGCGCCCAAGGTGATATATTCTTCGATTCCCGGGTTGACTGAAATGTCAATTTTAATGGTAGGAGAGATATTGGCCATGTTTCCTTCTTCGAAAGCATCAGGTGTAGGGATGGGGTTTTTGAACCAATCGACTTCATTGGGAATTAATTCTTTAGTTTCCACAGCATATTGGTCATGGGACTGCTGTGGGAGGAAGTATGCGCGATGGTGCATATCATCCCACAGAAAGTCATGGTTGGTCATGGCTTCCATAATGTCTTCATCGGACTGGAAGATGGGAAGACTGGAGGAAGGAGGGTCACCCGAGAATGTAGTAATGGCTGATTAGTCATCCCGTGGAGAAGGGCTGACATGTGCAATGTCAGTAGATCCAAGGTCTACTGAGGTGGAGCCGAGAGTGTCCGCAGGTAGGAGGTTAGGCGAATCATCTCTCAAGGATGACGATAGGTAAAAAATGGTGGTCGAAGGCTCTGTCTTGGTGACAGCATGAGGAGGAATGTGAATGGGAGGAGGAAGATCCTCAGGTCCGACTGAAGTAGAAATCGCAAACAAGTGAGAAGGTATCTTGTCATGCGTAGCCTTTGAATTGGCAGTACGTGTCTAAGGAGGAACGATACTCGTCAAGGCGGGGACAGAGGTGGGTGTAATGGCCATGGAAATCGCACAAAGCACAAGGGTGATTTGTGCGCAAGGTTTTGAGTTTCGGGATAGAATCCGGGATGGTGATGCAAACTTCGGGAATATCAGATTCCGGAAATGTCTCGTTGACCATAGTCTTGAGGTGCAGAAATTCAGGACACGTATGGGTGGCGTGACCGACAATATTGCACAAAGCACACTGGATAGCGCGCTTTGGCGGTCGAGGAGGGGTAGGGTTCGTCGGGGCGGCTTGGTCCTGATCTTTTTTTGTGTGAGCTTTTCCCCTGTTGCCTGATACCGTCGCAATCGGAGATGGTGCGGGCTGAGGTGTGTGAGGCACCGTGTTAGCGAGGGAAGTGATGGGGATCGGTTGAACTGGAGTTAAAGCAAGGTAGGGTTTGGGGTGGCCAGGTGGGGTAGTGGCTGGAGGGTCAAGGTACCAGACGGGGATACCCAGGGTCAGGTTGGGGAGAGAGAGGGTAGCCATAATAGGTATCGAGTACACTCCAGGTGGTGGAATGAATAATGGTATTTGATTGGAGGGGTAATGGCCAGGTGGAACGGCTCCGAGGTGGCTAAGGCCGGGAGGAACTGATCCAGGAGTATAGAGGGGCTCATGGATACCAGCTGTAGGAGAGGGGCCAGAAGGAGGAGGTCCGGCTGGCTGAGATGAATGGCTAGGAGCGGGTTGCGGTGGGCGAGGTTAAGGTTTCTGACTTGCCGCAACGGGTTGCTTAAGGGTTGCCCGAGACGATTGCATCATGCAAACATTCGATAAGATGGGATCAGAGATAGGAGGAGGAAGAAGACCAAGAAAGGTTTCAAGCAAAGAAGAGAATTTGTAGACGCCGGGAGAGACACTGGTCAAGGAATCAACAGTTTGCTTATTGGATACAGAAGAGATGGTTGTCTTAGGGGAGGTCTGAGACTTTGGCTCATGATAAGTCAACTGGTCGACGGTGACTATCTTTCCATTGTGAGGAAAAGACATCTTGTGAAAAACCGCGGATGGGACAATAGACATGGCATAGGTGTAGCTTCACCCCAATAGAATGTTGTAATCTAGAGGGGCGTCGATGACTTCGATGTCAATGCAAACAGTCTTTCCCGCAAGACTGACAGGACAATTACGGAAGAGGCTAATGGGCTGGGAGGCATGGCCATCCCATGCTCGAAGGGTGATCGTGGAAGGGGCCAACTCAGGAGATCCGAGTTGCTTCCAAACCGAAGCGGACATCACACAGGTGGATGCCCCCTCATCAATTATACACTGAGAAACATTAGCGTTCCGGATTTTGACTGGGACTTGGAAGGCTACGGAAGCAGGAAGGGGAGGATGTTCCGATTGATGGGCATCGAAAACAATCATTTGGTCATGAGCAGGATCCACAGCGCCCATGGTAGATAGTAGAGCCTTATTTTGGGAAGGGCACGATTGGAGGAGTTCCAATGTGGAAATGGCAGCAGGAGACTGCGCCAAATCATCTACTATGCTATACGAATGAGCAGCTCAGCCAGGAGCAGCATTTCGGCATAATGGTCCTTTTGGAATCTTGGTATGAACCTCAACTTTGGGTTGAGGGATATGTAAGGGACCATTGGATGTCGAAAGAGGCTCAGTAGAACCTAAAGGAAGGAGCTCGGAGGCAGACTGAGCAGGAGGCTTGGGGTACTGGCGATACTGAGTTTGAAGGTTAAGGTCGACAGCTGGGGATGGTGCAGAGTTCATCATGAGGATCGGGTAATCGGAGGAACCAGAAGGGGAAGGTTGAGTGGCGACCTGTCTGTCAGGTGGTTGGGTAGCCATGAATCCTTGCTGGGGGAAAGGATCGGTAAACACAGCCAGTTGAGCAGTGGCCACATTAGGGGGAGCATGAGGGGAGGCATGTTGTCCTCGCAATGTGGCTTGAGACTCCCACATCTGCTGCATCTGTGGTAGAAGGGGACAATCATGAGTGTAATGACCGTAAACACTGCAACACGAACAAGGCTTATTTATGCGAATAGGCCTGTCCGGCTTGGGCTGAGTGCCCTGTTGCTGGTTAGCAGTGTTAGGGTCAGTACCTTGGGGATTGGGTCCACGAGTACCAGGGGCAGATTTATTTTGATTACCTCTCCGCCTTATTTGAGAGGAAGGGGGATTATTCATGCCCTGTTGTGCAAATACTTGCCCTGGAGGGGGCTGTAGGTGCTGTTGCTGGGCTTGAGAAGGCACGGGAGGTGGAAGTGCATATGCTGGAGGAGCAGGAGCACCAGGCTACGAATAAGGATAATGGTTAGGTTGGGCAACATTGAGGTAAGCAGGAGGTTGGGCAAAAGGATGAGGCATGCCGTATCCTGGATACATGCTACCTGGAGGGGGAAAAGTGCTAGAGGTGTTGGCACCTCCCGGAGGGAGACCATAGCCCATAGGAGGTTGAGCATACAGATGAGAAAGGGCTCCAACGATATCGTCAGCGGAATGAGATGCCCCCGGGGCGTTAGTGCCACCGGGCCTATGGAGGTCAGGAAGGACGGTATAAACATAACCAGACTGAGCATAGATCAGGTCATATTTCAAGGCTATTTGGAGGGCGGCTTCTTCGGTTTGAGGGAAATGGGAGGCGAAGACCTTGCTAATGGGAGGTAAGAGATCGTGAAGGAACCAAATTACATAAACCCATCTTCGATGGGAGTCGACACAAGCTCCTTCTTCCATTCCCCGACATGAGGAAAGGCGGTCAAGAGGTTTGACGAAATAAAGTCAAAAGTTTCGTACTGCAAAGGTCGCATCGGAGAGTATCGGAACAAGATAAAGGCTTGGGCAATGGTCGCAAAGGTGGTATGGGAAGAGGTGGCTTGGTCAACATACCATTTAGAAGCTTCGCCTGTAAGCGTGCGTTGGAACAACCGAAGACGAATGGAATCATCGGTAATGGAATTGGAGGAACACCACATGTGGAAAGATCGGACATGGTTGGTTGGATCTTCTCCAACAAGGCCTTCGAACTTAGGGATGTCGGAGGGGAGCTTGGTTGGCATAGCAGGCCAACCAACATCATGGCGGATAGGGTCATTGGTCAACTGATTGAGATCGGGGAGGCTGAGGCCTGCCATGTAAGGGAGCAAAGGTGCAGCCGAGGTAGTTCTTGTGGCGGTTCCGCTAGTAGTAGTCCCGACATTAGGGCCGGGATTACCGCTAGCGTTAGGCCCGGGACCAGACATAGTGAAGGTGACAGGGGAAGAACCAGAAGTAAAAGGAGAACCCAATGAATCAGAAGAGGAGTCGGAGTGTGAACTCGGAGGACGACTAACTCGACGGCGGCGGGAAGGAGTAGGTCGACCAACCGAAAACTGAGGGTGAAGGCCAAGAAGTCCCCGGGATGTGCGCCTTGGAGGCGCAATGGTGACAACACAAACATGGCACAAGGGGAATAAGAATGACCAAAAAAGGTAGGGAGGTGCATAATCAAGTGATTACAATGTCGAAACAAGGGCAGAAAGGTGCAGTGTCAATTGATTTTACAATGTTTTAAAGTCTTTTCCTGGCGGTGGTAACCAGGCTCTTCTTCTCTTAGGGTGAGTGTGTGACGTGCGTTAATTTTAATTTTTAAACCCTAACGTTTTGAGAGCAAAAGAAAAAGTGTGTTGTGTAACTGAAAATAAATCTGCAGAGAACAGTATATAATGCTGAAATAACAAAAAATTAGCAGTTAACAATGCATCGATCTATCCCAAAAAGGTGGGTCTCTCAAAAATAGTCTAACAGAGGGAAACAATCTAGTCAAAACACACTAAAAAGAGGCCAATAGACCTAGGGTCAGGAGGGACAGGGATCTAAAGGAGAAATCTGCTGAAAAGAGGTGCAGAACACAGCCAAGAGGCAGAGGCAAGGTGGCTGGAAAAAAGGAGGAAATCAGCAAAAAGCATAAGGGACAAGGAGGCGGCCCTAAAGGTAGATCCAAACAAAACTTCAGGAGGTGATTTAAAAGGGAGAAGAGCTGATTAAAAGGGGTCTGAAAAGGAGGTATCATATATGAAAAAGGGGCGGCTGAAACTCTGAAAAATCAGACACCTGAAACAGTTAAAACTCTTCCACCAAAAGTGGAGGGTAATGAAGCCCTAGGGGGCTATGTTCCTACTTAGATGAGCAAAAAAGATCAGAAGCAGGTCTAAACGGGCTGAGACAGAGGCTGGAAAACCCTGACAGAAGTTTCAGAAAAACCCAGAAAAATTGCAGAAAAATAGCAAAAAAACTGGCAGGTCGCAGGTTCTGGCCTGTTTTCTGTGCAGGTCGCAGATAATGAGCTGAAAAGTGCGACCTGGAGGCTAGGTCATAGTTTCTGGGCTGAAAAGTGCGACCTGAAGCTCCGGGTGTCCCGGCGGCAGATTTCCGAAAAAGTTACCGTCTCAGTTGCGGTTTATGTCTGTCACCTGCGCAATAGGTCCATAAACACGCGGAAGTTAGAAATTTTAATGTTTTATGGTTTTATAGGTGAAAAACAACATAAAAATAGGGAAAAAAAAAGCTAAAAAGAAACCCTAGGGTCTGAAGTAGCTGGATATGCAGGAATATGAAAAATGACAGCGGTCGTAATTGAAAACCCGTGTGGAGTCGCCAGTTGTTAGTATGAATCTTTTGTCGAAGTGTATGAAAAAATACCACTTTAGCTACGCATAACTTATAGCCCTAACATCAAATATGGCTGCCAATATCTTCAGATCTGCAGTTAGTTGATCAAGACAAATGCTGCAAAAATCCAGATCTATGCATAAAGAGACATTAAGCAGTAAAAGTAAGGTTTTTCTCCATACATCCAATAGACAAGACAAGAAAAATATTTTTGAAAGAATTTTTGTATTAAGGGCACCTGGGAGGAAAACAAGAAGGTGTTTCCAATTCTCCTCAATGGGATGGGTTCTTGGAAGTCCTCAGCACTTCGGATCTAGCATTTCTCTCTCCTGTTGGTGTAGAAAACCCAGACAAAGATAGAACTCAAAGGGAGCTCACACAGCAAATAATGGAAAATATGACAATGATAATGGCTCAAAGTCAGACCAAGAGTATAGATCCAGAGTGATCTAATAGGCAACAAAAGGTCTAGAATGGTAGGAGAAACCCTCCTATTTATAACAAAATATTGGGTCATTCTAGATCTTGGTGCATGATTAAAATAACATTGACCAAATCTAGATCCACCTTTTATGGAATATTTTATTATATTTGTTGGAGGGAAAAAGTATTTGACTTGGGTCAAATCCCTTTATTTGTGAATAATAAATAAATAAATGATTTATTTATCATTTTAAGGAAGTGGTTGAAGGATAATCAAATAAATATTGATTTATTTAATTATTTATGGGTGATTTAGTCATATTTAACAAGGAATATTATTTAAATAAGATTTAAATAATTATTCCTAGAAAATAATAAGATAAATAAGGATTTATATAATTAATTTCTTTGTTTTGGGTTAAACATGACCATGAATAATAATTGAATTATTGTTTAATTAATTATTCCTTGAGGAAAATCAAACAAATATAGGTTTGTTTAATATTTCCTTTTGGGGTTTCCTGTTTAGACCATAAACAACCTAATAAATGTGTTTTATTAATTTATTTTACATAGTGAAAGAAATTTTACTTAGGGTTAAACTGGTCTTACATGGTGTACTTGGGTCCATCTAATGGTAGTAGGTTAGATGACCAAAAAATGGTGTAACACTTATCATTAGAGCAGATCTTTGAAAGCCTTGTCTAATTCTTGGAGAAAGTTGTTGAGTTAAATATAGAGTAAGGGTACTTGAATTTATGATTTAAGGGTTTGAATGTTATTGTAATTAGATCATTGTCCCTATTACAAGATCATAAAGAAATTTTGTTTTATATTTTATTCTGTAGAGTGGCATGGTGTTGCTTGGGGAGAAATTTGTAGCTTCGTTCAAGAGGTTTTTTCCTCCTTCCAGTAGGAGTTGGTAAATCTTGGGGTTGTAGCCCTTCCAATTATAGTGGTAAATATGGAAGTTTAGCTTCCCTTTTAATATAAATATATTTTTTAAATATATCTTGCATTTTTTTGATGTGATGTTATTGGTTAATTATTTTGATACTTAAATTGTTGAAATGTATGAAATATTCATTCACCCCCCTCTTAGTATTTCCAACGGGATATACTTCATGAAGACCAAGCGTGAGGTCTTCAAGCGGTTCCAAGAATTCAAATCTATTGTGGAGAACCAAACAAGGAGGAAGATTCATGTGTTAAGGTCAGATAATGGGGGCAAGTATACCTCCATTTTCTTCAAGGATTTATGTGATAAGGAAGGCATTAAGAGAGAGTTGATAGTTGCTTACTATTGAACAAGTTGCCATTGATGTCAAAGTAGGAGTAGTTTCAGGTTATAAACCAGGTGTCTAGCATGTCATTGATGTCAAAGAAAGGGTTGGAGTAGGTATGTTGTGGACGAGATGATGAAGTTGAAGAAACCCTAGCCCTAAGATTTGGTTTATTGGACAATGGTCATATCCCACATTTTGAAGGATATTTTGATGATGCATATTTGTGATCTTTCCTCAGAGACTCTCGCCATAATATTCTACTCATCTTGCTAATTTTGGTGATATGTGCAGTGTCTCATGGGCCATCACCATTTGTGAGAAATGCATATTCAAAGTTGAAGGTCCAATTTAGGGTCCAAAACCGCAAGGGAAGCTCAGTTGGCAATAATGAATGATGTGGCATAGGATAAAATTAGATATTAAAGTCTATGGTACATATCACAAGGGTATTTCTTCATTTAAAAATAAATAAATTTACCCTTGATAATATGGTCGAAAAGGTTGAGAAAATATTTGTCTCAAATAAAATATTGGTCGTTCTTCTTAATAGGAAGTCGTGTGGCCTTTTAAATTTATTTAAATTATTTTAAGGCTGATATGTGGCACCAAAGGTTAAATGAAAACTAATTAAAAATGGGCATGAAGATACATTAGAGGTTCGTCTTTGACCTTTGGCTCAAACATTAATAAATATTGTGTTCCCTCCAAATTTGATGTCAAATATCTTATTCAAAATGTTCTTTCCCAAACTGATATGAAGACATTCACTCTTCCATCAAACACAAAATTTTGAAGCAAAGGAATTCAGCGATACATCTGTGTAGTAAATGATACATTTGTTTAATTTTTGAATGGTCCTTGGATATTCGCTTATTGCAGGGTTTCAAACATAATGTAAACGCTAACCATTCTAAAGTTTTTGGGATTCATTAAAAAAAAATTGGGGGGGTCTTCATTTTATGTTTGCAGGTTCGGTCTGTACAAACCAATGAAGAATTTTTGGGTTTGAAATTTAATCTGAGGGATTCATTGAAGGGTTTTCGTTGAGCCTATTTGTAGCTAGTTGAAGGATGCACAACCTTGAGATGCTTGAAAATTTGACGTGGAGGATCTTTGTATAAATTCTGTAAGTTTTAACCTTGTACAAAAACTACCTACAAACGAATTCTTAATATATATATATATATATATATATAACTGCGAGAATATAAAATAAATATATATAGAGATTTCCCCTAGATCCCAAAACCGGGACTACCTGATTGATTTTTCATTATATTACTTTTAATGTTATAATACATATATATACATGACGAAGCATTCATAAACCCCAGTATATAAACCTGGATTAAAAAATAATCATAGTTCCCTTGACCATATCTTTAAAATACCATGGGGAGAAAACTATCATGCCCAAAACCATGTGCAAAACTCATGCACAAAACCATGGGTAGGTCCGCCCACCATCTTTGGGTCCACCCCCATTCTTGGGTCTGCCCAAATATTATTGGGTCCACATAAATAAAAAATTATCCGGGTGATTACCCACACCTCGTGCAGGGAGGCTACCGCCCCCTTGAAACACCCCCTCTCATTGTTCCTGGCACAACATACAGTGTGTGTGGCTAGTCGTGGAAAGAATATAACACACATCCAACAAATTCACGGATATTAAAGAATCCTCTGAAAATTTACTTTCCCACCTATTGTCACTCCTAGAGATAGCCTTGAGTTGCAAAAGTCTAGCTCCTAGGACGTCTTAAAATCAGAGGTCAAATGTGGACAATTGTATAAATGCCTTCGACAAAATATGGAATAAGAGAACAATGCTTTTGGTGGTTCATGGATGGAAAATATCTTGGAGTTGATTCATGTGATTTCCCTATACTATGAGAGGCCTCAAGAGGCTGTGAGGCTTAATGGATTTTAAATGGGCCAAGTATAAAACAATGAGCAGAGGTTTTAAAATATGCAAGGGGGTGTTGAGAAAGAACAGAGAGGGAACCCACCAGAGGCAGGCTTAAGAAGATTAAGAATCTTTCCCTTATGAACTCAGAGGAAATGGATATGAGTGAGATATGGGAAATAACAGAGATTTTTCGAGCACAAATTGAGTGTAGAAAGCTTAATACATGAGCGTTAACACCTGAGCATTATGCAAACATGAATTCATGAATAAAATTGCAAACTGCTATCATCTACATTTCACGGACCTTCAAAGCAGCATAGCATGACAGATGATTATACATAAAAATTAGATTGTTGATAATAGATGAAAACATATACATACTACTCATTACTCCAGCTGGAATCCAAATAACAACACTCCATCATATTAAGTTCGAAAAGCTCTCCCAAATATGTGTCTTAGAGCACAGCGAGCACAATCATACAAAACTAAAACAAAATTCTTCCAAAATTCTAGAACCCTACTTTCATCTTATAACTTACTATATATAGAGTTTCCCTGGAGGGTCTACGGTACTTGATCATTTATGATCGACCCATATTTATGAAATAAAAACATGCTACCTAACTTGAAGAGCGTACATTGAGAAATTACTTCTGTACTGAGAGAATTAAAACATGAATGGGGTGAAATTGAGATTTCACCAGCAAAATCATCAAAATTAAACCAAAAACAAAAAGGACATGGTTTCCCACTGAGGCTAATAATGGGAGCCTTCAGGACGGTATGGCGAGGAGCGTTCATAGGTGTACAGGCTGACTGTCATTTTACAATTCTGTCTATTGCCGGGAGACCTATTGCCGGGAGACCTCCACTCCCTCAGTCTGGTGATTTCCACTTAATCCAATATGAAGAGGCCAATCGTTCTAAGTGCACCTAGTTCTTTAGCAGATATCTCCTGAGCAAACTGCATAAACCACAACTGCTTGTTCAGCCTCAAAATCCCACACGGTGTTTTTTTTTTTAATTGCAAAAATGGGAACCATATTTTAGAGGGGGTCTAATGTGGTAAGAAGTATCGAAGAGAGGGGGGTTGAAATGACAAGAGGATGAAATGTGGAGGAGTGGGTGGTAATGGATACCACCCATTTCAAAGCCCCCCCCCCATGGTTAAAGTTCGAAAGCTGCGGGGGGTGCGAAATGAAACAAGGATCGTCAAATAAGGAGGGAGTGATTGGAGATGAAGGAAAGGTGGAGGGCGGTGAGGAGAGTATTATGGTGGGGCTGAACCGCTGCATGTAGATCACAACTCTTTACCATAAATCAGTAAAGGTAAACTCTAAAATGTGTGATGTGCGAAGCGCAGGGAGGAGGTAAGTGACATTGAGGGAAGGTGGGACCGCACCACATCACAAGTTAAACAAAATAGGTTGTGGGCACTTCAAAGGTTAACTAAAAAAATACGATGTGATATATGGCAAATCGGCCATCGTATGTTTTAATTTTTGGTTGAGATGTGAAAGGTTATAATATGTGATCTACAATGGAGGGTGGGGAGAAAAGTGTGACGTGGAGGAAGGTGGGACCGACCGCTACCCGTAGATTGCAACTCTTAACACTAAAAAGCGGAGGTAAACTTTAAAGGATGCGAAGTGTGAAGCACGGGGAGGAGGTAAGAAACATGGCAGGGGGAAGTGAGGGGGCGGTGCTGTTGTGGTCGGACCAGACATCGCATCACAAATTAAAATAAATACATTGTGGGCACCTAAACGGTAAGTTGTAATGTTTGCGAAATGCGATGGATGGCAAGGGGGGAAATGGGTGATGTGTCAAGGGGACTAGACCACTTTAATCTCAATTGGGGAGATGAGAAAAAATAGAGGAGAAACAATGATATAGCAGTGAAAGAAGGTAAAGTAGAGAAATGAAGTGGAAAGGCAGAAAAGGTAAGGTTTAGTGATTTTCAAGGGAAATTGAATGAAAGGGAGTGCAGCAGGTGGCTGGATCCCACCGCCATCGCATATCACACGTCGGAATTTTTAAATTTTACCCTTTTCACCTATCTTGAAACAATTTCACTCTGCAACTACGATTTTAATCTCTGCCATTAACCAATGCTCAGATCAACAGTCCTCACTGCTCCCCTTGTTGTGGTTTGTCGACCTTGTCTCTTTGGTTGCGCTCAATCATTTCTTATTTGTTCATGGAACACTTGCCCCGTGTTCACGACTAGACTCTCTTTAGCATTCATGACTCGACCTGAACGCATGCACAAATTAACCCAACCTTGTTAAGGACTTTGCCCTTGTTGTTTTTCTTTCTTAACTATTTCTCTGTTGCTTTTGTCTTCGCTAATGATAACTGCTTCTCTGCCTCTATCCTATGATTTCCTTATAGGGACCACTTCTCCATGTTATGTG